>UESW01001389.1:105190-197662 GCA_900491605.1 Calamus simplicifolius | reverse complement strand
CCTCCCCCAACTGGATCCTTATGACGGGACTACAGATCCCCTGGACCATCTAGAAAGCTACAAGGTACTCATGCAGGTCCAGGGGGCCACCGATTCGCTCATGTGCATCGCCTTCCCTGCCACCCTGAAGAAGGTTGCTCGAGCCTGGTACTCTCGCCTGCCACCGTGGAGTATCGATTCCTTCCGTCAGTTGGAAAGAGCCTTTTTAGCCCATTTTGACGCCTGCCAAAAGATTCCAAGAGTAGCTGACAGCCTTTTCACTGTCCAATAGAAGAGCGGAGAGTCTTTGCAGGATTATGTCGCTCGATTCAAGGAGGCGGCCCTGGAGGTTTACAATCTTGAAGATTCAGTGGCCACTTTGGCCCTGAAGCGAGGGCTCCGTCCGTCCCACTTCGAGTACTTCCTGGATAAGATGACGCCCAGTTCTTATGCTGAACTTTTGACTCGGGCCCAGAAGTATATCCGCACTGACGAGGCTAATTCCTCCCGACGCAAGGCAAGTGGGAGCACCCTCAAGAAGCCGGCCCACACTAAGCCTGTTGAAGTTGACCCCGGAAACCTGAACCTCCCGTCGACCAGACAATCGTCCCCGAGCTCCTGCACAGAGAGATGGACCCTACACTCCACTGCTTGCCCCTATATCGCACATCCTGCTCGATATTGAGGGTGAGTCCTATCTTCAGCACCCACCTCCGATGAACCCAAAGATCCCCCGCAATAAGAACCTCTACTGTCGATACCACCGGGATCATGGCCACGACATCGACGACTTCGCCAGCTGAAGAAGGCGATAGAGGATCTTATCCAGTGTGGCCATCTGGGGAAGTTCGTTCGGAAGAACAACCCGGATACTCCTGACCCGTCAGCGCCTTCACCACCGATGATCGACAACACTCCAACTGAGAAGACGGTGGCGATGATTTCCTGGGGGGCAGGTGGCCCGCCCAAGAGGCCAAGAGGGGAGGAGGAGTTAGATCATGTAATTCCTTTCTTTAAGGAGGACTTAGAGGGGTGGTGAATAAAAACAATGATAGCATCGTCGTGTCCATGACGATCGCTAAGCATCCTGTAAAAAGAATTCTGGTTGATAGCGGGAGCTCAGTGGATGTTTTGAATTATGATGCATTTTTCGCATAAATCTGTCGCCCGAATTGCTCCAGCCCATCGTCATACCCCTGAGGGGTTCACTGGGGACTCTATGAAAGTCAAGGGGGAGGTCACTCTTCCTGTCACGGCTAGCACGACCTCGTGCCAAAGCACCATCCTCATGAATTTCCTGGTGGTCCGAGTGCCCCTCGCCTATAATGCAATGCTCGGGAGACCTGAGCTCAATCTTTTGGATGTTGTCATATCCACTAAATGACTCCTCGTAAGGTCTCCTACCAGGGAGGGAGTCGGGGAGATGTGGGTGGAGCAGAACCTGCTCCCACTTTGCTATCATATGGCCCCTAGTCCGCAGGAGGCAGCACTTGCACCTGCATCGGAGACACTGGACCCCGGGACCTGGAGAGAAGAGGGGAGCCGGCCGAGCGCCTGCTTGCTTTCCCTCTCAGAGAGGACCCAATGAAGACAATCCAGATTGGAGCCCTACTCCCAGAGGAGGCTCGTGACCAGCTCCTCACTTTCCTACGGGCTAACGCAGATGTCTTCGCCTGGTTGGCATCCGACATGCCAGGCATTCCAAAAGAAGTGAACACCCACCAGCTTAACATCAAGCTAGAGTGCCGACCCATTAGGCAGAAGAAGAGGAGCTTCTCCCCTGATAGGCAAAAGGCCGCGGATGAGGAGGTGCGAAAGCTGTTGGCAGCCGGTCACATCCGTGAGGTACACTACCCTGACTGGCTGACGAATATCGTGATGGTTCGCAAGGCCAGTGGGAGCTGAAGGATGTGTGTGGACTTCATCGATCTCAATAAGGCATGCCCCAAAGATAGCTTCCCACTGCCCCGGATCGACCAGCTAGTGGATGCTACGTCCAGGCATGAAACTCTTAGCTTCATGGATGCCTTTTCGGGGTACAACCAGATCAGGATGAACTCGACTGAAGAAGCCACCTCCTTTGTCACTGAAAAAGGGCTTTATTGAATGCCGTTTGGGTTGAAGAATGCCGGAGCTACCTATCAGAGGTTGATGAATAAGGTCTTTGAGGACCAGATCGGGCATAACACGGAGGTGTACATGGACGATATGCTGACCAAGAGCACCAATGCTGCTGATCACGTCACCGACCTTGCAGTGACTTTCAACAACCTGCGCCGGTACCAAATAAGGCTGAATCCCCACAAGTGTGCCTTTGGGGTGGCGGCAGGCAAGTTCCTGGGCTTTATGGTAACCCAACAGGGGATCGAAGCCAATCCTAGCAAGATCCGTGCTATCTTGGATATGAGGCCCCTAGCTAATAAGAAGGAGGTGCAACACCTAACCGGAAGGGTAGTGGCCTTGAGTCGCTTCATGTCGAGATCGGCAGAAAGGTGCCTGCCCTTCTGTAAGGCGCTGCGTAAGGTCAGCAGCTTCGAGTGGACAAAGGAGCATCAGGATGCCTTTGAAGAGTTGAAGCGATTTCTATCCACTCCCCCGCTATTGTCCAAGCCAGAGGGCGGGGAGGAGCTCTTCTGTACCTCGCAGCCTCCCCAGAGGCCGTCAGTTCTATGCTCATGCGCATGGACGCCGACGGGGTGCAGAGGCTGGTCTACTATACCAGCAAGGTACTTCATGATGCTGAGACAAGATACACTAGAACCGAGAAGATCATTTTTGCCCTGGTAGTCTCTGCCCAACGCTTCTGACCCTACTTTCAGGCTCATCCCATCGTGGTGCTCACGGACCAACCTCTTCGGACCATCTTGTCCCATCCTGACACCTCCAATTGGCTGGCCAAATGTGCCATCAAACTGAGTGAGTTTGACCTATCTATTTGGCCAAGGTCAGCCATGAAGTCTCAGGTGTTAGCTGATTTCTTGGTCAAGTGTACTTGGACTAAGGAACGGAGGAATCATGTCCAGAGTAACGCATGGACTCCTCCTCAGCCGAGGAGGCAGAAAAGGAAGACTGGATCTTGCACGTGGACGGAGCAGCAGATTCTCAGGGAAGCGGAGCCGGGCTCATCCTTGCGAGCCCCGAGGGGGAGGTGGTGGAGTATGCCCTTCAGTTTTAGTTCCTGGCCACTAATAACCAAGCAGAATATGAGGCCCTATTGGTGGGAATGAGGCTGGCTGAGGAGCTCGGTGCAGGGCATCTGAGGGCCTTCACGGACTCCCAGCTTATTTCTAGGCAAGTTGCTGGAGAATACGAAGCCAGAGACCCAACCATATCCCGTTACCTGAGTAAGGTGTAGTTCCAAGTCTCTTGGTTCTCTTACTTTCGTGTCAACTATATTCCCCAGGCAGAGAATGCCAGGGCTGATGCGCTATCCCGTTTGGCCACCTCGGCCGATAGGACACTGAGAAGAACGTATGTGGAGCACTTGTAGACCCCAAGCATTGAAGCTACGGAAGAGGCATTGTCGGTTGCGCAAGGGCCCTCTTGGATGGATGCTTATGCACGATATTTGACCGACGGCACCCTCCCTGAGGACCCCGCGGAGGCTAGACTACTCAAGCGGCGGGCCCCAAGGTTCCTGATAATGGACGGTAGTCTCTATCGAAGGTCATTTTCATACCCGGTCCTCAAGTGCGTAGGGCCAGCAGAAGCAGACTACATCTTGTGGGAAATCTATGAAGTTATCTACGGGAGTCATCTGGGGGGCAGAGCCCTAGCTTACAAGGCCCTACGACAAGGGTACTATTGGTTGACCCTGAAGGAGGACGCGGCCGAGCTTGTTAAGAAGTGTGATAGCTGCCAGCGTCATGCCAATATTCAGCGACAGCCGACATCTCAGCTGACCCCCTTGGTGGCACCTTGGCCCTTCACCCAGTGGGGTATGGATATCTTGGGACCATTCTCCCCGGCCTTCTGACAGCGCAAGTTCCTCCTAGTGGTCGTCGATCACTTCACCAAGTGATTGAAGCCGAAGACCTCGCTAAATCACTGAAAGCAAGGTGAGATCCTTCTTTTGGAAGTCTATCATATGCCGGTTCGGGCTACCCCATACTCTGATCACCGATAACGGCCAGCAGTTTGATAATGTGTACTTCCAAAGGTTCTGCACCGAACTTGGCATCCACCAGAGATTCACTTCTGTCGGACACCCCTAGACCAATGGAGCGGCCGAGGTGACCAATCTCATCATTCTTCAAGGACTAAGAGCCCGACTGGATGATTACAAGGGGCGGTGGGTGGAGGAGCTCCACAATGTGCTATGCCCCTACCATACAACACCACGAGCCCCCACCGGAGAGACTCTGTTCAGCCTAGTCTTTGGGTCCCAAGCTGTCATCCCGGTGGAGATAGGCTCCCCGAGTCCTCGGATGGAGTCATTTAATGAGGAAGACAACTCGGACCTACGGGCCAACCTCGACCTGGTGGACGAGGTGCGAAACCGAGCGCAGCTGCGGATGGCAGTCTACCGACAACGAGCTGCCAGGTACTACAATGCCCGTGTGCGTCCCAAGACTTTCTTGCCGGGAGACCTGGTCCTTCAACGAGCTGAAGTCTCAAAGCCGATGGAAGGAGCAAGCTAGTTCCGAATTGGGAGGGGCCCTACCAGATCGCCGAGACACTCCGTCACTGGGCATACAAGATCGAAGAGCTGGATGGGAGACCGCTCCCCGGATGTGGAACACCGAAAACCTCCGTCGATACTATCAGTAGTACATTTCCTTCTGGCATTAAATACCATGCTTGTATCCTTGTGGGTTTTTACCCTTCATTCTCATCAATGAACTTAAATTCTAGTCTCTCAGTTTTTCCACAAAATCCCTGGGCCAGCCAGGCACAAAGCCCAGTGTACCACTGGCAGAGTGATGTACCATCGGCTCTCAGTTGCTTAAGCCCAACCCCGGTCGGCACAAAAGCCCTAGGCCACTAGGTACAAAGCCCAGTGTACCACTGGCAGAGCGATGTACCATCGGCTCTTAGTAGCTTAAGCCTGACCTCGGTCGGCACAAAAACCCTGAGCCAGCCAGCACAAAGCCCAGTGTACCATTGGCAAAGCGATGTACCATCAGCTCTTAGCAGCTTAAGCCTGACCCCGGTTGGCACAAAAGCCTTGGGCCAGCCAGGCACAAAGCCCAGTGTACCACTGGCAGAGTGATGTACTATCGGCTCTCAGCAGCTTAAGCCCAACCCCAGTCGGCACAAAAGCCCTAGGCTAGCCAGGCACAAAGCCCAGTATACCACTGGCAGAGTGATGTACCATCGGATCTCAATGACCAAAGCCCGACTCCCATCAGTATTTAAAGCCCTGGGCCAGCCAGGCATAAAAGCCCGACCCCCATCGGCACATAAAGCCCTGGGCCAGCCAGGCACAAAGCCCAGTGTACCACTGGCAGAGCGATGTACCATCAGCTCTCAACAGCTTAAGCCCGACCCTGGTCGGCACAAAAGCCCTGGGCCAGCCAGCATAAAGCCAAGTGTACCACTGGCAGAGCGATGTACCATCGGCTTTCAGCAGCTTAAGCTTGACCCTGGTCAGCACAAAAGCCCTAGGCCAGCCAAGCATAAAGCCCAGTGTACCACTGGTAGAGCGATGTACCATCGGCTCTTAGCAACTTAAGCCCGACCCCGATCGGCACAAAAGCCCTGGGCCAGCCAGGCACAAAGTCCAGTGTACCACTGGCAGAGTGATGTACCATCGGCTCTCAGCAGCTTAAGCCCGACCCAGTCAGCACAAAAGCCCTTGGCCAGCCAGGCATAAAGCCTAGTGTACCACTGGCAGAGCGATGTACCATCAAATCTCAACGACCAAAGCCCGCTCCCGTCGACACTTAAAGCCCTAGGCCAGCCAGGCATAAAGCCCGACCCCCATCGGCACTTAAAGCCCTGGGCCATCCAGGCACAAAGCCCGACCCCTGTTGGTACTTAAAGCCCTGGGCCAGTCAGGCATAAAGCCCGACATACCTTCAGCAAAGTAGTGCGCCATCAGTCCTCAGGAGCCCATCTGCCTCGACCTCCTGAGTCCAATGCCTCAACCCCAGGAAGCCCATCCTTCCTGGCCCCAAGGTTTGGTCCTATCTGGCCAGGTCAAAGTGATTCGCAAATGAATTAAAGGTTACCCCTCGGCGTTGATGAAGCCCCGAGAGGTCGCACGTCATTAACCAAGGAATTTGGGGTAGAGGTTGCAGATGGACAAAGATAATTCATCTTGGGGGAAAGTGATATTTCATTAATTTAAAGTGATTACAAAGCGCCGACCTAGTCGGACTTGCAAAAATAAAATACAAGTGGAGGCTCATGGTTCGGCCAGTGCAGGCTCGTCATTGGATGAGGCCAACTCCGAGAGACACTCTGGTTCGACCTCTAGGGCTTGAGAAAAGTTCAAGTCCCGAGCAACTTTCTCTTTCCCATGCTGAAATCCTTGAAGAAATGCCCCCGCCAAAGCTTCCGCCAGTTCATCCGTAAAGTGCTCGGACGCTTTGAATTCTTCTATGACCCTGGCGGTCTGGCCGCGACGACTGCTTCCACCTTGGCGGCTCAAACTCCTTCCTCTGCAGCGAGAGCTGCCGCCACTGCCCTCTCGGCCTCCTAGGCGAGACTTGCCTCCTCTTCAGCTTTATCAGCCCTCTCCTCCACCGCCCTTGCCCTCTCCTCCTCCGACCTTACCCTCTCCTCGGCCGACCTTGCTCTCTCCTCGGCCTCGGTCACCCAACTCTCAATTGTTTGGATGGCTGAGGTCAATTCAGAGATGTGCAGATCTCTTGCTACAATGACATTTTCGGCGTCTGTCATCTGGCAGAGTGCCGCCCGCAAGTGGTTGGCCTCAGCCTCTGCTCGGCTCTTAGAAGCCCTTATCTCATTGGCCCAAGGGTTCTAGCTGATTCCAAGGCCCCCTCGGCCGCCTCCGCGCGATTACGAGCTTCCTCGGCCTCCTTCTGGGCCTCCGGCAGAAGGGTCTTTCCTCCATGAATGACCTCCCTTGTAGCCCTTAGAGAGTTCGCAAGCTGTGTGCGGGTTCCATGTCAAAAAAAAAAAGAGAAGAAGAAGAAAAGAAAAAGAGAAATATGGAGGCGAAGGGTTGCATGACAACTTATTCTGATGAGGGCCACGTAGGACTCTCGGTAGAACGTAGCCGCCTTCAAGTGGCTAAGCTCTTCCAGGACCTCGGGCAAGAAGACTGGCGAGAGGATCCACTCTGCCCAATGCCCATCGTTCAGAATGGAGTCCCGAGGTGGCCCTGGTCTGGCTCCATTCCCTTCGGCTGCCTCAGCGTTTCCAGACTCGCGCGTGGGCTGCTCATTGGCATCTGCTCGGGGGGCGGGCTTGCTGCCCCTGACGGCCCCTCGCCCCAGCTCCTGGCTGCCTCGTGGAGGGTTGGTCCACTGAGAGCAAAGAGCTCCTCCACTACTGCTGGCTCCTCTGCTACCGCTGGCTCCTCCGCAGCCGGCTCCTCCATTGGTGCCCCCTCAGTCACCACCCTTTCTGGCGGGGTCTGTGAGGTCAATCTCTAGAGCGACCGGGGGATCTTGCGGTGCCGGTGGCTTGGGCACCTGCACGTCGGGCGTTTTGGAGCCGGTGCTCGCCAGTCTTCACTCGGTCCTTCTCGGGCACTCTTCTTAGCGACAACCCTCCGGAGTTTCTGGGTCGGGACCTTCATGGTTGTACAACTTCGGTCAGGGTCGGTAAAAAAAATGACGAAACATGAAGGCTTTGACTCAGTGTAAGGGAGGCTTACCACAGTGGGAAATGAGACCTGCCGACTGAAGTTTTTCTTCCGTCAAGAGCAGGTTGTACCGAGGGATGTCGGTAGCCAACAGCCACCCTAACGCTTCTTTGTCTCTAGGGTGGACAGTGGAATTCGCGTTACCTCGGAGGTCGGGGTTCCCCCACCGGGCCTTAACTTGGTCAAGATTTACAAAGAAAAACCAAGATTTTCATCCCTTGATAAAGGTGGGAAGAAGGAGTTTCAAGACTCGGCCGGGTCGGGGCTGAAATAGCCACCAACCCTTTTGAGACCGGAGAATGTAGAATGAGCGAAAGAGTGAGACCCGAGGTGTAATTTGGAGATGGTGGCAGAGGACAACGAAGGCGCTAATGACCCTAAGGGAGTTTGGGACCAACTGTGAAGGGGTCAGGGAGTAGTAGTCGAGGAGGCTTGCGAAAAAAGGGGGGAGGGGTAAACGGAGGCCCACCCTCAGAGAAATTTCGTAGATGGCCACTTGACCAGGTCGAGAGGAGATCACTCTATCATCGGGAGTTGGAAGATAAAGCCCGATCTCCCGAGGGATTTGGTAATGGGCCCGGATGTTTGCTAGATCCTGGCTTGTTACCGTGGAGGCGGCCCCTTCCAGGGATTCTGTCCCCACTCTCGAGGAGGCATTGGCCCCCGCCTGGTGGCCCCTCGACGGAGCCCTACCAGCCACCACTAGACGCCTCCCTACGGGAGCCTCCCTGGTGACCCGCCATTGGGCCAGAGGGACACGGTCCTCCGGATCAGAGGACCACTCGAGGGGAGGAGAAGGAGAAGGGGGAGAAGAAGGAGAAGCTCGAGGCCTCTCAGACGAAGAACGATTCTCTGAATCGTTCTCCGTAGACCAGGACTGGGAACTCATGGCGAGAAGAAGGAATAGAGGAACCTAGAAGGAGCAAAGAGCTGACCTGGGAAGGAAAGTGACGTGCGCAGGCTCTCAGGTTGCAGGGGGGACCAGGGAGCAGAAAATCAAGGAATTAGAGGAAGAAGACGATGATAGCAGGAACAGAATGGATGCTTTCAACCCTCCACCCAGGTTTTATTCAGTTTCAAATTGTCCCGCCGTGTCTCGTCCACCACATGGACTCTCGCAATAGGATGGACTGCCTCGGAAATCGCTGAGCGTGAGATATGATTCGCTTTCGGCCAATGATGGGACGTCGCTGACGTCGCCACTATGATGGGTAATGATGGCACGACTTTCCTCATGGACTCCGACGGATCAACCCTGCTTCGAGGATGGTCACCGCAAATCAGGTGGACAGTATTGGCCGCCTTTTACATCCCCACATCGCCCGCATAAAATCGTCACAGTGCCCATAGGCACATGTCCGGAGGCGGTTCGCAATGGGCAAGGATCAGCCACTTGGGGGGTAACACCCCTTTTGCCTTACTAGGGTGGGGCCACTCTGTCTCAGGGGTGAGGGAGCATCTGATATGGCTAATCCAACGCCATCGGAATAAACGACAACGATAACGGTGACTGACGGAGGCTCTCTCAACACCCTCAAGACCCCCTCTCGGTCTTGGGCCACATGAACAGTATCTCAACCCCGAGACACCCTCTCAGTCTCGGGCCACATGAACAATATCTCAACCCCGAGACCCCCTCTCGGTCTCGAGCCATATGAATAGCGTCTCAGCCCCCGAGACTCCCTCTCGGTCTCAGGCAACATGAACAGTATCTCAACCCCCGAAACCCCTCTCGGTCTCGGGCCACATAAACAGTATCTCAACCCCCGAGACCCCCTCTTGGTCTCGATCCACATGAACAGCGTCTCAGCCCCCGAGACCCCCTCTCGGTCTCGGGCCACATGAACAGTACTTTGGCTCCCGGTGCACGATCCGGCCCGCTTGGGCACCTGGGATGCCCACATGATCCGCCGCACATCTGTAGCAGGGTGTGACTATGCCTCATAACGGCGTATGGTCCGTTGTAAGTATTCGCGCATACCCCGTTGCAGTGTACGGTCCACACCTGCCCGCTACTGTGCACGATCATATCCAGTGATGGCGCGCACCAGATATAGCCCCAGTTGCAAGACACCTATGAGGCCGTGCTGACCAATGATGCGGGACACCTCCAGCATGTACGGTGACAATACGATCTATCATTGTCAGCCTCATATTTTGTCCGTTATCGAACTGGGCTCCTGGAAATCAGCAATCATCTGGAACAGAAGGGGATAGTTGAACATGTATAAAAGCATACACCCATGCCGTAAGTAGGGAGGATGAACTCTGATTTTTCTAGCTCTTTTCCACTAGTTAAGCCCTAACTGTTTAGTTCCCTTTGGCTAAACAGTTCTCATCTATTCCCAAGTGACTGACTTGAGCGTCGGAGGGTCCCCACCAGAGCATCCGATCTCCGGTGACTTTTCTTGTAGGAGTCCGGCGAGGAGGACGTCCGTTTCTCCGACGCTTGAAGAAAGTGACTTGGCATCATCAGGCATCATATCTTGTGATATTATATTAGTTTTAATTAATGTAATAAAATATATTATTTAATGACTATATTATAATAATTATAACATAATAATATGACTTAATAATATCCATGAAGGTGATTTTGTCATTCAGGGGTGTTTGCTGAATAGATTTTTATATTAAATAATTAAATATAAACACTACAATTATAATTTTCAGATGCAGTCATGTTAAATAAATATTGACAAATATAAATATAGCATATCTAGATAACCAGTTCCTCATCAGGGATTGGCTCAATGATGGGCCAAATCGCTCAAATTGTAACCACTATAGCAGAAAATAAATATAGCGACGTAAAAATGCATCACTAATGCGTCGCTAAACTAAGTTTTGCGATGCATTAGCAATGCAACTGTAGCGTCGTTGTAAGTCTCGTTACAGAATGAATTTAGTCGCAATTGTGTCGCTAAATAGCGACTCTCAGCGATGCATTTATTGCATCGCAATATTGCGACTCAAGGTCATTGCATCACAATATTTAATAATAATATTTTAGAAATATTAGCACAATTTCAGTTGCTAATGAGTCACTAATTAAATTTTTATAAAATTATATTAAAAATTAAAAATTAAAATGGTTAAATTTAATATTACGATGCAACCAAGTGCGTCGCAATATTGCGACGCAACCAAGTGCGTTACAATATTTAATAATAATATTTTAGAAATATTAGCAACACAATTTCAGTCGCTAATACATCGCTAATTAAATATTTTTTAAAAAATAAAAAAGATTAAAAATTAAAATGGTTAAATTTAATATTGCGACGCATTCAATTGCGTTGCAATATTGCGACGCAATTGAATGCGTCACAATATTTAATAATAATATTTTAGATATTAGCGATGCAATTTTAGTTGCTAATGTGCTAATTAAATTTTTTTAAAAAAATATAAAATATTATAAATTAAAATGGTTAAATTTATAAAAATTATGATCAAAACACTGATATTGATCGAAACACTAATATTAATCGAAACATTCATCATTACATTTTTAAAAATAATTTATATATTAAAATTTTGAAGTTTCCATACAACACATAAAAAGTAAAGAAAAAAATACATGAAGAATCTCCACTATCATGATCATGGTGGCTGGAAACCCTGCGACATGCGGCTAACCAAATCCAGCATGTGATGCATTGCTCTCTTATGTCAGAGAGCTCGTGTTGAAGGACTTCCGTGCGCTGGTCGAACTCGTGCTGAAGGACTTTCGTGCACTGGTCGAACTCCTGCTGAATCTCCTGCCGAACGTCCTGCCGAACGTCTTCCGTAATAGATCTCCGAATGTCCTCTAAACGCTCGGCAGGAATATCGCTAGAATAGCGCGAACTGGAGGCCTATTGAGAAAAATATGCAGAAGCTCTAGTGCCCAGACCATAGACCCTGTGGTCTCACGGTTGGGCACCAACAGCCTCCAAAAACACACGTCGACTCTCCTCTGATGAGAGTTCGACGGGCGGTCCCCATCAGTGGAGTCAACCTGCGATGCCTGGGACTGAAGCTCCTCGACTCGTGCCTTTGAATTATAAAATCAACAATAAATGAATCAATAAATTTCTCTAAATAAAATTTTAGAAATTAAACAGATACAATATAAAGCTAATTTCTTACCGTAACCTCCCGTGATCGTGTATCGACCCAGGAACCGTCCCTCCTGGTGTGTGTCACCTGAATAGACGAAACTCACCAGGATCTCCGCCCTCTGTTCAGACTACAAAAACAGAAAGAAAAATTGATATAAATAAAAGTATTTGTAAATAACTAAATTAGTAATTAAAATATTTAGTCTTCTTACCATGCGGTGTCTGTGCTCCTGAATCGAAATAGACCCCGTAGTGTAGCAGGAGAGACCCATGCCAGGACCGCCCCTCTCAGATCGGCGGTTCGTGCTGGCTGATGCGGACCTCCTGCGCCAGCCATCAGACTGTCACGCCTGCTGCCACTCATGCCAAATACCCTTTGGCACATGGGCAGGACTCTCACCCGATGTCCTCCAACGATGAAGCATGCCGGAGTATCGGCGTGCTGTAAGAGCATTCCATGCTGCCCTAATGGCATCATGGATAGCAGGGTCCCACATAAACTTTTTCTGCATTGAAATAAATAGTTAGTTTAAGAATTTATTAAGATTAAGAAATTTAAGATAAATTGTATTTAATAAGTTTACTTGAAACTCTGAAAAATAAAACTCCCTTGTGGCTGCAGATACATGGCGCCAATCGTAGCCACTGGGATCAGCACGCCTCTGAAATATGGAGCTGATCTGGCTCGATACATGATGTTGCTCAATAAATCTGTTAAAAAAATACTTGTTTAAAGGTAATTGACTTAAAAACATAAACAATATTTACAATTACTATATACTTACAGTCCATGAGCATCCAGTCCAAGTACGGTGCGATCGATGGTGGAAGAACTCTCGGATGTATGTGCCGATCGGCTGGATGATAATACTAATGCAGGATCACCGCCGATGGCTGAAGAGACGGAGGCTGTGAGATGTGTGGAGATCCAAACTCTCCATCTCCAAAGCTCATGGGATCTGATGCGGCAAGGCTACGTCTCTGCTCACTCTGTCTGTCGCCGGTAGATCTACCTCGCCCGTCATACTGAAAATACTAAATATTCATGAATGTTATTACAATTAATGATTAAATATGTAAAAAATATAACATTTGTAAAAATAAATTGAATTTGAAAAAACCTCTATGTTTAGTCGGTTTCATTTGTTTCGTGAAATGTTGGTTCAACATCCGATGTCGTATCGACTGCAATTCAGTTTCATTATCATCGGAAGGAAACCAAACATTTGAATCCGCAATTTCTTGGACATCACCATTTGGATCTCTAAGTGATGTTTCAGGAGCCCTTGTGTCGTCTTCAATTGCATGCATTTCCATCTCATCCTCTTGAAATGCAGGGCACTCGGCTGATTGACTTGATGAACTCCCGTAATACGATTGTTGAACATGGGACGATTTTAGAAATAGCCCACCAATCTCGCTTGTCGTTGTGCAAACTTGGATATCCGCAGTAAAACACTTGCTGAGCTTGGGATGCAAGGATGAATGGATCATATTTCTGCAATCTTCATTGATGGTTCACTTCAACTAGATTGTAGTCGTTATGAACCCTTTTTCCCACAGGAAGTGTCGGATCGAACCAATCGCAATGAAACAATACGGTTCGTTTAATAGGCCAACCGGGATATTCAACTTCAACCACCTCTACTAACTTTCCGTAATAATCCTGCATATTTGCTCCAACACTTTCTCCTTTAACACACACGCCCTAGTTCTGCGTGCCTCTTGAAGCTGCTAGTCGTTCAATCTGAAATTTATACCCATTAACAAAATAACCAGTAGAGGTTGTTACTGTCTTCAATGGCCATTGCGATAGACATTTAATGAAAATATTATCGGTTGTGGACCATGGACCGTTTACCTATAAATTAATAAGCTATTCACAACCAATTCAAAAAATAAAAGCCATTATTGAAATGGATTGAGTGATACTACTCACAAATTCATAAAACCAGTAAGCGAACTCCGTTTCTAACTTCTGCCCAATGGCAACTTGACTGATGTCGGGATTCATCTGTTATTGTCTATCACAATACATCCTTATGGGATGATAAGGATTAAAACATCTGTTAGCAATTAAATCTTATGGTATATTGCAATTTAAATTAGAAGTTCCAATTAAGCATTGAAGTATATACTTACTCAATGTATGGATCGACTTCTCTACAGTTCATTAGATGTAATAATGTGCTGCATTATACTCATATCGCTAAGATTTCTTGACTTCTGCGCCCCAAATGAATGGCCGATACCTTTAAAAACTGATATTCTACGTCATTAGGTTCTCCTTCGTCCACACATACGTCATTGTTACGACCAACATTTTGGCCCCTGTGGACGTGACCCTCAAAGTAATGCGAGGCAAAAGCTGAAACTTCTTCGACCAAGTGTGCATTACATATTGAACCTTCAACCCTTGCCTTATTACGCACATTATTTTTTAACTTCTTAAGGTACCTATATGTAAAGGTGAAAAAAAAAATAAACCAATGTTCTCGCAATGAAATAATATTTGAAATCAACATGTCTTACTGATGTATATATTTACCTCTCGAAAGGATACATCCAGCGATACTGCACGGGACCAGCTATGCTCGCTTCGTATGGCAAGTGAACCGGTAAATGCTCCATTGAGTCAAAAAAACTGGGAGGAAATATTCGCTCCAGCTTGCATAAAATAATTGGAATTTCCTCCTCAAGCCTTACCATGGATGCAGAAGTAATGATTGCGGCAGATAACTCCTTGAAGAACAAGCTGAGCTCCGTCAATGCCTTCCAGACATGATGCGGAAGCAACTCACGAAAAGCTATAGGCAATAACCGTTGCATGAAAACATGGTAGTCGTGACTCTTCATGCCGAACAACTTGAGCTTATGCATGTCCACACACCTACCGATATTTGAGGCATAACCATCTGGAAATTTTAACCCTCTAACCCAGTTACATAATACTTCTCATGAATTTCTATCAAGAGTGTAACAGGCTTTAGGATAGGTCCCGTCGGCACTCCTCCTCAAATCACCTCTTCTGCAATAAAGATTAAGTTCTTTCTTGACTTTGCAGTGTCTTTGGTTTTTCCCGGGATGTTTAGCACCGTGTTAAATATGTTATCAAAGAAGTTTTTCTCGATATGCATAACATCCAAGTTGTGCCGGATGAGATTTGTGCTCCAATACGGCAAATCCCAAAATATACTCCTCTTCTTCTAGTTATGTTCTTTACATATACGGCCATTTATTCTATCTACATCTGGTTCCAAGCATACCTCAACCCTAAATGCTCTATAGTATCAAATATATCCATGCCGGACCTAACCGATTCGGTGAATTTTGTGACTGCTTTGTTCTTCCGGAAGGCGGTCAAGTTACTCCTATAAGGATGATTTGGAGGCAAGAACTTCCTATGATTATCAAACCATGACTGCTTACCACTCTTCTGCAATGTAAATGCATCCGAATCATACATGCAATGGGGGCATGCCAGACGTCCAGCAGTGCTCCAACCAGACAACATTGCATATGTCGGGAAGTCACTTATTGTCCACATCAAAGCAGCTCTCATGATGAAATTCTGTTTCATAGAAATGTCGTAGGCTATGACTCCTGTTTCCCACAACATTTTCAATTCGGCCACCAACGGTTGCAGGAAGACATCAATCTTTTCCTTTGGATTTGATGGTCCTGGAACCAAAACTGTCAAAAACATTGCAGAATCTTTCATGCACTTCCATGGAGGAAGGTTATATACAGTCAGTATCACAGGCCAACATGAATACTGTTGGCCCACTTGACCAAATGGTTGGAAGCCATCGGTACAAAGACCTAATCTCACATTCTTTATATCTTCAGCGAAATCAGGATGATTTTCATTGAAATGCTTCCAAGCTTTTGAATCTGACGGATGCCGCATTTCATCCTCTTTAGATTCATGTTCGGCATGCCATCTCATATCAGCAGCTGTAGCCTCAGATCTGTATAATCTCTGCAGGCGTGGAGTAAGAGGAAAGTAATGCATCCTCTTGTAAGGCACACTTTTCCTCCTACTTGTACTAGCTCCCCCTTCACCATTTTTGTACCTCGATTACCCACAAATCTTACACCATCGTAGCTCTGAGTCTTCACCCCAATATATCATGCAATTGTTCAAGCAACAATCGATCTTATTAACTGGGAGCCCAAGCCCACGCAACAAATTCTTCGTTGAGTAAAAACTGTATGCTACAACATTATCATTTGGCAAAATTTCCTTGATTAACCCAGCTACAGAATTGAATGCCTTTTCTAATAATCAATGTTCTGCCTTAATATTCAACAACCGAGCAGCCGTAAACAACTGGGAATGGCCCTCACAACCAGGATACAATTCTTGATTTGCAGCACGCAACATATCATAAAATTGCTGTGCATCTGGATTGGTTCTTCCATAAATGTATTCTGATGAATTCATTACCCGATGCATTCATCACATTTCTTCATATGTGTTTAAATTCACAAATGGTTCATCTACGGGAATTGACACTTGTTGGCTTGTAACAGCTGCTGGAATTTCCTCTGGTTCACCATGACAGTACCAAACATCGTAATCAGGAACAAACCCCTTTTTACACAAATGCACCTTAACAGTTTCAACATCTATGTAGGCTTTATTCTGACACCTGTGAAAGTGCATGGGCACCTAATCCTAGGCCCATCCATCCATTCAGGTTGGCTACATGCAAATGCGATAAATTCTTCCAATCCATTCAGAAAATCTGGATTAAACAAGCCATCTTTTATCCTTGCATACATCCACGAGCGAGCCCCGCTCATTTTTGACCGACTTATACAATTTCTGGTAAACCATTAAAGGAAACCACATTATAAAACTATATTAGCATTACTAAATATATAACCAAATTATTTCTTTTACACAACTTAAGGTTAATAACAATCATTTAAATCATTTATAACTAAACCAATTTTCTTTTACACAACTAAGGTCCCTACCCTGCAAGGCCAGGCCACGGCTACGATCCTTGGCGTGCTATCAAGGACCGAGGCACAGGTTCATGCCAGGCTAATGCTAGGGCTTGAGTTCGGGTCGGGCCGCAAGGCGGTCCGTTCAATCATGAGACTTCACAAGCATTCAAGTGTCCTAAATTAATTCCACCTTCACTCCATGTCTAAAAGGTAAGGCCCCATCCCATTCAAGAATATTTTTGTGATATGTTATTCTGCTATTAATTATCATCGATCGGTTACGTTGAAATTTCAGAAGCATTTCCCATATGTTCTCCTAAATGTGTGGCATATATGCTACACTAGGAGAACGTATGAGCAAATACAAATAGCAATCTCAACCAACGATGATTAATAACAGACTAACATATCACAAAAAATATTCTCAAACTGTCCACCAGGACAATTTGAGAATTTGCAAGACTAAGTCTTACAAATTCTCAAACGGGTCTAAAGGTTATAGTGCTGTGAGAAATAATATGAAAATCCAAAGACAATCAAACTTATGCTTGGTATTCAGAAATTCTTGTCAATTCCATAATAAACTCATTACATAATTCTATGTGAAGACTAAAATATAAATCATTGAAACACTAATTCTGTGCTGAAAATTAAATAGAACTACAACAAGACGTTCATTCTAGCATTACATAATTTAATGCATCATTCAATTTGAAGCAGGATGTAAATAATTAAGACATAATATGATATTATAAAATCATATTATAATATGATATTATAAAATCATTATAAAATCATATTATAATATCAATAAAATTAGAACTCACATATGTCAAATGTTCACCAATAAACTATCATGCATAGTTTAATAACTGAGAAATTGAACCATGACTATATAAATCACTAATCAATTATGACTGAATTAATTTAAAACATAATAAGCACTAAATAATCGTAAAGCAATTTCTTTAATTAATTTACTATCGATCATAATCACTAATTAGCAAATACTACATTGATATAATATTGCAACCATTATTTATTAGAATACCATCATTTATTGTTATTATTTTATATTATAATGTTATGAACTAATATAAGTTAATATATATTATAATATGATATTATTAATAAAGTGTCCTAAATTAATTATCATAAACATACTTTTTTTATGATCACAGTGAATAATATAAGTTAAAGGGATAATAAATTTTATTTTTCTAATTTAATAACAAAAAACTCAAATATTGAATGATATCATAATTTCATATTAATTTATAATGAGTTTATTATAAATAATTTTTTATTGGTGAAAATAATATAATATTAAATTTAATATTGTAACAAGAACTTATAATAACATTCTGACAATAAGACATGCATGAAGAAAACTATTTCGAATTTATTTTAAAATTTCATCAAACCCAAAATAGTTCAATATATTGATGTTATAGAATCATTATATTATAATATTATAATATCACATAATATATTTTATATAATATTAAAATAATACTATATTGTATTCTAATATTATTGTAATATATTATTATTTAATATAATAATATTACTATAGGGGTTTTCTAAATTTAATTGATATAATAATATTTTTAAATAAACTATTAAAATTAAAATATTAAAATAGCTTACTAATAATATTTTAAATATTAATAATTAAATAGTTTAATCAGTAAAATTGGTTATGAAATATTTTTGTAATATTAAAGAATAATATTTTGTAATAAATATTTTTTATTATAATAGTTTATCAATAAATAATAAATTATTAAGATTAAAATATTAAAATAGCTTACTAATAATATTTTATCATAAATTTATTTTTTATATTAATTTAATAAAAAAACCCATCCCTTTTTTTATTTTTTATTTTTTTTTTTCGTGGCCTTGCCATAGGCCACCGTGGCCAGACCACAGATGACCACGGTCGGGGCCGTGGCCGAAGAAGACGGGAGGAGGGGGGGATTTCCCCCTGTTAAATTTTTTTTTCCCGTGGCCTAGCCACTGTGGCCAGGCCATGACTGGCAACGGCCGCAGCCATGGCCATAGAAGACGGGAGGGGCGGAGGGGTTCCCCCCTATAAAATTAATTTTTTTCCACGACCGGCTGGTCACGACTGGCCACGGCCGCGGCTGGAGAAGACGGGAGGGGGGGATTTTTCCCCCCCCCATTGTTAAATATTTTTTTTCCGTGGCCAGGCCATGGCCGCAGCCGTGGCCGAAGAAGATGGGAGGAGGGGAGGGGTTCCCCCTGTTAAATTAATTTTTTCCGTGGCCTGGCCACTGTGGCCAGGCCATGACCGTCCATGGCCGCGGCCATGGCCGAAGAAGACGGGAGGGTGGGGGAATTCCCCCCCCCCCCCCCGCCCAAACCCAAACTGTTAAATTGACGAGAGGGGGGAGAGGGGTTCCCCCCTATTAAATCAATATTTCCATGGCCTTGCCACTGTGGCCAGGCCACGACCGGCCATGACCGGCCACGGCCTTCCCCCCTGTTAAATCAATATTTTCCCATGGCCTTGCCACTGTGGCCAGGCCACGACCGGCCACGGCCGCGGAGAAGACGGGAAGGGGGGGATTCCCCCCCCCCCCCCCCACTGTTAATTTTTTTTAGAGGGAGGGAGAGGAGTACCTTGCGAGTGATTCGGGTGCTGGAGTGCCACCGAAGAGCCGCCGGACGTGGGGAAGACGGAGGACGAGAAAGGAGAAGGTGGGAGGGGGGGTTCGGGCTCGTGAGGAGGAAGAAGAGAGGGGATCTGCACGGATTTATGAATCAGGATTAGCGGCGCAAGATTGCATCGTTAATATATCGCTAATCAGCGATGCTAATTATGCATCGTTGATTGCGTCGCTAAGTTGCCGCCATTAGGCATTTTGGCGAGAAATTAGCGATGCATCTGATTTGCATCGCAATATTAATTTAAAATTTTAATATTACAAATATTGCGACATAGGCATTATGCATCGCAATATTGCGACGCAAATGCAATATGTCGCAATATTTGTATTATTAAATTAATAAACTAATAGCAATATTGCGATGCATAATGGATGCGTCGCAATATTGCGAAGCATGATGGATGCATCACAATATTATTTGTTAATTTAAAACTAATATTGCAATGCATCCACTATGCGTTGCAATATTACGACGCAATCATAATGCGTCGCAATATTAGTTTGTTAATTTAAAACTAATATTGCGACGCATCCATTATGCGTCGCAATATTGCGACGCAATCATAATGCGTCGCAATATTAGTTTGTTAATTTAAAACTAATATTGTGACACATCCATTATGTATCGCAATATTGCGATGTATCCATTATGCGTCGCAATATTAGTTTGTTAATTTGAAACTAATATCGCGACACATTATGAATGCATCACAATATTAGTTTTAAATTAACAAACTAATATTGCGACGCATCTACTATGCGTCGCAATATTGCGACGCAATTATACTGCGTCGCAATATTGTTATTAGTTTATTAATTTAATATTACAAATATTGATATTAGTTTATTAATTTAATATTACAAATATTAATATTAGTTTATTAATTTAAAGCTAATATTGCGACGCATAACGGATGTGTCGCAATATTATTTTATTAATTTATAAACTAATATTGCAACGCATTATAGCTTGGATCTGATTGCTGCGATCCATCCGATCGACGACGATCCGACGGTTGCGATCAATCTAAGCCATGATCCCGATCTGCGATGATCGATCCGACAATTGCGATCCATCCGATCGGCGATGATATCCGACAGTTGCGATCGATTGAACCCATGATCCCAATCGGCGATGATCGATCCGACGGTTGCGATCTAACTAATCGACGACGATCCGACGGTTGCGATTGATCAAGGCCATGATCCCAATTGGCGATGATCGATTCGACCGTTGAGATCCAACCGATCGGCGACGATCCGATGGTTGTGATCGATCCAAGCCATGATCCCGATCGGCGATGATCGATCCGACCGCTGCTATCGATCTGATCGGCGACGATCCGACGGTTGCGATCGATCAAAGCCATGATCCCGATCGGCGATGATCGATCCGACCGCTGCGATCCATCCGATCGACGATGATCGGACGGTTGTGATCGATCCAAGCCATGATCCCGATCGGCGATGATCGATCAGACAGTTGCGATCCATCCGATCAGCGATGATATCCGACGGTTGCGATCGATTGAACCCATGATCTCGATCGGCAATGAACGATCCGACGGTTGCGATCCAACTAATCGGCGACGATCCGACGGTTGCGATCGATCCAGGCCATGATCCCAATCGGCGATGATCGATCCGACCATTGTGATCCAACCGATCGGTGACGATCCGATGGTTGCGATCGATCCAAGCCATGATCCCGATCGGCGATGATCGATCCGACCGCTGCTATCGATCCGATCGGTGATGATCCGACAGTTGCGATCGATCCAAGCCATGATCCCGATCGGCGATGATCGATCCGACCGCTGCGATCCATCCGATCGGCGATGATCCGACGGTTGCGATCTATCCAAGCCATGATCCCGATCGGCGATGATCGATCCGACCATTGCGATCCATCCGATCGGGGACAATATCCGACGGTTGCGATCGATCCAAGCCATGATTCCGATTGGGGATGATCGATCCGACCGTTGCGATCCATCCAATCGGCGACGATTCGACGGTTGCGATCGATCTAAGCCATGATCCCGATCTGCGATGATCGATCTGACGGTTGCGATCCATCCGATCGGTGATGATATCCGACGATTGTGATCGATTGAACCCATGATCCCGATCGGCGATGATCGATCCGACGGTTGCGATCCAACTAATCAGCGACGATCCGAAGGTTTCGATCGATCCACGCCATGATCCCAATCGGCGATGATCGATTCGACGATTGCGATCCATCCGATCGGCGACAATATCCAACAGTTGCGAGTGATCCAAGCCATGATCCCGATCGGTGATGATCGATCCGACTGTTGCGATCCAACCGATCGACGATGATCCGACAGTTGCGATCGATCAAGCCATGATCCCGATCGGCGATGATCGATCCGACCATTGCGATCCATCCGACCGGGGACGATATCCGATGGTTGCGATCGATCCAAGCCATGATTTCGATCGGGGATGATCGATCCGACCATTGCGATCCATCCAATCAGCGACGATCCGACGGTTGCGATCCATCCGATCGGCGATGATATCTGACGTTTGCGATCGATTGAACCCATGATCCCGATCGGCGATGATTGATCCGATGGTTGCGATCCAACTAATCGGCGATGATCCAATGGTTGCGATCGATCCAGGCCATGATCCCAATCGGCGATGATCGATTCGACGATTGCGATCCATCCGATCGGCGACAATATCCAACAGTTGCGAGTGATCCAAGCCATGATCCTGATCGGTGATGATCGATCCGATTGTTGCGATCCAACCGATCGACGATGATCCGACGGTTGCGATCGATCAAGCCATGATCCCGATCGGCGATGATCAATCCGACCATTTCGATCCATCCGATCGGCTACGATATTCGACGGTTGCGAGTGATCCAAGCCATGATTCCGATCGGTGATGATCGATCTGACCGCTGCGATCCATCCGATTGGCGACGATCCGACGATTGCGATCGATACAAGCTATGATCCCGATCGGCGATGATCGATCCGACCGTTGCCATCCATCCGATCAGCGATGATCCGACGGTTGTGATCGATCAAAGCCATGATCCCGATCGGCGATGATCGATCCGACCATTACGATCCATCCGATCGGCGATGATATCCGATGGTTGCGAGTGATCCAAGCCATGATCCCGATCGGCGATGATCGATCCGACCATTGTGATCCATCTGATCGGGGACGATATCTGAAAGTTGTGATCGATCCAAGCCATGATTCCAATCGGGAATGATCGATTCGACCGTTACGATCCATCCGATCAGCGACGATCCGACGGTTGCGATCGATCTAAGCCATGATCCTGATCTGCGATGATTGATCCGATGGTTGCGATCCATCCGATCGGCGACGATATCCGACGGTTGCGATCGATTGAACCCATGATCCGATCGGCGATGATCGATCCGACGGTTGTGATCCAACTAATCGGCGACGATCCGACAGTTGCGATCTATCCAGGCCATGATCCTAATCGGCGATGATTAATTCGACGATTGCGATCCATCCGATCGGTAACGATATCTGACAGTTGCGAGTGATCCAAGCCATGATCCCGATCGGTGATGATCGATCCGACCGTTGCGATCCAACCGATCGGCGATGATCCGACGGTTGCGATCGATCCAAGCCATGATCCCGATCGATGATGATCGATCTGACCGTTTCGATCCATCCGATCGGCTACGATATCTGACCGTTGCGATCCAACCGATCAGCGATGATCCGATGGTTGCGATCGATCCAAGCCATGATCCCGATCGACGATGATCGATCTGACCGTTTCGATCCATCCGATTGGCTACGATATCCGACAGTTGCGGGTGATCCACGAGTGATCCAAGCCATGATCCCGATCGGCGATGATCGATCTGACCGCTGCAATCGATCCGACCGCTGCGTTCCATCCGATCGGCGATGATCTGACGGTTGCGATCGATCCAAGCCAAGATCCCGATCGGCGATGATCGATCCGACCGTTGCAAAATGTACGTCGCAATATAGCGACTCAATGTTGCATCGCAATATTAAAAATTAATATTTTTTAATTTTTTGGTATTTGCATCGCTATTGCATTGCTATATTAACAAAATTTTTTAAATTTTCTGGGTTTTAGAGTCGCAATAATGCGTCGCTATATTGTGACGCAAACAGTTGTGTCGCAATATAGCGACGCATATTGCGTCGCTATATTGAAAATTAAATTTTTTTATTTTTTTGTTAAATGCATCGCTATTGCATCGCTAAATAGCGATGCAATCAATGCATCGCTATATTAACGAATTTTTTAAATTAAAACGGTTTTTGCGTCGCTATATTGCGACACAAATTTGCGTCGCTATATTGCGACACAAATTTGCGTCGCTATATTAAAAATTATTTTTTTTATTTTTTTGTTATTTGCGTCGCTAAATAACAATGCAATTACTACGTCGCTATATTAACAATTTTTTTATTTTCTAGTTTTTGCGTCGCTAATGCGTCGCTATATTGCGATGCATTATTATTGCGTCGCTAATTGAGTTGCTATTTTTTTTTCTCGCTGAGTTGTCACAATTTGGTCGCAATTTATTGATGTAAAAATGCGTCGCTAAATTAGCGTCGCTATTTCTGATTTTTCCTGTAGTGAACAATACATGGGGTCTAAGAAATTTTAAAAATATATATTACACTTATTGATTGATTGCATCGTGCATGTAATGCATAAAAAAATAAAATTATATTTGGCATATGTAATCATGCATGATTGATGATCGTGCATGATGCACATAACTCGCACCACGGTGCATAAAACATTTTCTAAACTTAAATCGGACGGTCAAATCGAGGACCAGCGGTACTCATCCATTTCACCTACCGACTATTCCTTTGATTAGTGACATCCGACATCTTCTTCTAGGTGCTGTTAGCGTTCAGATTTGATATATCTACAAGGAGGCCAACTCAGCGGCCGATTGGATTGCCATCAGGATGCCTTATCAATCAGGTTTCTGGAGTTGGAAGCAGGATGATCCTTATCCTTTTATTCTGTCATAGATTTTGCATTTAGATATATTGGGTTTGATTCATCCTTGATGTGATCACTCATCTGTAAAAAAAAAAAAAAAAAAATTCGCACCAGCGCCAATGGAAAAGAAAAGCTATGAGATACGCCCTTGGCCGTATCAATATTCTCCTACACGAATTGTAAAATGACACTCTTTCCGGCTTTTAGAAATTAGCAAGGGAGTGCACTCAACCGAAAAACAGAGTATATGTAACGGATCACATTTCTGATAAACTGCCACTACTAATCCTACGTGTCCTGGACAAATCACAGCCAATGAAGGATTAACGCGTGTTGTCCTGACGAAAGCATGACCGCTGATTCGCTCCTCTAATTGACCTCGTGAACCCCTTAACCTTTCAACCTAACTGGTAGTTGATGGGCCGTTGGCGATTTAACGGACGGAATATGATTACAAAGAAAAGTTTTTGTAAATTATTTTGGTGTAGCAAGTCCTATGTACACTATGCCATTCTTTCTTATTGATTAATATTTATTAAAAATATTAAAGATATCTTTACGATATTTCAAAAAAAAATTACGACACCCTAGTTTTAAGCTTACGACACCATAGTTATAAAGTTAAGACACTCGTTCAGAAAGCAAAAAAAAAAAAAAATGACACCCCAATTGTAAACTTAATTCTTAATTTTATAACTACGGTGTCGTAAGCTTAAAACTAGAATGTCATAAATTTTTTTCTCGAAATGTCGTAAAGCTATCTTAATATTTTTTAATAAGTATCATGCATAAATCAATAAAAAGGAACGATACAGCTCATATAAACTTGCTGCACCAAAGATGGTATACAAAGTCTTTTTCATGATTACAAATTTTAACGGCATGCAGAGGACGCCAATTGCGAAGCCTTCTCTGTTTCTCCTTCCACTCAATTATAACAAGTTTTATAGATTAATAAATAACTAAGTAAAGTTTAGGGTCACATGAATAACTTTAAATCTAGTGCTCAAACAAAAGCTTCAAAGCTGATGCTAGCTGGAATTAGTCCACCAAAATTGATCAAGAATAAGAAACACATATTAGTGCGTATTGCCTTAGGTTGGGTATCAAATTGCTTTCTTATTTGTATAATATATTTAAAATAATTTAGATATTAAGTGGTAAGCATGATTTGATATGAAAGTTTTTTTTTCCTCTCCTAATATAAGGTTTAAATTATAAATTAAAAAAATTAATATCAAACAAGAGCCAGCATATATTTTCATGAAACATATCTTTTATATATTTTAATATTAAATAAATATAAATTCATGTAACTTTACGCTCTCTCCCACACATATTCTCTATATTGCAAATTGCTAATTTTAGCAATTATATGGCACAAATATATCAAGTTTTTAGCATGTTATTTTTTTTTTCAAAACTTTAATTTTAACAAATACTATCTTATATCTTGTTATGTCATTATGTAGCAATAAATACATTATATTAATTAATGTATGGTACATTGCTCAACTTATTATGTTTTGTTGATCCCTAAAAAGAATTATAAAGTAACATATATCATTTGGACTTGGATTGCTGTCCCTTAATTTCTTTTAATTTCTTTTTATTTTGACTATTAATAATTAATTTATGAAAGTGGATCATATTTAGATTATTTGCCATTTTAGACTATATTCTATGCTTTGACACAGCATTTGAGAACAAATGGCATGCTTACCTTGACCACCATACAAAATTGTGATCTCCAAGCAAAAGCAAATAGTCTACCTATCAAATATAAGTGGTTGTCATGATCGTGCTTATTTATCAAACTTAATTATTAAATCAGTGAACAAGTGCATGCTTGCATTACACCAATGAAAAGTTTTAATCAGCACAAAATGCTAATATATATATATATATAAAAGGAGCAAACCCATATGCATTATCAACAAATCAAGATAAAAATATTAAATTAACTTCGATAAGAGTGTTCGAAAAAGATTTACAAATTCTGTATTTATTATTCGAAGGATTAATGGAGTGATGTTGGCGACAGATGGCTTTGGCCATCTAGACTTCTCTGTTTCTTTGGCTGAGCTTTATGTAGCTTGGGCAGACATTATCTATACTACTCGAATCCTTCGTGTTCAAAGCCTGTTGAGGGGGACTCTATTACTGTCATTCGATAACTTCGACAGGACTGTCATGATCAGATTCCTATAAACTCCCTACTCCATGACAACTGATCTATCCTACCAAAGATTTATAGCATCCAATTTGCCATGTCTATAGAAAGGTCAACTTGTGGCTGACTAGATGGCGGCCTCTATGGCTTACCATTTCATGTTTTGAATTTGAAAGTAGAGAGACTTTTGTTCTATTGTACTGAAGTAAATACTGTTTTATGATCTATCAGGATTGATGCATACTAGACTAGTGTGATTCTATACATACATATATATATATATATATATATATATGTTGGAAGAAATAATCTTCGAGGCATGCATATTTTAAAATTTGATAACAATTATCAATGCAAAATTTTAAAGATTAAATATTAATCTATCTAACATGCATTAAGATCATATCTTTGCCTTATATATAGGATCGTTTGATCTAAAATGTGCATATAAATAAAATCATCAAGATCATATCTTGATCCTCAAGGTAAGAAGTCGTACCTCTTGCCTTGAATCATGCCTTAAGATCTAGGGATCATATCACTTACCTTAAGGGCAGTTGGTAAATCCTTTTGTGCTCTGCAGCCGTTCAATCGTTGGCCTCTAGTATCGTCCACGCGAAGCCCCGAATGATCGGATTCCCGGGAGTGCTAGCTCGCGGAAAAACAACTTTACTAATCTTGAATCCTCCCACTTGAATCTTCCTCCAATATCCACCAAACTTTTGCTAACACCAGAATCACCATGATTCTTCTATTCTAACTCTTTAGAATTTCAATCCACGACATATCGTGTGTTGTTGTTCTTGTGTGGTAAGGGATATCCTCTATTTATAGTCTCATTTTAGCCAGCCCATTAAATTCTAACATTTAAAATTCTGCCGTTCGGTAAAAAGCAAAGAGACGCCGAACCAAAGAGACGCGATGTTTGGTTAATTCCGACGTTCAGTGAAAACCAAAGAGACGCAGCGTTTTGTTAATTCCGACGTTCGGTGAGAACTAAAGACATATGAATTCTAACACTTAGAATTCCATCGCCTGGATGATTCAAAGAGTCATATTTATTCCATATAAATTCTAACACTTTAGAATTCTAACGGAATCATTTGGAGAAGATTAATGTTACATATTAAATTCTATATGTGAATTTAATCTCTCAGACTTAGTTATCTCATCATGTGAGATACTTATGTGAGAGATTTGGGTTCAGATTTTGGTTTAAGCTGATCTGAATTTATTGGACTGAACCTACATAGATCATGGTCCTAGCCCAAATCAAATTTGGCTAGTCCTCAATCTATTTAAATCCAAATCAAGTCTAATTTCAAATCAATATTTGAAATTGATTAGTCCTTCTAATAGACTTAAATCGAATTGAATCTTATTCACTTGTACTTAACCCAATTGAGATAATTCAATCAATCAAATTGATTAATTAAATCACATACGATTCTCAATCGTTGATCAGCAAATAGATCATCCTAGGAAACTTCTATGTGTGTGACTCTCTAGGTTCGAACATAAGCCGGTAGCATAGAAACAACTTTTTATACTAATCGATGTGCCCATCTAGCAATGGAACCCGACGTCCAGATAGGTCGAAGAGTTGCCGAGCAAACTCCAAGAACCCTAAGAAACAGTTACCGTATAATTCATCCTTTTGACCACAAATGCTAAGGATGGCTTAAGAGCTTGTCAACTCTAAACAGCAAATCCATAAAGTGATTTCAATTTTAGTGATCATGTGACTTTCACATGAAGTGCCTTGGCCAAGGTCTTGCTAAATTAAAACACAGGCATTTCTCCTTTTAACGGGATAGGTCAAATTCCATCTTGATCCACAACTGACTACCACAAGTACTTGACTGCACCCAGTAACCTTTTGTAGCTGGATTAGAAATCCAGGTGGTCTGGCACCTAAGTACAATGAGTTGCTTGCAAGTCACTGGTTATGATCTTCAGGTCTGAAGGATACTTATACCTATATCTTCTCGGATTAACTCTTGACAGCATAGTATCCAGAAATGAGTCACGTTCGGTGAAATGTATTCCTACACTTTCACCTGTATGTCATACCAGTGTCTCTACACTCCTTGGTTAAGAGGATAACCAACAAATATGATATACAACATCCTATAATTGATAGTACTATGGCCCTTTCATAGTATATCATTTGGTCGTGCTCTTTTGAGGACCTTCATAGATAAATCCTCCTTTATCGTGAAGGAAGATCCTGAGGGCTTCATTACTATTAGGAGTTTTAAGAAGATGTTCTTGTAATGAATAAACTACCAAATAACTTTTATTAATATATCAATTTATATGTAATTTACATTAGCACAATCATCAAATGATTGGCTTTAGGATACAACTCCCAACAAACTCCCACTTAGCCTAAAGCCACTCATTACAGTATCTAATACCCATCTTCAATTTCTAGTCTTCAAACTCCTTGATGCTGAGTGCTTTAGTAAATGGGTCACCTAGGTTTTCCTTTCCATCAATCTTCTGAAGATTTATGTCACATCGTTCTACAATCTCTCGAATGAGATGAAACTGACGCAGTATGTGCTTGGTGAGCTGATGTGCTCGTGGTTCCTTTGCTTATACTATGGCACCAGTGCTATCATTGTACAACAAGACTGGTCCATCTATGGAAGGTGCCACTCCAAGCTCGGAGATAAACTTTTGCAGCCACACAGCTTCTTTCGTAGCATCTGATGCAGCGATGTACTCTGCCTCGCACACTGAATCTGCCACTGTATGTTGCTTGGAACTTTTTTAGCAAACAGCTCCATCATTTAGGATAAACACGAAACTTGACACACTTTTGCTATCATCATGATCTGATTGGAAACTGGAATCAGTATATCCAACAATCAAACTCTCCATAGACTAACCACTGGTCTTTAATATTTCTTAAATACTTAAGGATTGTCTTAACAACTTACCAGTGTTTTTCTCCTGGATCAGATTGGTATCTACTCACTACTCCTAGTGAGTATGCCACATCTGGTCTTGTACATGTCATGGTGTACATAATCGATCCCACTACCGAAGCATATAGAATTTGACTCATACGTTCTCTTTCATTAGGAGTTATCGGACAATCCTTCTTAGAAAGATGAATTCCATGGCCTATTGGAAGATAGCCTTTCTTAAAATTCTTCATGTTAAACCTTTTTAGCACGGTGTCAATGTACGTAGATTGGGATAAACCAAGCATCCTCTTAGATCTATCTCTATAGATTTCATCCCTAGGATGTATGATGCTTCTTCCAGATCTTTCATGGAGAATTATGATGATAACCATGTCTTTATTCCTTGTAATGCAGGGACATCAGTCCCGATTAAGAGAATATCATCCATATATAATACAAAAAATACAATAACGAAACCATTAGCCCATTTATAAATGCAAGGTTTTTCTTTATTCTTAATAAAGCCATAAGATTTGATCACATTATCAAATCATATGTTCCAACTCCTAGATGCTTGCTTAAGTCCATAAATGGACTTCTGTAGCCTGCACACTTTAGACTCGTCTTCAGATATAAAACCTTCAGGCTGCATCATATACACCTGTTCATCTAAATAACATTTAAAAAAGCGGTTTTAACATCCATCTGCCAAATTGTAGGAGACACAATGTTTGCAGTTGCTACTGTTGCCTCTCTCACCTGAATTTCATCCATCAATTTATATAGGTCACCCAAAAGCTCTCCCTTCATCACCACCAAACTCCCTTGGCACACCTTCAATTAATTTTTTCCTCGACAAACTTGAGACCTTACTTGCAAAGCTTTCCAAGTGATAGCAAACTCTTACGAAGTGCAGGGACATGCTATACATTAGAAAACATCCGAATTGAACCATCAAGCATCTTGATCCGAACATCTTCAATTCTAACCACAGGAGAAGTAGTATTGTTGCCCAAATAAATAAGTCCACCATCCTATGATTTGTATGTATGAAACCACTCCCTAAAAGGAGTCATGTGAAAAAATTCCCTTGAATCCAAAATCCAATGATGTGCAAGTTCAGAGCTTTTATTGTTGTCAAAGCATCCCCATCTTCTGAAATAGATAAATCAGTTTTGCCTTCAGCTATATTACCTTAGAAACTTCCTAATTCAACTTTTGTATCAACTCCTTTAGTCTGGCAATCTTTCTTCACATGCCCTATTTTTTCATAATTTTAATACTTTACCTTCTTCTTGCCTTTAGATTTAGATCTCGATTTTCCTTGATTACAATGTTCCTTCTCGAAAGGTCTTCCTTGTGCTTCCATGGCTTCCCAAGAAGAGCTTTCTTGGCTAAATCTCTGCCTTATCTTCTCTGTTAGCAATGATGCAATAACTGACTTCATCTTGAGAGTTTTAACATAACTCAAGTTCATAATGAGATTATACCAAGATTCTAGCACATAACACAGTAAAATACTGTCCTTCTCTTCATCTTCAATTTTCACATCTAAGGCTGTAAGCTTGCTCACAATGGAACTGAATACTCCCAAGTGCTCTTGAACTAATGCCCCGTTCTTCATCTTTAGATTATATAATTGTCATCTCAAATAAATTTTATTCACCAAAGACTTTCCTTCATAGAGATTCTTCAACTTTTGCCAAATCCCTTTTACAGTGGTCTCTGTCTCAATATTAAATAATACAGAATCATCTAATACCAGATAAAGGTTTGCCATAGCTAGTTTATCTTTCTCCATATATTGCTCATCTAACATCTCTTGCGGTTTATTTTCTTTTCCTTGCAAAGTAATTTCACAACAATCCTTGATCAATACCGCCTGCATCTTCATCTTCTAAAGTGCAAAGTTTGATCCATCAAACCTTGGTACTTCATATTTAGTTATCATCACCTTTCCCATCATTGTTTCAAAAATAATCTCTCAAAAGATCAACCTTGCTCTGATACCAAACTGAAGGAATCGATCGGGTAATAACCGAGCACACCTCAGATTACACTATACACAAACGCAGCAATAATTCAGGTCATTTTATAAAAAAGAGTAATAGAACAAATAAATAACGCCACAAAAGAGATAATCAAGCAACAAATAAAAAGATCAACACACCAGATGTAACGTGGTTCGACCTTTTATCCTTGGCCAACGTTCACGGGCAAGACCTCCTCGATGATTCTTTTATTTATTAATCCATGGCACAAAATTACAAGAGAAAAATGATAAGAACTTACCTCTTAAAAACCTTAGAATCCTCCCATAAGAACTCCAAAAATCTCACCAACAGTATCATCTTCAAAGCATACCATCAACCCATGCTCACATCCTCCTTTTTATAGACCAATACCCTATTCCTGCATGAATTGGGACAATAACCAGCCGTTGGATCAAAACAAAAAGGATGGCCTGGATGTATAGGAATGTAAACCCTATTTCTGCATGAATTAGAACAATAATCAACCATTGGATTAAAACATGAAAGGATGGCCTGGATGTATAAGAAACTAAACCTGTGTGAGTATAATGGGCTGTGCATAGGTCTGCATCTCAACACGGTGTAGGGACTCAGTCATGGCCAAAGTTTGACTAGGTTCCCGTCCCAAGGCTGGTTGGAAGGTCAGCTATGGTTGGTCCATGACAAAAGAGCGAGGACATGGGAAGGAGAAAATGCGTTCTTTGTTCAATAATTAGGTTCTCTGGTGAACCAGAATGAAATGGGCTTTTATCTAATTGGGTTTAACCTAATTGGAAGCCTGGTCATGAAAATTATTTAAAGCCAAATGGGGATTGGGTTCTTGTGATTGGGTTATAAATGTGATCGTATGGGTTTAAGGTTGGTTTAACAATTAACTGTTAAACCTAAACCAACCTTGGCTTAGACATTAGTGTAGCCTGACTAGCTTTGCTTTTAATTGGTTCAACTTACTTGGAGCCTGGCTCATGTTGCTTAATCAAGTGGTCTAAACTAGGTGATATGTGGCAGGTTGTAGGTTGGTTGAGACCCAGGCTTAATTAGACCTTGGCTCAAGATTATGGTTCAAGCAAGTCCAAGTGTAAAAAAGAGTTGGGCTAAGTTTAAATTAGGATGGATACGTTAGAAATTATATATTAACTGTCATGTCAATAGAATTTTTTAATTAAATATTGTTCAGACAATCATGAGCAGTTTGAAATGAGTTGACGGTTTAGATTGACAAAGAAGACAAGATAAACTAATCATAAATTAATAAGTTATTTAATTACTTCATTTTAAACTTAAATATAATTTTTAATTAATTGTTGATGTTTAAATATGCATTATTAATAGAAATATGAATCATTATTATCCTGTTATTATTTTGCATAACTAAATTTTACTGCTTTATTATGTGCAGTAGAATATTAAAACTTAGTGCCTTCTATTATTATTTAATTCATGTATAATTAGTTATTACAAAAAATACTAATTCAAATAAATAGAATATAAAAGTTAAAATTTATATTGTTATAAAACCAAAATAATAATAACCAATAATACTAACAATAATAATAATAATAAAATAATAATGATATTCATGTATACACATAATATTATCTAAGGAACTATAAGATTAACTAAACAATGGATTCATTGGATGTAAATGAATTCAGAATAATAAAATATCTAATTCTTGGTCCACTATGATATGACTTAATGATGATACTGAGACTCATCTTTACAAAGATATACGAAGGAAACATATCCATCCATAAAATTAGATATGGTATTCTTGCTCTATCATAGAGATATATGTGACCATAGTTCTTGATCTAGCATATTCATAGTAAATAATATGTAAACTTAAAATAAAAATTAAAGATGATGGGGGGTATGATAATCATAATGACATATAAATTTTAATAAATATATGCACACCTTGATAACAATAAAGATAATATATTACAGTATATTTGTCTTAAAAATTCCATAATACTGAGAGCAAACTATAGGAAAACTAATAGCGTATCAATCGGCCTCAACAAATTTTATTAAATAAATTTCATACTTTTCACAACAACTAGGGCTTAACAATAGCTCTATACGTCTTTTACCAAAACATATAGTATTATAATATCAACTTTAAAATGAAATACAGAGATCACCTCGGCACCATGCATAAGTGAGCCACAGGCAGTAGGAGAGGGATAGCGCCTAGAGCCAGTCATCACGAAACTGTTAAAAGATAATGGTTGTTAGTTAGTTAGTATTTTATTTATTTTATTTAGTCTGAGTTAGTTTTTTAAATAATGGGCCTATCTTTTTATGATTTGATAGGATAGCCTCAGATGGATAAGATCATAAGAGGATTATGCTTATCCGTAGAAACAAGAAATAATATTTATATGGTGATGTGCTTAATGAAACGAAATAGATCAATTTTATTCTTAAATGAAAACCCTTCTTCTACCTTGATTCTTCTTTCCAAAACAATATGTGTTGGAAACAATTCCAACAAAAATTGGTATCAGAGCCAGGTTCCCAAAAGAAGAAACAAGAAAGAAAGAAAAGAAAGCGAGAAGGACGAAAAGATCGAAGCCAGCAGTACTTTCCTTCCATGCGTAGCCAACGAGTTCTTCCATCAGGTTCTTTCATTTCGTAATTTTTTTTTTCAAAAAAAAAAAATTATCGGTGATGTTGTGCTTGAAGCCGCCGAGTGGTTGATCGCCCAGGAGCCTATTTCACGGATCTTTCTTAGCCTTTCGTTGAAGGGGAATAAGCCAAGTCAAAAGAAGCCAAGCTGATATCAAAAGTCAAAAGGAAAAGAGGGAGTACGAGAGATTTGAGGGCCACTAGCAACAATATATATATATATATAATATCATCTTTATCACCTGGTGAGGATTTCTTCAACGACGCTGTGGTGAAGAAGCCAGGATCTATGATCAAAAGGGCACAAAAGATGGACTCAGGATTGGATTAAGATCTTGAAGTATCTTCAGTACAAGAAGTGGTAAAGAAAGCCATTCAAGAAGCGGTAAAGAGAAGACGAAAGAGCATAACCATAACCGTTAGATTTTTTTTTTTTTTTTGAAGAGAAAAGGAAAGCGACGTGAAGGCTTATCAAATTCATGGCAACCCCAAGCAATATTGGTATAAATATTTACCAACCTTTTATCCCTATTTTTGATGGAGAAAATTATGATTATTAGAGCATCAAGATGAAAACCCTTTTTATTTCACAAAAGTATGGGATCTAGTTGAGAACGGGTACGAAGACCCAGTTAATTCAACATAAATAATCAAAAGGAGCAACTGAAGGACTACAAAAAGAAGGATGTCAAAGCTTTGTTCTTTATCCAACAAGCTGTATCTGAGAAATTTTTTTTCAGAATTATTAGAGCCACCAAATCAAAGGAGGCATGTGATATCTTGCAAGAGGAATTTCAAGGCGACATAAAGGTAAGAGCTATCAAACTTCAAACTCTAAGAAGATAGTTAGATAATTTGAGAATGCAAGAAAATAAAAAATTGAAGGATTACTTCTCCAAAATTACAGAGACTGTTAATCAAATGAAGAGCTATGGTGAAACCATCACCGAGTGAAGAATATGTGAGAAAATCTTGGCTAGTTTATCTCCAAAATTTAATACAATAGTTGCAATTGTTGAAGAATCTAAAGATCTTTCTGAATTAAGTGTTCATGAATTAATGTGATCTCTTGAAGCTCATGAGCAAAGATTGTTTAGGCATAAAGAATCAACAATTGAAAGTGCCTTTCAATCTAAACTCAAAGTGGTTGATAAAAATTCTCAAAAAGAATCATCTAGTTATGCTCCAGTCAAAAGAGAGTCATTCAGAGGTGAAAACCAAAATAGAGGAAGAGGAAGAAATATGAAAGGAAGAGGTAGAGAAATGCAAAGAAATAATTTTTCAAAAAGGCAATATGATGAGAGCACTCAACAAAGGTGCAACATTTGTAAAAGGTCTTCTCATGCTGAAAAAGATTGCTGGTTTAGGGGCAAATCCCAATGTTATAATTGCAAAAAGTTTGGACATGTTCAAAAAGATTGCAGATACAAAACAAGTGAGTAAGCACACTTCTCAGAAGAAAATGAAGGTCAACAAAGCACTCTATATGCATGTCAAACTGCAGAAGAGCAAAGTAATAATATATGGTATCTTGACAGTGGTTACAGCAATCACATGACTGGTGACAAGTCTATTTTTATGGATATTGATAGTTCTTCAATTTCACAAGTGAAGATGGGTAATGGTGCATTAGTCCAAGCAAGAGGCAAAGGCACAATTGAAATCAATACCAAGAAAGGAAGAAAATTCATTCATGATGTTTTACTTGTTCCAGATTTGAAGCAAAATCTCTTGAGTGTTGGACAACTGATTGAGCATGGCCATATGGTACACTTTGAAAAAAATGTTTGCAAGTTATATGACAGAGGGATGAAAAAGCAACTTATGGCAAAAATCAAGATGGAGAAAAATAGAAGTTTTTCTCTTATTTTGTACTATGCAAAGGATGCTGCATGGAAGATGGAGGTAAATGATGAGTCATGGTTATGGCACAAAAGGTTTGGGCACTTGAATTTTCAAAGTTTGAGAAGTTTATATCAAAAGAATATGGTGTATGGTCTACCAGCAATACATGACAAGAAAGAACCTTGTGAAGGATGTGCACTTGGAAAACAACATAGAGAAGCATTTCCAAAAGAACATGTATGGAGAGCTAAAGCACCACTAGAGCTTATTCATACTGATATATGTGGACCTATAAAATCTCCTTCTCATGCAGGTAACATCTACTTCATTATTTTTATTGATGACTATTCAAGGATGATATGGGTATATTTTATGAGACATAAATCAGAGGCATTTCTTATCTTTAAGAAGTTTAAAAATCTTGTGGAAAGACAAAGTGGGCATTATATCAAGGTGCTGAGAAGTGATAGAGGTGGTGAATACAATTCAAATGAATTTGAGAAATTTTGTGAAGATGATGGTATACAAAGACAATTGACTGTTGGCTATACACCAGAGCAAAATGGAGTTGCAGAAAGAAAGAATCGTACTATTGTTGAGATATCTAGATCTATGCTCAAAGACAAAGGCCTTCTAAATTCTTATTAGGTAGAAGCAGTGAATACAGCAGTTTATCTGATGAATAGATGTCCAACAAAAGCTCTTCAAAATAAGACACTATTTGAAGCCTAGTATGGTAGAAAGCCTTCAGTGAAGCATTTAAAAATCTTTGGATGTGTGTGTTATGTACATATTCCAAAGGAAAGGAGACATAAACTTGATGAAGTTAGTGAAAAATGTATCTTTGTTGGATACAGTTCTAAATAAAAAGGTTACAGACTTTTCAGCTTGAAGCAAAATCAAGTGATCATAATAAGAGATGTTATTTTCAATAAAAAAGTTGCTTGGGATTGGAAGCAAAAGAAAGTTGAAGAAAATATTATTCTTCTTGATGAAGAAATTCATGATGCTCAAAATGAAGAACATGAGGTTGAAGGTTCACCACAAACTACTTCAAGTTCAAGTCCATCTTCAAGTTCTACTCCTATAAAAATGAGAAGGTTAAGTAACATTTATGCTTCTTGTAATTTCTGCATGATTGAGCCTAAAACTTATGAAAATGCTTTGCATGAAGAAGTGTGGAACAAGGCAATGCAAGAAGAAATCAATATGATTGAGAAGAACAAAACGTGGGAATTAGGGAAGAAACCAAGTGATAAGGAAGTCATTTGCTTGAAGTGGATCTACAAAACAAAACACAATCCAGATGGCACTATTCAAAGACACAAAGCAAGATTAGTAGCAAAGGGATACTCTCAATTACCTAGTATTGATTATCAAGAAACTTTTGCACCTATTGCTAGACATGATACAATTAGAACTCTTATTTCTATAGTAGCTCATAAAAGTTGGAAACTACATCAACTAGATGTAAAGTCTGCATTCTTGAATGGAGTATTGGAAGAAATTTATGTTGAACAACCTCAAGGCTTCATCATCAAAGGTCAAGAAAACAAGATATACAAGTTGAAGAAAGCATTATATGGGCTGAAGCAAGCACCCAGAGCATGGTACTCTCAAATTGATACCTACTTCAATGAAAAAGGTTTTCTAAAAAGTCCAAGTGAACCAACACTTTATATGAAGAAGCAAGATGCAGTGGCATTATCTTCTTCTGAAGCAGAATATGTTTCAACAACTTTGGCAGCACAACAAATAATTTGGTTGAGAAGAATACTTGAAGATATGGGTGAAAAGCAAGAAGAAGCTACTACTCTGCTATGTGACAATAAATCTATTATTTCTATGACAAAGAATCCAGTTGAACCACAGAATAAGGAGACTCGTTGCATTCAATGTGGTAACTCCCACCCTGGAAAGCCTTGCCACAGAGTGACTGGTGCCTGCCTTGTCTGTGGGAAAATTGATCACAAGATTGCTACATGTCCCTTTCGGAAGGATCATCAGCCTTCTTCAAGTCAAGGAATGAGCCAGCAACAGCAACAGCAGCAACAGCCACCGAGGACCCAGGGACGGGTCTTCAATCTCACTCAGCAGGACGCTGCCGCATCTAATTATGTGGTGACAGGTATACCCTTTAATGTTATATCTAGTATTATATTCTTATCTAGTGCAATGCATTGACAATTAATTAACAATAGGTGCAATCCTTAATGTTAAAATAAATTACACTTATATCCAGGAATGATTAAAGTAGGCACTGCTTACGCTTAAACTTTAATTGACCCAGGTGCTACGCATTCTTTCATATCTGACATCTATCTTGACAAGAATGCATCATTAACACCTATTCCTCTGGAGCAAGAGCTGCATATTGCGCTTCCAAATGGAGATGTTATGAAAGTTGGCACAGTATGCAAATCTTGCCCAATTATCTTGGAGAATAGGAGGTTGAATGCTGATCTCATTGTCCTCCCATTGAAGTTTTTCGATGTTATCCTTGCAATGGATTGGTTGGCCTCCTGTCATGCTTCAGTAGACTGCTTCAGGAAGACTGTCAACTTTAAAATTCCAAGCCAGCCTGAATTCAGTTTTATTGGTGGTCAGAAACACCTAGCCTCAGTGTTCATATCAGCGATGCAGGATGGAAAGTATTTGATAAGTGGTGGTCAATTTTTGCTGTAGTCAAGGACCTTCACACTACAAGAAAATACTGAAATAACGATGCAAATTTAGCGACACAATTATGCATCGCTAAATTGCGACCACTTGGTGACGCCTCTGTGACAACAAAATATTGCAACGTAATTAGCAACGCATTAGCGACTCAATAAATCAGAAAATCAAAAAAATTAATTTTTTTATTTAGCGACGTAAATAATGCATCGCAATATTTTTAAATTAATTTTTTATAAAATATAAATATGGGAAAAAATATTGCGATGCAACTCAGTGCGTTGCAATGTTTTTAAAAGAATTAAATATGTTAAATAGCGACGCATTAGCAACACAATAAACCAGAAAATTAAAAAAATATTTTTAATTTAGCAACGCACCAATTGCTTCACAAATAATTTAAATAAAATTAATTTTTATAAAATATAAATATTAGAAAAAATATTGTGACGCAACTCAGTGCATTGCAATGTTTTTAAAAAATTAAATATATTAAATAGAGACGCATTAGCGATGCAATAAACCAAAAAATTAAAAAAAATATTTTTTAATTTAGCGACGTAATAACTGCATCATAATTATTTTAAATAAAATTAATTTTTATAAAGTATAAATATGAGAAAAATAATTGCGACGCAACACAGTGCGTCGCAATGTTTTTAAAAAATTTAACTATATTAAATAGCGACGCATTAGCGACGCAATAAACCAGAAAATTAAAAAAATAATTTTTAATTAAGCGACACAATATATGTGTCACAATTATTTTAAATAAAATAATTTTTTATAAAATATAATTATGAGAAAAAAATATTGCGACGCAATTCTATGCGTCACAATATTTTTTAAAAAATTAATTATGTTAAATAGCGATGCATTAGCGATGCAATAAACTAAAAAATTAGGAAAATTATGTTTTAATTTAGCGACGCACTTGTTGCGTCGCAATTATTTTAAATAAAATTAATTTTTATATAATATAATTATTATATTAAAAAATTGCGATGCAACCCTTTGCGTTGCAATATTTTAAAAAATTAATTATGTTAAATAGCGATCGGTCAAGATCGGTCATGGCCGATCGGGATCAGGGATTGGATCGATCGTAACCTTCGGATCATCGACGATCGGACCAATCTCCACGGTCCGAGATCGATCGTGGCCGATCGGGATCAGGGCTTGGATCGATCGCAACCGTCGAATTGTCGGCGATCGGACCGATCGCCACATTTGAGATCGTCGTGGCCGATCGGGATCAGGGATTGGATCGATCGGAACCGTCGGATCGTCCGCGATCTCGGACCGATCGCCACGGTCCGAGATCGGTCGTGGCCGATCGGGATCAGGGCTTGGATCGATCGCAACCGTCGGATCGTTAGCGATCTCAGACCGATCGCAACGGTTCGGGATCGGTCATGGCCGATCGGGATCAGGGCTTGGATCGATCGCAACCGTCGGATCATCGCCGATCGGATCGATCGCCATGGTCCGAGATCGGTCATGGCCGATTGGGATCACGGCTTCGATCGATCGCAACCGTCGGATCATCGCCGATCTCAGAAGGATTGCAACGGTCCGAGATCGATCGTGGCCAATCGAGATCACGGCTTGGATCGATCGCAACCGTCGGATCGTCGCCTATCGGATTGATCGCGATGGTCCGAGATCGTTCATCATCGATCGGAATCGATCAGGGCTTCGATCGATGGCAACCGTCGGATCGATGCCGATCGGTCCGATCACCATGGTCCAAGATCGGTCATGGACGATCGGGATCAGGGCTTGGATCGATCGCAACCGTCGGATCATCACCGATCGGACCGATCGCCACGGTCCGAGATCGGTCGTGGCCAATCGGGATCAGGGCTTGGATCGATCGCAACCATCGGATCGTCAGCGATCTCGGACTGATCGCAACGGTCTGGGATCGGTCGTGGCTGATCGGGATCAGTGCTTGGATCGATCGCAACCGTCGGATCATCGCCGATCGGACCGATCGCCACGGTCCGAGATCGGTCGTGGCCGATCGGGATCACGGCTTCGATCAATCGCAACCGTCGGATCGTCGCCGATCTCGGACGTATTGCAACGGTCCGAGATCGGTCGTGGCCATCGGGATCATGGCTTGGATCGATCGCAATCGTCGGATCGTCGCCTATCGGATCGATCGCGACGGTCCGAGATCGTTCATCGTCGACCAGGATCGATCAGAGCTTGGATCGATGGCAACCGTCGGATCGACACCGATCAGTCTGATCGCCACGATCCGAGATCGGTCGTGGATGATCAGGATCAGGGCTTGGATCGATCGCAACCGTCGGATCGTCGCTGATTGGACCGATCGCAACGTCCGGGATCGGTCGTGGATGATCGGGATTAGGGCTTGGATCGATCGCAACCGTCGGATCATCGCGATCTCGGACTGATTGCAACAGTCCGGGATCGGTCATGGCCGATCGGGATCAGGGCTTGGATCGATCACAACCGTCGGATCGTCGCCGATCTCGGACGGATTGCAACGGTCCGAGATCAGTCATGGCCGATCGGGATCACGGCTTGGATCCATCGCAACTGTCAGATTGTCGCCTATCGGATCGATCGTGACGGTTGGAGATCGTTCATCGCCAACCGGGATCGATCAGGGCTTGGATCGATGGCAACCGTCGGATCGACGTCGATCGGTCTGATCACCACGGTCCGAGATCGGTCGTGGACGATTGGGATCAGGCTTGGATCGATCACAATCATCGGATCGTCATCGATCGGACCGATCGCCACGGTCCAAGATGGTCGTGGCCGATCGGGATAAGGGCTTGGATCGATCGCAACCGTCGGATCGTCAGCGATCTCGGACCAATCGCAACGGTCCGGGATCGGTCGTGGCCGGTCGGGATCAGGGCTTGGATCGATCGCAACCATCGGACTGATCGCCACGGTCCAAGATCATTCGTGGCCGATCGGGATCAGGGCTTCGATCGATCGCAACCGTCGGATCATCGCCGATCTCGGACGGATTGCAACGGTCCGAGATCGGTCGTGGCCGATCGGGATCACTGCTTGGATCCATCACAACCATCAGATCGTCCGCAATCTCGGACCGATTGCAATGGTTCGGGATCGGTCGTGGCCGATCAGGATCATGGCTTGGATCGATTGCAACCGTTGGATCATCACCTATCGGGTCGATCGTGACGGTCCGAGATCGTTCATCACCGACCAGGATCGATCAGGGCTTGGATCGATCACAACCATCGGATCATCGCCGATTGGATTGATCATAACCGTCGGATCGTCCGCGATCTCGGACCGATCGCCACGGTCCGAGATCGGTCATGGCCGATTGGGATCAGGGCTTTGATCGATCGCAACCGTCGGATCGTTGGCGATTGGACCGATCGCCATGGTCCGAGATCGGTCATGGCCGATCAGGATTAGGGCTTGGATCGATTGCAACCATCGGATCGTCGGCGATCGGACCGATCGCCACGGTTCGAGATCGGTCATGGCCGATCTGGATCAGGGCTTGGATCGATTGCAACCGTCGGATCGTCGACGATCGGACCGATCACCACGGTTCGATATCGGTCGTGACCGATTGGGATCAGGGCTTGGATCGATCACAACCATCGGATCATCGGTGATCGGACCGATCGCCATGGTCCGAGATCAGTCGTGGCCGATCGGGATCAGGGATTGGATCGATCGCAACCATCGGTCCGCGATATTGGACCGATCGCAACGGTCCGGGATCGGTCGTAGTCGATCAGGATCACGGCTTGGATCGATTGTAACCGTCGGATCATCGCCTATCGGATCGATCGCGATGGTCCGAGATCGTTCATCGCCGACCGGGATCGATCAGGGCTTGGATTGATCGCAACCGTCGGATCGTCACCAATTGGATCGATCGCAACCATCGGATTGTCCGCGATCTCGGACCGATCACAATGGTCAGGGATCGGTCGTGGCCGATCAGGATCAGGGATTGGATCGATCACAACCATCGGATCATCGGATCGGACCGATTGCCACGGTCCGAGATCGGTCATGGTCGATCGGGATCAGGGATTGGATCGATCGCGACAGTCCGAGATCGTTCATCGTCGATCGGGATCGATCAGGGCTTGGATCGATCGTAACCGTCAGATCGTCGCCGATTGGATCGATCACAACCATCGGATCGTCAGCGATCTTGGACCGATCGCAACGGTCAGGGATCGGTCATGGTCGATCAATATCAGGGCTTGGATCGATCGCAACCGTCGGATCATCGACGATCGAACCGATTGCAACGGTCAGGGATCGGTCGTGGCCGATCGGGATCAGGGCTTGGATCGATCGCAACCGTCGGATCGTCGCCGATCGCATCGATCGCCACGGTCCAAGATAAAATAATTTTTAATATTGCGACGCATTTATTGCATCGCAATTTTTTAAGAAAAATAATAGTAATAAAAAAATTAAAAAAAATTGCGACGCAATATGTGCATCGCAATTATTTTCAAAAAATAATTTTTATCAGTTATAATAATTAAAAAAATTTTGTGACGCATTAGCAACGCATTTTCTAAAAAATAATTTTTCTAGAGAAAATAATTTTTAATATTGCGACGCATGTATTGCGTCGCATTATTTTTAGAAAAATAAATGTAATTAAAAAATTTAAAACAAACATTGCGACGCATTATTTGCATCGCAGTTATAAATATTTAAAAATATTACAATGCATTTGCGATGCAATTTTCTAGAAAATAAAAATAATTTTTCTAGAGAAAACAATTTTTAATATTGCGACGCATTTATTGCGTCGCAATGTTTTTAAGAAAAATAAATGTAATAAAAAAATTAAAAAAAATATTGCGATGCAATATATGCGTCGCAATTATTTTCAGAAAATATAAATTTTATCAGTTATAAATATTAAAAATATTGCGACGCATTTGCGATGCAATTTTTTAGAAAATAAAAATAATTTTTCTAGAGAAAATAATTTTTAATATTACAACGCACTTATTGCGTCGCAATGTTTTTAAGAAAAATAAATGTAATAAAAAATTTTAAAAAAAATTGCGATGCAATATATGCGTCGCAATTATTTTTAGAAAATATAATTTTTTATAAATATTTAAAAAATATTGTGACGCATTTGCGATGCAATTTCCTAGAAAATAAAAATTATTTTTCAAAAGAAACAATTTTTAATATTGCGATGCATTTATTGCGTCACAATGTTTTTAAGAAAAATATGTAATAAAAATATTAAAAAAATATTGCGACGCAATAAATGCGTCGCAATTATTTTTTAGAAAATATAATTTTTATCAGTTATTAATATTTAAAAAATATTACGACGCATTTGCGACGTAATTTTCTAGAAAATAAAAATTATTTTCCTGCCGGACATTGGCGCCAAGTTAGCGACTCATTAGCGACGCAATTAGTTGCGTCGCTAAGTTTTGCATAAAAAAATAAAAAGCCAAATAGCGATGGATTAGCGACGCATTGTTGCGTCGCTAATCCATAATAATAATTAAAATAAAAGCGAGTGATTAGCGACGCATATATTGCGTCGCTAATCACCACTATTTAAGGCTAGGTCGGGCCGCCCCCCGCTTCCCTTCTCTTCTTCTTCCTATTCCTACCTAGCCGCCGCCGTCCGTCCGCTCCTCCGCTGCCCCCGTCTTCTCCCCCGGCGGAAGCTCCTCCCACTCCGGCGGCGTCCCCGACCGAGGTAAGCCCATCCTCCTTTTATTTTTTTTTAAAATAGGGTCCGGCCACGACCATGGCCGTCTTCTCCGGCCACGGCCGGTGCCGTGGCCAGCCGTGGCCTGGCCACGGTGGCCAGGCCACCAAAAAAAATACTATTTGGGGGGGTTTTCCCCACCCCCCCTTCGTCTTCTCCGGCCACGCCACGGCCGTGGCCGTGGCCACGGCCACTGCCGTGACCATCTTCTCCGGCCGGCCGCTGCCGTGGCCGGCCGTGGCCTGGCCACGGTGGCCAGGCCACCAAAAAAAAATTACTGTTTGGGGGGGGGGGGTGACCCCACCCCCCTTCGTCTTCTTCGGCCACTGCCGTGGCCGTCTTCTCCGGCCATGGCCGCTACCGTGGCCAGGCCACCAAAAAAAAAATTACAGAATGGGGGGGGTGGGGTTTCCCCACCCCCCCCCCCATTTGTCTTCTACGGCCACGGCCGTGGCCGTCTTCTCCGGCCACGGCCGTTGCCGTGGCCGGCCGTGGCCTGGCCACGGTGGCCAGGCCACTGGAAAAAAAAAATAGTTAGGGGGAACCCCCCTCCGTTCGTCTTCTCCGGCCACGTGGCCAAACAAAAAAAATAATAATAAAAAAAAAGGTAACAGCTAGGGGGCTTTTCCCTACCCCCGCCCCCTTCAATTAAAAAAAATTAACACTCATAAAAAAATTAACAAAAAAAATTAGATTCTATCATATTTTATTATTTTTAAAAATATTTTCAAATAATTTGATGATAAATATAAAAAATAAATATATTTTAAAACATGGGCAACTTATTTTTTTTTAAAAAAAGTAACAGCTAGGGGGTTTTCCCGACCCCCCGGCCCTTCAATTTTTTTTTAAAACTCATGAAAAAAAATTAACTAAAAATTTAGATTCTATTATATTTTATTATTATTAAAATATTTTTAAATAATTTGATGACAAATATAAAAAAATGTGACCACTAATCTAATTTTTTATTAGATTAGTTATAATTAATTAATTTATGTCATTAGTCGGAGCTCTTTGGATAGACTGATTGTTATGTCTTGATTATGCAATAATATTTGTAATGCTAGATAGAAAGTCTTGTTGTATTATTATTTAATTTGCAGAATGTTTATGCAATAATTAATTTAAGCAGAATGTTTATGCAATAATATTTGTGCATTTGTAGTTATTTACAATTGTTATGTCTTGATTATTTACATTCTGCTTCAAATTGAATGATGCATTAAATTATGTAATGCTAGATAGAAAGTCTTGTTGTATTATTATTTAATTTGCAGCAACAAATTAGTAGTTTCAATGATTTATATTTTAGTCTTCACAAACATTTATATTCGACACAATAATCTTAAGAAGTCAGTGACTATATATAGAACACTATTCCTATATATGTATAATTGACAAGAAGTTAAGAATAACAAGCATAAGTTCGATTGTCTTCGGATTTCCATATTATTAATCACAGCACTATAACCTTTAGACCCGTTTGAGAATTTGTAAGCCTTAGTCTTGCAAATTCTCAAATTGTCCTGGTGGACAGTTTGAGAATATTTTTTGCGATATGTTAGTCTGCTATTAATCATCGTTGGGTGAGATTGCGGTTTGTATTTGCTCATACGTTCTCCTAGTGTGGCATATATGCCACACATTTAGGAGAACATATGGGGAAATGCTGCCGAAATTTCAACGTAACCGATCGATGATAATTAATAGCAGAATAACATATCACAAAAAATATTCTTGAATGGGATAGGGCCTTACCTTTTAGACATGGAGTGAAGGTAGAATTAATTTAGGACACTTGAATGCTTGTGAAGTCTCATGATTAAACGGACCGCCTTGCGGCCCGACCCAAACTCAAGCCCTAGCATTAGCCTGGCATGAACCTGTGCCTCGGTCCTTGCTAGCACGCCAAGGATCGTAGCCGTGGCCGGGCCTTGCAGGGTAGGGACCTTAGTTGTCTAAAAAAAATTGGTTTAGTTATAAATTATTTAAATGGTTATTATTAACCTTAGTTGTGTAAAGAAATAATTTAGTTATATATTTAGTAATGCTAATATAGTTTTATAATGTGGTTTCCTTTAATGGTTTACCAGAAATTGTATAAGTCGGTCAAAAATGAGCGGGGCTCGCTCGTGGATGTATGCAAGGATAAAAGATGGCTTGCTTAATCCAGATTTTCTGAATGGATTGGAAGAATTTATCGCATTTGCATGTAGCCAACCTGAATGGATGGATGGCCTAGGATTAGGTGCCCATGCAACTATCACAGGTGTCAGAATAAAGCCTACAGAGATGTCGAAACTGTTAAGGTGCATCTGTGTAAAAAGGGGTTTGTTCCTGATTACGATGTTTGGTACTGTCATGGTGAACCAGAGGAAATTCCAGCAGTTGTTACAAGCCAACAAGTGTCAATTCCCGTTGATGAACCATTTGTGAATCTAAACACATATGAAGAAATGGTGATGAATGCATCGGGTAATGAATTCAATCAGAATACATTTATGGAAGAACCAAATCCAGATGCACAGCAATTTTATGATATGTTGCGTGCTGCAAATCAAGAATTGTATCCTGGTTGTGAGGGTCATTCCCAGTTGTCTACGGCTGCTCGGTTGTTGAATATTAAGGCAGAACATCGATTATCAGAAAAGGCGTTTAATTCTGTAGCTGGGTTAATCAAGGAAATTTTGCCAAATGATAATGTTGTAGCAGACAGTTTTTACTCAACGAAGAAGTTGTTGCGTGGGCTTGGGCTCCCGGTTAATAAGATCGATTGTTGCTTGAACAATTGTATGATATATTGGGGTGAAGACTCGGAGCTGAGATGGTGTAAGATTTGTGGGCAATCGAGGTACAAAAATGGCGAAGGGGGAGCTAGTACAAGTAGGAGGAAAAGTGTTCCTTACAAGAGGATGCATTACTTTCCTCTTACTCCACGCCTGCAGAGATTATACAGATCTGAGGCTATAGCTGCTGATATGAGATGGCATGCCGAACATGAATCTAAAGAGGATGAAATGCGGCATCCATCAGATTCAAAAGCTTGGAAGCATTTCAATGAAAATCATCCTGATTTCGCTGAAGATATAAGGAATGTCAGATTAGGTCTTTGTACCGATGGCTTCCAACCATTCGGTCAAGCGGGGCAACAGTATTCATGTTGGCCTGTGATACTGACTGTATATAACCTTCCTCCATGGAAGTGCATGAAAGATACTGCAATGTTTTTGACAGTTTTGGTTCCAGGACCATCAAATCCAAAGGAAAAGATTGATGTCTTCCTGCAACCGTTGGTGGCCGAATTGAAAATGTTGTGGGAAACAGGAGTCGTAGCCTACGACATTTCTATGAAACAGAATTTCATCATGAGAGCTGCTTTGATGTGGACAATAAGTGACTTCCCGGCATATGCAATGTTGTCTGGTTGGAGCACTGCTGGACGTCTGGCATGCCCTCATTGCATGTATGATTCGGATGCATTTACATTGCAGAAGAGTGGTAAGCAGTCATGGTTTGATAATCATAGGAAGTTCTTGCCCCCAAATCATCCTTACAGGCGTAACTTGATCGCCTTCCGGAAGAACAAAGCAGTCACAAAATTCGCCGAACCGGTTAGGTCCGGCACGGATATATTTGATACTATAGAGCATTTGGGGTTGAGGTATGCTTGGGAACCAGATGCAGATAGAATAAATGGCCGTATATGTAAAGAACATAACTGGAAGAAGCGGAGTATATTTTGGGATTTGCCTTATTGGAGCACAAATCTCATCCGGCACAACTTGGATGTTATGCATATCGAGAAAAATTTTTTTGATAACATATTTAACACGGTGCTAAACATCCCGGGAAAAACAAAAGACACTGCAAAGTCAAGAGAAGAACTTAATCAGTATTGCAGAAGAGGTGATTTGAGGGAGTGCCGACGGGACCTATCCTAAAGCCTGTTACACTCTTGACAGAAATTCACGAGAAGTTTTATGTAACTGGCTTAGAGGGTTAAAATTTCCAGATGGTTATGCCTCAAATATCGGTAGGTGTGTGGACATGCATAAGCTCAAGTTGTTCGGCATGAAGAGTCACGACTGCCATGTTTTCATGCAACGGTTATTGCCTATAGCTTTTCGTGAGTTGCTTCCGCAACATGTCTGGAAGGCATTGACGGAGCTCAGCTTGTTCTTCAAGGAGTTATCTGCCGCAGTCATTACTTCTGCATCCATGGCAAGGCTTGAGGAGGAAATTCCAATTATTTTATGCAAGCTGGAGCGAATATTTCCTCCCAGTTTTTTTGACTCAATGGAGCATTTACCGGTTCACTTGCCATACGAAGCGAGCATAGCTGGTCCCGTGCAGTATCGCTGGATGTATCCTTTCGAGAGGTAAATATATACATCATTAAGATATGACATTTCAAATATTATTTCATTGCAAGAAATTGGTTAATTTTTTGTTTCAACTTTACATATAGGTATCTTAAGAAGTTAAAAAATAATGTGCGTAATAAGGCAAGGGTTGAAGGTTCTATATGCAATGCACACTTGGTCGAAGAAGTTTCAGCTTTTGCCTCGCATTACTTTGAGGGTCACGTCCACACGAGGAGCCGAAATCTTGGTCGTAACGATGACGTATGTGTGGACGAAGGAGAACCTAATGACGGTAGAATATCAATTTTTAAAGGTATCGGCCGTTCATTTGGGGGCAGAAGTCAAGAAATCTTAGCGATATGGAGTATAATGCAGCACATTATTACATCCTAATGAACTGTAGAGAAGTCGATCCATATATTGAGTAAGTGTATACTTCAATGCTTAATTGAACTTTAATTTAAATTACAATATACCATAATATTTAATTGCTAACATCAGTTTTAATCCTTTCATCCCATAAGGATGTTTGTGATAGACAACGACAGATGAATCCCGACATCAGTCAAGTTGCAATTGGGCAGAAGTTAGAAACGGAGTTTGCTTACTGGTTTTATGAATTTGTGAGTAGTATCACTCAATCAATTTCAATAATGGCTTTAATTTTTTGAATTGGATGTGAATAGCTTATTAATTTATAGGTAAACGGTCCATGGTCCACAACCGACAATATTTTCATTAAATGTCTATCGCAATGGCCATTGAAGACCGTAACAACCTCTACTGGCTATTTTGTAAATGGGTACAAATTTCAGATTGAACGATTAGCAGCTTCAAGAGGCACGCAGAACTGGGGCGTGTGTGTTAAAGGAGAAAGTGTTGGAGCAAATATGCAGGATTATTATGGAAAGTTAGTAGAGGTGGTTGAAGTTGAATATCCCGGTTGGCCTATGAAACGAACCGTATTGTTTCGTTGTGATTGGTTCGATCCGATAGTTCCTGTGGGCAAAAGGGTTCATAACGACTACAATTTGGTTGAAGTGAACCATCGACGAAGATTGCAGAAATATGACCCATTCATCCTTGCATCCCAAGCTCAGCAAGTCTTTTACTGCGGATATCCAAGTTTGCGCAACGACAAGCGAGATTGGTGGGCTGTTTCTAAAATCGTCCCACGTTCAACAATCGTATTAGAGGAGAGTTCATCAAGTCAATCAGCCGAGTGCCCTGCATTTCAAGAGGATGAGATGGAAATGCATGCAATTGAGGACGACACAAGGGCTCCTGAAACATCACTTAGAGATCCAAATGGTGATGTCCAAGAAATTGCGGATGCAAATGTTCGGTTTCCTTCCGATGATAATGAAACTGAATCGCAGTCCGATACGGCATCGGATGTTGAACCAACATTTCACGAAACAAATGACACCGATTAAACATAGAGGTTTTTTAAAATTTAACTTTTTTTATAAGTGTTAAATTTTTACATAGTCAATCATTAATCGTAATTTAATTGCATGAATCTTTAGTATTTTCAGTATGACGGGCAGAGGTAGATCTACCGACGACAGACGGAGTGAGCAGGGACGTAGCCCTGCTGCATCAGATCACATGAGCTTCGGAGATGGAGAGTTCGGATCTCCACACATCGCACAGCCTTCGATCTCTCCAGCAGTATTACCATCCAGCCGATCGGCACATACCTCCGAGAGTTCTTCCACCATCGGCCGCACCGTACTTCGACTTGATGCTCAGGGCTGTAAGTATATACTAATTAAAAATATATGTTTATGTTTTTAAGTCAATTACTTATAAACATGCATTTTTTTAACAGATTTATTGAGCAGCATCATGTATCCAGCCACATCAGCGCCGTATTTCAGAGGCGTGCAGATCCCAGTGGCTACGATTGGCGCCACGTATCTCCAGCCACGAGGGAGTTTTATTTTTCTGAGTTTCAGGTAAACTTATTAAATACAATTTATCACTGATATAAAATTTCTTAATCTTAATAAATTCAGAAACTAACTGTTTATTTTAATGCAGAAAAAGTTTACGTGGGATCCTGCCAGCCATGATGCCATTAGGGCAGCATGGGAGGCTCTGACGGGACGCCGATACTCCGACATGCTTCATCGTTGGAGGTCATCGGGTCAGCGTCCTGCGCACGTGCCAGAGGGTATTTGGCACGAGTGGCAGCAGGCCTGGCAGTCCGATGGCTGGCGCAGGAGGTCCGCATCAGCCAGCACGAACCGCCGATCTGAGAAGGGCGGTCCTGGCACGGGTCTCTCCCGCCATACTTCGGGCTCCATTTCGATTCAGGAGCACAGACGGCGTATGGTAAGAAAACATAAATATTTTAATTACTATTTTAGTTATTTACAAATATTTGTATTAATATCAATTTTTTTATTGTTATAGTCTGAGCAGGAGGGCGGAGATCCTGGTGAGTTTCGTCTATTCAGGGCGACACACACCAGGAGGGACGGTTCCTGGGTCGACACGCGATCACGGGAGGTTGCGGTAAGAAATTAGATTTATGTAGTATCTGTTTAATTTCTAAAATTTTATTTCGAGAAATTTATTAACTCATTTATTGTTGATTTCATAATTTAAAGACACGAGTCGAGGAGCTTCGCTCCCAGGCATCGCAGGTCGACTCTACTGATGGGGAGACGCCCGTCGAACTCTCAGCAGAGGAGAGTCGGCGTGTGTTTTTGGAGGCTGTTGGTGCCCAGCTCTATGGTCTGGGCACTAGAGCTTCTACATATTTTCCCCATCAGGCCTCCAGCTCGCGAGTTTCTGGTGATATTCCTCCCGAGCGTTTAGACGACCTTCGGAGATCTATTGCGGAGGAGGTTCGGCAGGTTCGGCGAGGAGGTCGAGCAGATTTCGAGGATCGTATGCGAGGCCGGGATCAGGAGATTGCAGACATGCGAGATGAGATGCATCATTTGCGGGATATGGTTAGCCGCTTGTCGCAGAGTCTCCAGCCTCCACGTGATCGCTCAGATTCTTGATGTATTTTTTTTTCTTTATATGTTGTACATGAAAACTTCAAAATTTTAATATATGAATTATTTTTGAAATTGATTATTGTTTGGATCAATATGAGTGAAGAATGTTTCGATCAATATTTAAATGTAACGAAATTGTATTAACCATTTTAATTTTTAATATTTTATATTTTAAAAAAAATTTATTTGCGATGCATTAGCGACTGAAATTGCATCGCTAATATTTTTAAAATATTATTATTAAATATTGCGACGCAATGACCTGGCATCGCAATAATTTTAAAAAATTTAATAGCGACGCATTAGCGACTCAAATTGCGTCGCTATTATATCTAAAATATTTTTAATAAATATTGCGACGCAATGACCTTGCATCGCAATATTTAAAAAAAATTTTATTTGCGACGCATTAGCGACTCAAATTGCATCGCTATTATATCAAAAATATTATTATTAAATATTTTGACCCAACTAAATGCATCGCAATATTGCAACGCAATTGAATGCATCGCAATATTGCGATGCAATTGAATGCGTCGCAATATTTAATAATAATTTTAAATATTAAAATTTAGTTTTAAATATTACGACGCAATTGCGACAAATGGATATTGCGACGAACATCTGAGCGACGCCATCATCGCGTCGCAATAGCATGTTTAGCGATGCAATTGCGACGCATTTGGGCATCGCAATATTTTTTTCCCCTTGTAGTGACCTCTGCTTCGGTGAGAGAGTCCAGCGGTGATGACATGAGCCCAGATATATATATTAGAGAGAGAGGAAAGACGGGTGATGGGACGGGAATGGCTTACTCAACTCAACTCAATTGATCAACTCATCAAAGCCTTTTTCAACTACGTACGTACATATCGGCTACATCAATATGCTTCCTTGTTCTGCTCTATTTAGAATCAAATTAATATTTAAGTTATAAATAATTATATTTTTAATTATTTATATTTATATTAATTTAAATTTATCTTTATTTCTATTTTACCATAAATTATCAAAAGATCATCTTTTCTAATTGAAGCATCTAAAAGTTATATGCCCAAACCACCGTAATCGATTTTCTCTTATTTTATCCTCAATTGAAGCTACTCTTATCATTTCTCTTATATATTATTTCTAATTCTATCTTTAAAGTTTTACCACATATCCATCTTAACATATGTATTTATGTTACACTTAATTTATTCACATATTATTTCAATATTATCCAATACTTTGTTCCATATAACATAACTGGCCTAATTATAGTTTTATAGAATTTTTCTTTCAATTTTAATGGGATGCATCGATTATACAATACTCTCGAAGCACTCCTTCACTTAATCCATCTGCTTTAACTCTATGATTCACATTTTCACCTATTTTACCTTCTTACTGGATAATTGATTCCAAATACCTAAAATTTTTACTCCTTGATATCTCTTGGCTTGCAATCTTCACTATTTCTTCATTTGTATTTCCACTCCCACTAAAATTATATTTAATGTATTCAGTTTTAATTTTACTAATCATAAAACCTTTAGATTTTAAAGCCTCTCTCCAAATCTCTAGCTTAGTATTTACTCCAGATTTAGTTTCATCAATCAACACTATATCATCTGCAAATAACTTACACCATGGGATATCGTTTTGAATATGTTTGGTTAATTCATTCATAACTAATACAAAAAGATACAGACTTAAGGTAGATTCTTGATGTAAACCTACAGTAATTGAAAACTCACTAGTTTCTCCTATTGTTGTTTTAACAATAGTTATTGCTCTATCATACATATCTTTATTAATTCTATGTACCTTTTAGTAACTCTTTTTTTCTCTAAAACCTACCATATTATTTCTCCAGGTACTCTATCATATGCTTTCTCTAAATCAATATGATTTTTCTTTTCTTTATATCTCTCCATCAATCTTCTAAATAAATAAATAGCTTCCATAGTCGATCTTCCAGGCATAAATCCAAATTGATTATTTGATACCAAAGTTGCAGCTCTTATTCAATTTTTTATTACTCTCTCCCATAATTTTATTGCATGACTCATTAGCTTAATCTCTCTATAATTTGCATGGTTTTGAATATCTTCTTTATTTATATATATGTGTATTAATATACATTTTCTTCAATCATTCGCCATTCTTTTAGTTGTTACATCTTGTTAAATAAATTGGTTAACCATATGACAACAATTTTTTCTAAGCCTTTTCAAACCTCAATAGGGATTGCATCTAGTTCTAATGCCTTTGCATTTTTCATTTTACTCAAAGCCTTTTTAACCTCAAGCATGCTAAATCTATGAAAAAATTTATACTCATTTATTACTCCTAGGTTATCACATCCATCTATCCTTAAATTTACTAAATTATTTTTATTTAATAATTTTTTAAAATAACTTTTTCATCATTCTTTTATCTCTTCTTTTTTATTATGACTCTTTCATCTTCATCCTTAATATATTTAATATAGTCAAGATTTTTTGTTTTCTTTCCTCTTAGTTTTGCTAATTTATATATAGTCTTTTTATCTTCTTTTGTATCTAGTCTATTATGTAAGTTATCATAGGCTTTAAGTTTGGCATTACTTACCACTTTTTTAGCTTTTTTTCTTTGTATCCCTATACTTTTTAAGACTTTCTTCATCCCTAGCCTCTTGCCAAATTTTATAGTTTATTCTTTTAAGCTTGATGGCAACTTGAACTTCCTTGTTCCATCATCAAGTTTCCTTTTCTACTAGTCATACTCCTTTGATTCTCCTAAAACTTCTTTTGCTATATTTTTTATGCATTAATTTAGTTATTTTTTCCACATTAAGTTGAGATCACTATTTATATTCATAGTCATTACTCTTACTAACTTTTCTTTAAATAATTCTAGTTTTCTTCTTTCAAATTTTATCATTTAATTTTTTAATTAATAGTTTTACATTTTATTCTAAATTTTATTTTTATCCATTTGTCTGTTACCATTATCCTATATTGTGAAGTTAAACTTTCTCCTAGAATAACTTTACAATTTTACATGTTATTTTATCTATCTTCTTATTTAAGAAAAAGTCTATTTGACTTTTATTATATCTACTTTTAAATGTTATTAAATATTCATCTCTCTTTTTGAAACAAGTGTTTGCTATTGTTAGATCATACGCCACTGTAAAATCTAATAAGCTCACACCGGCTTTCATTCCTATCTCCAAACCTATATCCTTTATGTACCATTTTATATCCATCCCTCTGTTTACTTACATGTCTATTAAAATCTCATTCCAAATATATTTTTTCTTTTTGTGATATTTTTTATATTACTTTATCTATGTCTTCTCAAAATTGTGTCTTAGTTTGTTGATCTAATCCTACTTATGGTGTATATGCACTAATTATGTTAATTATGTTATTCTCAATTATAAGTTTTAGTAATATAATCGTATCTCATTCCTAGTTATCTTAACAACATATTCCTTAAAATTCTTGTCTACAATTATTCCTACTCCATTTTTATTTTTATATTTTCTAATGTAATATAATTTATATCCTATATTCTCTATTTATCTAGATCTTTCATCTATCCATTTAGTCTCGTGTAAACATATTATATTTATTTTTCTCCTAACTCACTATCTCCATAGTTTTACCTGTTAGTGTTCCTATGTTCCATGTTGCTACTCTAAACTGACAATCATGGACTAACTTCTTTATCCGCACTTATTTATATGGTGCAGGAACTCTTGCTTACTTATCACTGCACTCGAGCGCTGGTATGATGCTTCTTTCCTATTTTTTAAAACATTAGGAGGCAGATACAATGCGTCTATTAATGGGGACATTCTAGCCCTTCACATAGTTTGATTTACTTGATTTATGTTTTAAGAATTCTGACGAACCCTTCACATAGTCTAATTTATGCTGGCTGTCAGCTATCTAACGTAACTCTCTTGTTTTACCCGAGCTTGGAACGGAAATGGCATGCGAGGAGGAAAACAGTGGGGTTTAGCATATATATATATATATAAAGGAAATTCTCAGGCGATCCGATGCTACCAGTATTTTGAAAAGTTTCGGACTACGGAAGGACTCGTATCCATTCTATCGGCCATTCTCATCAATTGCACGCCTTGCAATTGGAGTGCCATTATCGAATTGACTTTGAGATTTGTACTTATGTTCTCACGATGGATGTTGATCCTTGAATATAGTTAGCACACAAGATCCTTATATGAAAATTAAGAGTTTAGTATAAAAAAGGTTGACTAAAAAATATTCTTTAAGGGAGAAAAAGAAAGGAGATAGCTATTTGATGTAAACAAAAAATATATCTCTATTAAAAAAATACTTTTAAACTTTAAAAAATTATTTAAAAAATTAGCTAAAAAATTTAAGCTTAACTATTAACCCTTAAACTTATGCGATTGTGTTATTTTGCATTCTAAACTTTAAAAAGTTACAAAAATGATTCTAAAATTTTCTTTTTGTTTTACTTTGATCCTTATCATTAAATAGAAAAGACGTCATTAGTTTCTATCTCACATGCCAATATATGTGGCATTCAAATGATAAAATTAATTTAAAATTTATGTCTAATTTATTAATCCATTAATTCTATATTTAATAATTAATAAAAAAATAAAAATCACTGCTCTCAATCCCCCCCCCCTCCGATTCTAACTATTTTCCAGTGCCTTGTTGTCTCTACTCCTTATACAAAGAGAGATTAAGGTGGAAAACATAAATAGAACACTAGTAAGCTAAGCTAAGCTGTAACAGAAATCTTTGGAGAGCTTTTCCTGTGCTTAAAGTCTGATCTCATTTATCTGGCAATTTAAGTTGGAGTGTCAGTGCTCGACTCATGATAGATGTTTCTATGCCTTTAGCAATTAAGGCCATGCTAATTGTAGTTACATGTGAACATTTGCAGAAGAAATTAGCTAGTTCCTTGATATCAGGATGGAGTCCCAAAAATCAGTGTCTGAGAACCAACAATGCATCTGCTACAGTCAATCCAGCAATGACCTCATGCCGAAAGAAGAAGTTATAGGATGCTACTTTTTTGCAAGACCTGAGAGATCATATTGATGAGTTTGTTCATGCTTCCATGGATGAGCATAAGACTTGCTTTCAGAAGACCATTCGTAAGGTAAACAGCAATAAAAACTTAGAACTTTTACATTTTTGTATGATGCAGGTCTATTTAATTAATTTATTTATTTTGAGAAAGGACAAGTAGGAATGTTTTTCTGCATTTCTTCTTCTTTGTTTTTAATGTAATACTTGTGCATTTATTCAAAATTTTATTTGGTCCTTTGTTGCAGATGTTTGGAATGTCTAAGGTTGTTGCAGAAAGGACTGCACAAGCTAAAGAAGTTGAAAGTTCTTTGCCCCTTCAGACAAATATGTGTTCCAGTGAGAATCTGAAAGTTGGTTATGTTCAATGTCGTCTTCTTTGTATCTCATAAGTATTTGTTTCTGAGCTTCAACCAAGCCAAGGGAATGTTTCCACAAAATTCATTCAAAGATGAAGGCCATGATGGTCTATTAAATTGAAAGCATACTATTTGTGAAAAACAAAAAAGATTGACAGATATAAAATATAATTTGTTATGTTTTCGTTCGAAATTACTCGCCTGAGCTTGAATGTTAGTTTCCATTGTTTGTAAACAAGGGTCATCCTAGAGACTCGCCAACTATATATTCCATCTTAACATGGTTTTTATAAAAATTCCTTGTACTGCAGAGTCAGCATATGCTTGATCTCAAAACCCAGCATCCAGCTGCAGATCGAAGAGAGGTTACCTAAATATGGAGTGCAACTTTAGAACCTTTTTCATTTATTCTTTCTAGTTTTTAAGAATGGCTTGTAATTTAACATGTTTAGTAGTTCAGCTAAAACTTGCAGTGGTGCACCATATTTGGGGTCTGTCTGAGCCACCTCAACGAGTGCCTCCAAACTGCCACCTCAACCTGATCATTCTTTTTCTTAATGCCTTTATATGTTGCCATTAACAAGCATAAAATTGTCCCTCTGCACAGGTAACTGTGGGACGGAGGAGGGGGCTGTTGGAATATTAAACTTGTTTTAATGCACTCTTGAAAACAACCAAAGACTTCATGGGAGAAAGGAAGAGTCATTCTTGAAAAGACCAAAGGCTTCATGGAGAAAGGAAGAGTCACTCTTGAAAAGACCAAAGGCTTCATGGGAGAAAGGAAGAGTCATTTTAAAAAGACAAGATAGTTCATAAATTTAAAATTGACTCTTAGTATTTTGTAATTGACTCTTAATTTTCTGCAAATGTCTTTTAGTTTTTCTATACATGTATTAAATAGTGGCATATGAAAGGACATCTAGATGTGTATAAATATGGAAGGTGTTTGCCCATGAAATAGAGAATTAGAAGTAGAAGAAGATGATGATGATGAAAATAGAGAGAGACCCAAAAGTTGTATTCCCTCTAATATAGAGTATCATTTTTTTTATTGAAAGAATCCTCCATTTTTGTCAATCTTGTGTGCCCACCTTGTTTCCAACAAGTGGTATCAGAGCCTTTTTTTTTGAGAGGATCAATCTTGAGGGAGATGGCCAACGATGGTGTGCATATTCAAGTTCCCAAGCTTACTAAGGAGAACTATGGGAATTGGTGTATCCAAATGAAGTCCTTATTTGGCTCACAAGATCTATGGGAAATTGTTCAAGATGGCTACACCGAGCCTACAGCAGAGCAAGAAAGAGGGTACAATCAAGCACAAAAAGATACTTTAAGGGGCTTAAGGAGAAGAGACAAAAAGCTTTGTTCCAATTATATCAAGCTTTAGATGAGGTGACATTTGAGAGAATTGCTGAAGCAACCTCTGCAAATCAAGCTTGGGATACTCTCTCTACTATCTTTAAAGGAGAAGAAAAGGTGAAGCGAATCCGGCTTCAACAATTGCGAGGAGAATTTGAAGTCACCACCATGAAGGAGACGGAAAATATTTGACTACTTCTCTCGGATATTGGTTATTGTAAACCAATTGAAGAGAAATGGAGAGAAGGTAGAAGATGTTCGAGTGGTGGAGAAGATACTTCGGTCTTTAACACCGAGGTTTGAGCATGTTGTTGTCGCCATTGAAGAAGCTAATGATGTTGATACACTCTCCATCAATGCGTTGATGGGCAAACTTCAAATTCATGAACAAAAGATGCAAAAGAAAAATGAAGCACATAATACAGAGCAAATACTTCAATCCAAGGTGGAGGCAAAAGATCAAAAAGAGAAAGATCAAGGGCTTCAATTGGCCTATAGTAACAAAAGAGATGACGGCAACAACTATCGTGGTGGCCGTGGTGGCAGAAGCAACTACCGTGGTCGTGGTCGAAGCCATGGCCGTGGTCAAAGAAGCTATAATGATGGAGGAGGCCAAAGCTCAAATTTCAACAATGAAAGAGGTGGCAGAAGAGGTGGACGTGGACGAGGTAGAAGATCAATTGGAGGTCGTAACCAATCAAGATCCAATGTTCAATGCTATAATTGTCAAAAATATGGACACTATAGCTATGAGTGTTGGAACAATAAGCAAAGCCACAACATTGAATCCAACAACCAAGAAGGAGAACCGACTCTTCTTTTGTCATGCCAAGAAGATGGAGACTTGAAGAATATATGGTTTCTTGACTCAGGAGCCTCAACCATATGTGTGGAAGAAAAGAGCTATTTGTGGAATTGCAAGAAGGGGAGTTTTGTGATGTGAAGTTTGGGGATCTCTCCAAAGCTCCTATCAAAGGAAGAGGTAAAATCATGATTTGGCAAAAGAATGGTAAACCTGATTTCATTTCCAATGTTTATTATGTGCCAAGTTTGAAGAGTAATATTTAAGTATTGGCCAACTGTTAGAGAAGGGTTATGCAATTCATATGGAAGGATTATCTCTAACTCTAAAAGATTGGAATGGAAAGCTGATTACTCGTGTCCAGATGGCGAAGAACAGGATGTTTCCTCTTATCTTAAAGACGGAAGCACAAAATTGCTTGCAAGTGGATATCAAGGACCCTTCTTGGCTTTGGCATCTCAGGTTTGGACATTTAAATTTTGGAAGTTTGAAATTACTATCTAATAAGGGAATGGTGAAAGGTCTTCCACACATAAATTATCCAAATGAAGTTTGTGAGAAGTGCACACTAGCTAAGCATGCAAGAGCTCCCTTCAAAAGTAGAAAATCTTGGAAAGCAACAAGACCATTACAACTAGTGCATACTGATATATGTGGACCTCTTCCAGAATCTTGTGGTGGTAACAAATATTTTATAACATTTGTTGATGACTTTAGTAGAAAGTTGTGGGTTTATTTTCTTAAAGAAAAGTCGGCTGCACTCTTTATGTTTAAATATTTCAAAACCTTGGTTGAAAAAGAAAGTAACAATAAAGTGCAGATTTTGAGATCCGATAGAGGCGGAGAATATATGTCAAATGCTTTTAGAAGCTATTGTGATGAAGAAGGAGTTCGACATCAATTCACAGCTCCGTACTCTCCACAACAAAATGGAGTGGCCGAGAGGAAGAATCGGACCATTCTTGACATGACTAGAAGCATGTTGAAAGAGAAGAACCTTTCCGAGCATTTTTGGGCTGAAGGGGTGGCATGTGCAGCATATCTTATCAACCGAAGCCCAACAAAAGCCATCAAAGGTATGACACCAGAAGAAGCTTGGAGTGGCTACAAACCAGGAGTAAGCCATATGAAGATTTTTGGGTGTATTGCCTATGCCCAAGTACCACAAGAGAAGAGGAAGAAGCTTGATGATCGAAGCCAAAAATGCATCTTCATAGGATATAGTGAGCAATCCAAAGCCTACAAATTGTATAATCCAATGACAAATAAGGTCATCATCAGTCGGGATGTGATTTTCAATGAAGATGGAGTATGGGATTGGAATGGCAAAGATTCTCATATCAAATATATAACACCTTACAATGAAGCTGAGGAGAATACAAATGAGGAAGCTACTCAATCAATCTTGTCACCAGCAAGATCATCTTCATCACCACAAGTTACACCGACTTCGTCAAGAAGTTCTATAAGCCCTGAAGAGTCAACAAGAAAGTTTAGAACTATGCAGAAAGTTGAATGGAGAAAAGCAATGAAGGAGGAGATTCTTGCCATAGAAAAGAATAATACTTGGGAGTTGACTTCACTTCCAAAAGGACAAAAGGCGATAGGTGTCAAATGGGTGTATAAAGTGAAGCGCACTGCTAATGGAGAGGTAGAAAAATATAAAGCTCGTTTGGTTGCCAAAGGCTACAAGCAAAAGAAAGGGCTCGATTATGATGAAGTTTTCGCGCCTGTAGCCCATTTTGATTCAATAAAGCTCATTTTCTCACTTGCATCTCATCACAAGTGAAAATATATCAAATGGATGTAAAGTCGGCATTTCTCAATGGCTACCTTGAAGAAGAAGTCTATATTGAGCAACCTGAGGGCTATATCCATAAAGGCATGGAAGATAAAGTGTACAAGTTACACAAAGCTTTGTATGGATTAAAGCAAGCACCGAGAGCTTGGAATGCTCGAATTGATCACTATCTTCAAGATTGTGGTTTCAACAAATGCTCCTATGAACATGCTATTTATGTAAAGAAAAAGGAGATGACATTTTAATTATATGTCTATATGTGGATGACTTACTTGTGACAGGTAATTGCATGAAAATGATATATGGGTTCAAAGCAACCATGAGCAAGGAGTTTGAAATGACGGGAGGAGACTTGATGTCTTATTTTCTTGGCATTGAAGTAAGGCAAAGTGAAGATGGCATCTTTATTTCTCAAGAAAGTTATGCTAGAAATATTCTACAAAAATTCAAAATGGAGAGCTGCAAAGAAGTAAACACCCCAGTTGCTTATGGAGCCAAGCTTAGTAAAGAAGGAGAAGGAAAGGAGGTGAACTCATCTCTCTTCAAAAGCCTTGTTGGAAGTCTTCGTTATCTTACTATAAGCCGACCTGATATTGTCTATGGAGTTGGTTTGATTAGTAGATATATGGAACATCCAAAGGAGTCACACTGGATGGCAGCAAAAAGGATTCTAAGATACCTCAAAGGAACTCTTGATCATGGTATGTTTTATACTCATTCCAATGATGCAAGTTTAATTGGTTTTTCTGATAGTGATTGGGGAGGAGATCTTGATGAACGAAAAAGCACTTCTGGTTATATCTTTTATTTTGGTGCTAATGCTTTTTCTTGGAGCTCAAAGAAACAATCCATTATTGCATTATCTACATGTGAGGCAGAGTATGTTGCAGCAGCATCATGTGCTTATGAGGCCATATGGTTGCGCAACTTATTGAAAGAATTGAGTCATTCACAAAAGGAGCCTGTGAAGATATATGTTGATAATAAGTCTGCTATTGAACTAGCTAAGAATCCAGTTCAACATGGAAGAAGCAAACACATTGACACAAGATTTCATTTTCTTCGTGATCAAGTTAAGAAAGGTATTGTGAAGGTTGTGTATTGTAAATCAAATGAGTAAATTGCTGATATATTTACAAAATCACTCAAAGGTGAAGATTTTCAAAAGCTGAGAAAGATGCTTGGAGTCATGGCACCAAGAAAAAACAAGTTTACGGGAGAAAATGTTGGAATATTAAACTTGTTTTAATGCACTCTTGAAAACAACCAAAGACTTCATGGGAGAAAGGAAGAGCCATTCTTGAAAAGACCAAAGACTTCATGGGAGAAAGAAAGAGTCACTCTTGAAAAGACCAAAGGCTTCATGGGAGAAAGGAAGAGTCACTCTTGAAAAGACCAAAGGCTTCATGGGAGAAAGGAAGAGTCATTTTAAAAAGACAAAATAGTTCATAAATTTAAAATTGACTCTTAGTATTTTATAATTGACTCTTAATTTTCTGCAAATGTCTTTTAGTTTTTCTATACATGTATTAAATAGTGGCATATGAAAGGATATCTAGATGTGTATAAATATGGAAGGTGTTTGCCCATGAAAAGAAGTAGAGAATTAGAAGTAGAAGAAGATGATGATGATGTTGAAAATAGAGAGAGACCCAAAAGTTGTATTCTCTCTAATATAGAGTATCATTTTTTTTTATTGAAAGAATCCTCCATTTTTGTCAATCTTGTGTGCCCACCTTGTTTCCAACAGGGGCATGGGGAGGGAGAGGAAGGTCACAGGGGCGGGGGGCGCGGCGGGCTGCGGCGAGGGATTTACAGATTATTAGATTAGTTATGGAGAGTTTTTCCAATTGAACAACCTTTGTATTAGTGACACATGGCTATTTTCTTCAAGTCATTCGATAGTACTATAGCAAATGGTTATCTGATTTATTTGTTTTTTTTTTCCTCATTTTTTTTCCTTCTTGATTATCGGGGAACAACATACGTTCAATCATTGTCAAACAAGTCAAAGAAGAAGTGAGAGTTCCCTTGCGCTTTCTTGCAAGAAGTAAATTTGGTGGTGTGCTCTATAGTTTATTCAGTTTCGTAGAAGGGAAAATAGTGATAGCTTTCGACAAAACTAGAGCTTTTTGAGCTGTAAGTGAAAATCATCTTTGAGTTTTATGATTTGTATGGGTTTCAGAATGAAGAGGTAACTAGATATAAGTTTAGATACATTTTAATGGAGCTAAGTATTTCTATATATATATATATATATATATATATATATATATATATATATATATATATATATATGTAATGCCATGTGGCAATAGCTAAGCCTTATGGCTCAACTTTTACTTTTATAATATTACAGAGAAATATACAGACAAATATAGTTCTTTTAAAGCAAAAAATATTCATAATATTTGGCACTCAATGAAGATGGATTAGGACACAACCTAGGTTTAATTTATTAAATCGATCTCTTCGTATCGGAAGCAAAATCCTCTCCCATTTCTAGCATGGGGTAGTGATGTAACAGATAAGATTTTATAGGCATCCAAACCGAATCAAAAAAAAAAAAAAGTTTGGACAGTAAAAAATCATATTTAATTTAATTTCAAATTTGAGGTTTTAAAATTCAATTTAAATGAAATTGGATTTGAGTTTAGATGATTGAATACCTAAAAATATTATTTTTTAAAAATATAAAAATTATTATATTTTTAATGATTATAATTTATGATATATATATATTAACTGCATCATATAAAAGCAGATCTTGCAAGCCAGTTTGTCTGATGAGTATATGATTACGTAGCTGAAATCATTCGTCAGTTCTAGTAATATTTAATGTTATGTAAGAACTTGAAATGGTTGAATTATACGACGTTGGCCAGTTTAATTTTGTTTTGCAGAAATCTAAAAAATATCCTTCAACAGAAAAAAGAAAAGAAGTAGCGAAAATAAATTAATAGTTTGTTGTAAATAAAAGTTTCTGTCCGTTAAAAAAAAAGCAATGTCTCCTAAAGGGCAAAAAAAAAAGTTTAATGTAAAAGATTTAATTTTAGACTTAAAAAAGTCTCTATTGAAAAAGAAAAAAAAAAGAATCAACTAAAAAATTTAATAGTTTGAATAACTCAAAAAAAAAACAACTTAAGAAATATAATAGTTAGATTGGTTAAAGAAATAATAAAAAAAAAGAGAAAACTAGCTAATACAAATTAATTAATAGTTTGTTGTAAAGAAAAAAATATTTTGTTAGAAATAATCCTCATAAAAAATGAAAAAGAATAAGCTAAAAAATTTAATATTTTATTTAAAAAAGATTGTAGATTGGAAAAAATATTCTGTAAAGAAAAGAAAAAAAAGAACTTGCTAAAATGAATTAATTTCAATTAAATAATAATAATTTTAAACTAAAATTAAAGGTTTTGCATCATAAAAGAGATAAAGAATCAGCTAAAAAATAAATAATTTGATCGATTAATTAAAATTAAAATGGCTAAAAAATAATAGTTTGATTGACTAATCAAAATTTAATGGAAAATTAACATTTTGAAAAAGAAAAAAAATGTGCATTCATAATTTCATAGTTTGATATAAAAGAAATTAATAATTTATAACTTTAAGAAAATGTTTTTACCAGAAAAAGAAAAAAAAACTGGTTAAAGAAAATTAATAGTTTGACATAAAATTGTCTCTGACTGAAACAAAATCTTCATGGAAAAAAAAGAAAAAGAGTTTGCTAGAAAACAATATATTTTGACCCAAAAAATATTGTCACATGAGAAAAAAGGAAAAAAAAAGAACTAACTAAAAAAATTAATAGTTTGATGTAAAATACTAGTTTTTGATTGGAAAAAATTATTCTTAAAAAATATTTTTCATCAAAAAAGAGAAAGAGAATCAACTAAAAATAATAATAGTTTGATCATATAAAAAATTTAATCATCTAAAAAATTGCAACAGTTTAATATACCTAAAAAATAGAAAAAGATAAAAAAGAATGTGCAAGCAAAAATTAATGTTTTTGTTGTTATAAAAAGTTTTCAATTAAAAAAAATGTCTTCATGGAAAAAAAAAGAAAAAGATCTAGCTAAAAAAATTAATAATTTGATGAAAAATGTTTCAAATTAGAAAAAAATGTTCTCTATAGAAAAGAAAAAGAATTAGTTAAAAAATTTAATAGTTTGATATAAAGAAAAAATAGTTTCCATCTAAAAAAATATTTTTCATAAAAATAAAAAGCTAGCACAAAATAATTAATAGTTTGATAAGTTAAAATAATTTAATCTGGCTAAAAAAATTTTTGATTGACTAAAAAAAATAATAGTTTGGTGTAAAAATAATTTTTAACTATAAATTGCTCCTTATTTAGCTAAAAACTAAAAAAATTGTTTTTGATTAAAAATAAATGTTTTTCATGAAAAAAGAAAAAGAACCAATTTAAAAAATAGATTAGCTAAATAAAATCAATAAAGTAAGGAAAAAAAAAGCAAACATTATGATTGGCTAAAAAAATTCAAAGAAAAGAAGAAAAAAAGCAATATTGGCTAAAATATAACTAATAGAGAAAGGGAGAAAATGCACATTTGAAGAGTTAAACATGAATGCATGGGCTGAAATCATAGGCTTCGTTACCATTTATGTGGCACTATTGAAAAAAACTAGCAAGACAAAAAAGAGCAGTCTCAATAGTCTTAGTCTTGTTCTTTTTAGAAGATATTTTAGAACTAGCCCAATTAGCCTTTTGCATTAATGACATCTTGTCATATCTCAGCCTAGAAATCTCACAAAAAAGTTTACCAATATCCATTTTCTCCTCTCAATGAAAAACCCTTCCATTAAGTACATTGACAAAGTGCTCCAAACCATCCAAATGCATTCTAATATCAGTTAGAGAAGCATACATGGATGAGATATAGGGAACCATAAATGAATCACTGGAATGTGAGGTACTATCCTCAGAGCTTTTGATAGATACAACATTAGAAATCCTCCTAACCAAAGTGTTTATATCATCAGGGTCTAATTTGAAAGTTGTGGGATAACTGGATTGGTTAGAAGTTGGAACGGGTTCTCATATATGGATGGATTGTTGTCAATATGTGGATTGATGTCAGTAGGTGGAGTGTTGCCAATATTCATAAAATCTAGTAATTCAAACAAATATGGATAAGTAAAAGATGAAGAAGGATAAGCATGAGATGCGGTAGCATAGGCATGTTTCTATGATTGCATTATACACGTTTAATATAAATTTATACAGATTTTAATTTTAAAATAATTTATTTTATTTTTGTGTCTATATATTATCTTGTCTCACAATATTTTATGTCATCTTTGTTGATTTGGTTCTATTGCATATGTAGATTTAACAAAGCAAGGCCTGCAGTGAAGCTTAACAGGTATAAGTAAAAGTGTGATGTTGGTGCAAAATCGATTACTTCCGAGTTGTGGATTTGAAATTGACTTATCAGATGTATTTGATATTTACTTTTCATACTGCATTCTTGAAATGAATAAGCAGCAGCCTAAGTTGATCAATCTTCACCATTTGTGTAAGAAGCATATGAATAGATATGTACAAGTAGAAGAATGAACTTTGCAGCTGAAGCAAGCTATTTAAGCATGTTATACTTATGGAGATGCCAACTTATCTTGATGTCAGTATTCAACTTGGTTGCCCTGTTATGCTATATTTTTTACTTCTGAAAAAATTGTTGAAGAAAGTGAGCTACATGCTTACATTTTCATATTTAATTTGAAATTTATTCTATTGGAGGTCCCTTGCCCCTTACTTTTTCTTCTTAATAATTTTCTTAACGAATCTGATTAGTGATGTGAATTGATCTACCTATTCCCATCAACTTGTTCACTCTAACTTAACAAACTCTTCCATTTGTGCCATGATTTAAATTACATCTGCATGATATATGGATAAATATCCTGAAATCTATCTGAAGGATCAAAAATCATATTTAAAACAAGTAACTTTAGAAGATTCTTCAACATGTATAAAAATATTTTTAAATAGTTTTTTATTTTTTAAAAGGGTTATATCCTAATCCAGCTTTGTCAAAAATAGCTCTTTGACTATCTAAAATCTTATTTAGTTTAGTAGAACTCAAAATAAATTTATCTACAATTGATTTAAGTTTATTTACTTCAATTTTTAGATTTTTGTTTTCTTGTTTCAAATTTCATTTTCTTCAATACATTTATTCTTTTCTAAAGTAAGATTTTAAATTTGATTTTTCAAATCTTTATTTTTCAAACTTAGTTTAGCAAAATCATCAATTAATTCATAAAAAGCACTATACAATTCTTCAAATGTAAAGTCATCAAGAAAACCAGGGCTTACCTCGTCATTATCTATGATGAAGCAAAGGTTGGCAATTTCACTATTCTCTTCTTCTTCGAAGCTAGAATCATCACTATTGCTCCAAGTGGCCATCATAGCTTTCTATTTAAATTTTTTGGACCTTTCTTTAGTTGTGAACAATCTGATTTGAAGTATCCCGACTTCTTGCATTCATAACAAATATTCTCCTTTTCTTTTTCTTTACTTTCTTCTCCTTTTACAAATAGCTGTTTTCTTGTCCAAATTTCTTTCTTTTCATGAACATCTTAAATTTCTTAGTAATAAGGGCCATGTCATCATCATCACTATTGTCTAAGGATTCATCAGATTCTTCTTTCTGATCCAAACTCTTAAGGGCCATAATTCTTCTTCTTTTTGATTCCTCCTCATCAGCATGTTGTTTAACTTGTAACTCATGCATCATGAGGGACCCGAGAAGTTCCTCCAATGGTAGGGTATTGAGATCCTTTGCCTCTTGAATAACAGTCACCTTGGCCTCCCAAACCTAAGCAAAGATCTTAATACCTTTCTCATAAGATCAGCATTAGTGTAAGACTTACCAAGGCTTTTAAGCCCATTAATAATATCAGTGAATCTTGTGAACATATCAAAAATTGACTCATTTATTTTTATTTTAAATAATTAATATCTATGTACAAGCATATTGATTTTAGACTTTTTTACTTGATTGGTACCCTCATGGGTAATCTCTAATCTATCCCAAATCTCTTTTGCAGAACAACATGTAGAAATACGATTAAATTCATTAGCATATAAAGAATAGTACAAAATATTCATAGCTTTACCATTAAGCTGAGCCATCTTTTTATCATGTTCATCTCACTCCATTTTTGGTTTGAGAATCTCCATGCCATTAGATCTTAATGTGGGTGTGTGTGGACCATTTACTATTATGCTCCATATGCTCCATAGGTCATAGTCAAGTACCTAGATGAGGATTTTCATCCTTACTTTTCAATAAGTATAATTTGTGCTAATAAATAAAGGTGGTTTGTTAGTGGATTGCCCCTCACTCAGTATGGAATTCATTTGGGCTGCCATGATCTTTGGCTCCATATTTTTTATAGCTAAAAATCAAGCATTTTCTCTGATACAATTTGTTACCCAAATATAGCAATCCAAAAGGGAGGGTAAATTGGGTTCATTAAAAATTAATAGACAAGTATGTGCACTTAATAAATTTTAGAAATTAATAACGTGTAGTGTAGTGAAGTGATTGTATGCAAGAAATATAACAAATAGATCAATCAAGCACAAGATATTTATAGTGGTTTGGCACCAAACCCAGCACCTACATCCACTCTCCAAGAACCCCTTGGGAATTTCACTAACAATCCCTAGCCAACCTAGCTAGCAACTTATTTACGGGCACAAGTAAGCCTTACACTCTAACCTTTCGAGCTAGCACTTATTTTCGGGCGCAAGCAAGCCTTATAAGAAATCACACGGATAGACCTCTATCCTCACACATTTAACAACTGTGAAACTCAAGCACAAAGCACAAGAATGTTTAACAATTTATACAACAAGCTCCTTAAATGAGCAGATATTCAATGACATACTTTACAAATTTTGAAGAATACTTCTCAAGAGGACTTCTTCCTTTGAGCACGTCGGAGCAATGAATGAAGCCTTTGATAAAGCTTTAAATGCTGTTCAAGAGGTAGTTGGAGCTTTTACACCATACCAAGAATGGGACATTGAATGCTCTTCGAGTGGCTTCAAGGATATTCAATATGGCTTTCCAACACATATTTTTTCACTTTTCTTCCACAATAAATCTCTTTTTTCTCAATATTTTTCTTGCCTTTTCTTCTTACTCAAATCATTGTGCAATGGGCTATGTTACTTGTCATTTGATTTGTAGTTTACCTCAATTTGAAGTAAGCACCTTCTTTCATGATGGATTATCTAAAATCATTTTGTCTCAACAATAATATCATTAGTACCATACTTAATTATTTTGTATTCATCAAAATCAATGTGAGGTTAATAGGATCCATGTGGAAGTTATTTTATTGTTGAAGAAATATATGGGATCATAGGAGAGCTTTTCTCTCTCCCATATCATTCCATGTTAAATATATCAAAAGAAACCAACAATGAAGGTTATTGGATAGATATATGAGATTATGGGAGAAATTTTTTCTATCATACATCATCCCACATTAAAGTATTCTCCAAGAATTGAAAGTTATCTTAAATTTTAATTAATTAATTAATTAATTAATTAAAGGATGATAGTTATTATTTTCTATATAATGTAAGATTCATGAGAGAAAATAACGTAACATGATTTCCATCACCCATAGAGAGTCTTCTCCTTCATTTTCACTTTATCTCATGTATTGAGAATATAAAGTGACTTAAAAATTCAGTTGTGTAATCTCAACTCAAATCAGAAATGCTCACTCGTTCGTATTCATCATAATTTGGAGAACGTTTGAAAAGATCTGTGGTGATCGAAAGGATTTGGTGATTTTAAGGTGGTGTTGGTGGAGTTCAAGATATTCGACTTAATCGTATGAAGGTCAATTTCTTAATCTTCTTATTATTTTTATTATTAAATTAATATGGGTATAGATCATCAAATAAAATTTTTAAGAAAAGCGATTTGATCCTTGTCCAGGTTTTGCAAATATTTCAAAATCGGTTTGAGATAACCAGCAATCACATGCAAATAAATATCATAAAAATGCTAATCCTTAATAATGTGCTTTAGCTATGTCAATTATAAGTTTTTACTTTTGTAAATGTCACAATGTTTTAGTCTTTACTGTAATATAAGTATATATAAGCTACTCGTAAAAGGTGCTGATAATATGGATGAATCAAGTTCTTAATAAAAAGAATCTAATAGATTTGTTTATACATGTCACCTTCATATTGGATGCTGTAGCAGTGCATATACTCATCACTAAGTCCTAAGCTTCTGTCGATCCTTTCGTTGATCTTGAGCAGGTTGTTTTTCCTTTTTATTTTTTGGAACAAATGGCTATCTTGCGGTCTATCTAACTACAAAAAATGCAAGCATCAATGATCCAATGGCATTCTTTCTCTGAATGGTTCTTATTACATCTTATACACCAATTCTTACCACTTCATTACCTGGTACTATCCAAAGATTGATTTCCTTTTTCTTTGATTTAACCCAAAAAGATTAATTTGATATGCCTGTGATATCGCTGAAAAAGGTCTCTTCTTCTTCCTTATTCCTTAAGACCATTCTTGATTACCAGGGCCTTATTCACCATGGTAGCATAGGTGGCTGGCTGGATCAAATGCATTTACTAGCTATCTAAATTAAGGCTTCAATCCTTGCACATGGTTAAATATCCAATATAAGACTATTCATACAACTCAAAATTTTTAATCTTATTTATTAATAATCAACAATCTCCCATATAATTCAAAATTTTAATAATCATTAATACATAAAAATGCATTTGAATTGATAATCCTAAGCAGTAGATGGTGTCTTGCAAATTTGAACCAGTACTTAGCATTAACATGTTTCATTTGCATAACATAAAGTAAATATAATCTTGAATTAGATTCTTTGATATAAATTTCTTATACCATACACATAGTATAGGCTATTATTGAATTGAATCTATTTGAATAAAAGCTCTCTAGCCTTGCACTCATAAGTGCTTTAGAGAGAGCATAATTCTATAAATTGTAATTCTAAAACTATACTTACATAGATCAACATTTCAATAGTGTTATACAATGAAAGAACACTCGGTATAGAATTAGCTACGAACTTATTAAGTGTTATAAGCTATCCTCTTATCATTGGATTTAAAAGCCCTTTTTCTAAAGTAGGGCTAACAAACAATTTTCTCTAAATTAAACTGCTTCTGCTGTTATTCTAACATAACTTATTACTATCTATTGAACCTTCCTCTTAAGATCTCTAGTTAGTAAAGTTGGATTGTTATTGTTAAATGAACAATTATTAAGCTTTAATTTGATTCCCTTCGTTTTTTTTTTTTTTTTTTGGTACAGACGTTGATTCACACCACCCTAGGTCGGGATGGACCCGTTACATCTGAAACTAATAACTGGGACAAAATCAGAGGGCAGTAGTCTCCCGGTCTCCATATCCAATACCCAGAGTGAGAGGCCACCCTGGCCGCAATCCAGTCCGCAACAGCATTGGCCTCACGATAGACATGGCGGATCTGGATGTTGGAAGCTTCCAAGATCATAGATCGGATATCACATAAGATAGGAATAGAAGGCAAGCGGGAACTATACTGCTGACGAATCCATCGAATAACGATAATGGAGTCCCCTTCAATGATGAGCCTGTGGGCGCCAAGAGTCCGAATGGCGTAGGATATACCCGCCCAAGCCGCATAGAGCTCAGTCATTGGTACCGAGGGATCAAGAAGGCTAAAACCTCCAGCCGCCAGCATCATACCATCTGCATCACGAATAACATAAGTGGAACCAGCACTTCTACCTCGGACACTCCATCAAAGTTAATTTTAACAAACCCTGGAGGAGGGGGCTCTCAAGAAATGAAAACCGTATGCCGGTTCGCTGCCGCAGCAGCAGGGGAGACCCAGTGTCCAAGGTTTGTAGAATCAAAAGACTCCTGATGGGATGTGTACTCAGCAAAGAGGGAGGTAGCCGTCCTGAGGATCCTGCGAGGAGAATGAACCGTATATGAGAACATAATCTGATTCTGGGAAAGCCATATCTGATAAGCAATATAAGCCCAGAATGAGCCCCGCTGGTGAGTAATCCGTCCCAATCCCCGCTTCAGCAATCTCAGGAAAGAAATACGGTAGGAGGCAGAACTGTCCACCCAGGGATAAGTACCAGAGAGTTGCCAAATCTGATGAGCCCTGGCACAATAGAATATAGCATGATCAATTGTTTCCTCCTCGGTACCACACACCGGGCATGTGGGCTGAATACTCAAACCTCGATGCGAGAGAAGGGAGCAGGTAGGAAAAATACCCTGAGCAAGTTTCCAGATGAAAAGTCTCACTCTAGGGTGAACAGGAAGTTGCCAAATCCAATCCCATTCCCTCGAATCCTGAGGATAAGTTCTGAACATAGAGAGGAGGTCCCTCATGGGAGCACGAGACAAGCATGATCTCCTCCAGACTCTAGTATCTATACTAGCAGCTGGAGAAAGAGGTATGGAAAGAATACGCCGACAGAGCTCAGTCCCGCAGAAACTTGCCCCCCGAGAATACGACCAGGAAGGGCAGTCCAAGGATATAAAGTCACTGACACGCATACCATGAGAAGTATCAGGGCAAATAAAAGTGGGCCACCATGACAGAGGAAGGTCAGCAATCCATGCATCCTGAATGGCATCCACCGAAGTACCATCCTCGATGATCCAAGAGGTACAATCCAGGATAGTCGAAGCATATCGACAGACCTCTTTCCAATAAAAAGAATGCCCCCGATTAGCCTGAGAAATAGTGGAAGAGTTCCAGCTGCCGTACTTGGCATGCATAAAGGAACTCCACAGGCAATTCGGATCAAGAACGAACCGGGAGGCATGCCTAGCTGTCAAAGCCTCTCTTCTGAGTAGCAGCGACTGGATACCAAGACCACCCTCAGCCAAAGACAAGCAGACAATGTCCCAAGCCAGAAGATGAATACCGTGGCCATCCTGCCTCGAAGCCCAAAGAAAGTCATGAAAATATCTCTCAATCTTCCACAGACAAGCCAACGGAATAGCAGTGTTAGATAATAGATAGGCAGGCATCGACGAGAGCACAGACCGGATCAGGGTAATCCGTGCCATCATAGAAAGACCAGACACTTACCAGCCATCCAAACGATCACGGATCCCCTCACCAGATGACTAAAATCCGAACACTGAGGCCGTCTCTCAGAAATAGGAATCCCCAAATAGGACATCCGATCGGACTGAGTAGGAATCCCATAATCTGAGATATAGCCCTCTTCACAGAAGGGGACGTCCTCGGACTAAAACAAATCAGCAATTTGCTGAGATTGACACACTGCCCCGAGGCACAACAATAGGAGTGAAGAATGGAGGCAAAGGTGGAGGCATTGCTGGTAGAAGCCCTCCCCAGCAGGAGACAATCATCAGCAAAAAGTAAATGGAACAGCGAAGGGCCAAGGGGGCCAGCAGCATAAGGGTCAATGTCTGAAGTCCGCATCGCCAAAGAAAGCTCCTGGGATAGAGCATCGGCAGAGAGAATAAACAAGAATGGAGAAAGAGGACATCCCTATCTTAGACCCATCGCCGAGTGGAAGAACTTCGTCCGACCCCCATTAATCATAAGAGAGAAAGACGGCCTCTGGACACACTCCATTACCCAGTCGACAAAAACCTCATGGAAACCAAACTCATGAAGAGTACTGCAAAGAAGTCCCACCTTAGTCTATCATAAGCCTCTCCATATCAAGCTTAATAGCCATGAGGCAGTGACGTCCCAACGCTCGGTGAAGGTCATGCATAAACTCCTGGGCCAACATGGCGTTATCCGTGATACTGCGACCTCTAAGAAAAGCACCCTGCTCCTGAGAGATAAGATAAGGCATAACCAAAGCCATCCGAGTTACTAAAATCCGAGCACAAATTTTGTATAAGCCATCCGAGTTACTAAAATTCGTTAATTATATAACTTGGATCCTATAGGATCCCAGCAAAGATAACCATGTGTCCATATGCATCGTCATGTCCCTTTCTCTCCACTAATCACATGATAGTACTATTACTAAGATTATAACAATAAAATTACATGGAAATAGTTTTCTATGATAAAATAACAATAAATATACAATGTCATATAATTATTATAAAATTATATAAATAAATGTAAAAAAATAAAATTATAATATGAAGATATATAATAATAATTAGTATTATAATAATATGATAATAATTATTTTAGTCTATTATATTTCAATAATAATTAATTATTAGAATAAAAATATGATAAATATATAAATTCGCATTGATATGGCTGATCCAACGCTGTCGGAATAAACGACAATGATAACGGCGACTAACGGAGGCTCTCTCAACACCCCCAAGACCCCCTCTCAGTTTCGGGCCACATGAACAGAATCTCAACCCCCGAGACCCCTTCTCGGTCTCGGGCCACATGAACAGCATCTCAGCCCCCGAGACCCCCTCTCGGTCTTGGGCCATATGAACAGTATCTCAACCCCCGAGACCCCCTCTCGGTCTCGGGCCACATGAACAATGTCTCAGCCTCCGAGACCCCCTCTCGGTCTCGGGCCACATAAACAGTATCTCAACCCCCGAGACCCCCTCTCGGTCTCGGGCCACATAAACAGTATCTCAACCCCCGAGACCCCCTCCCGGTCTCGGGCCACATAAACAGCGTCTCAGCCCCCGAGACCCCCTCTCGATCTCAGGCCACATGAACAATATCTCAACCCCCGAGACCCCCTCTCGGTCTCGGGCCACATTAACAGTACTTCAGCCCCCGGTGCATGATCCGGCCCGCTCTGGGCCACCTGGCATGCCCACATGATCCACCGCACATCTGTAGCAGGGTGTGACCATGCCTCATAACTGCGTATGGTCCGTTGTATGTCTGTCACTGTGCGTGACCATACCCGTTGCAGTGTAGTCCACCACCTGCCCGCTACTGTGCGTGGTCATATCCAGCGGTGGCGTACACCAGATATAGCTCCAAACGCAAGACACCTGTGAGGCCGTGCTGACCAATGATGTGGGACACCTCCAGTATGTACGGTGACAGTACGATATGTCATTGTCACCCTCATATTTTGTCCGTTATCGAACTGGGCTCCTGGAAATCAACAATCATCGGGAACAGAAGGGGGATCTTCGAACAGGTATAAAAGCATACGCCCATGCCGTAAGTAGGGAGGATGAACTCTGTTTTTATAGCTCTTTTCCACTAGTTAAGCCCTAACTGTTCAGTTCCCTTCAGCTAAACAGTTCTCATCTGTTCCCAAGTGACTGACTTGAGCATCGGAGGGTCCCCATCAGAGCATCAGGTCTCCGGAGACTTTTCTTGCAGGAGTCGGCGAGGAGGACTTTTGTTTCCCTGGCGCTTAAAGAAAGTGACTTGGCATCATCAGATTGGCGTGCAGGAAGGGGTGGAGAAAGAGACAGACATCGAACCAGCAAAAGGGGGCTCTGTCAGTTGCGCTGGGGGGCTGCTCCAAGGAGCTGATCCATTGCGGTTGCCCTCTCAGCTCTCCCGGCCGACGTTCCGGCACCGCCGCATCCTCAGGAGGCTAGACCTTTCACTCCACTGGTCGATGTCCCTGTGCCTCCTCCCGATCAGCTCCAGGAAGACCGATTCTCCGCTCTAGCCACACAAGTCCAATCCTTGGCGGCGGTGGTCCAAGGCCTGCAATATCAGCAGGCGGCCCTGTGGCAGCCAGAGCCATTTCCATCGGTTCTGGGCGTGGTGCAACCCAGCTAGCATTCTTCCCGAAGGAGGTCACCGGTACCGAAAGTTCGCCACCGTCACACTTCGCCCAAGCCTTATCACCGGGAGGCCTCTAAGAGACCCCGATCACCTTCTCGCCACGCCAGTGTTTCTCCCAGGTGGCGACATGGGAAGGAGGCGGAGCGCCCTCGCCGACATCGCCGTCACTTCCCCTCATCTTCAGAATCCTTAGGGGAAGGTTCTTTTGATGGCTAGATAGCCCGTCGGGCTGAGCGTTGACTCGACGAGTATAACCAGCGGTTGGAGGAACTCAGCCGCCGGATCACCCACCTGCCTGAGACAGATTATGACAGCCGGCCTCCGCTGTCCAACCATATCATGGAAGAGCCCATCTCCACCCAATTCCGCCTCCCCAGCTAGATCCTTATGACGGGACTACAGATCCCCTGGACCACCTAGAAAGCTACAAGGTACTCATGCAGGTCCAGGGGGCCACCGATTCGCTCATGTGCATCGCCTTCCCTGCCACCCTGAAGAAGGTTGCCCGAGCCTGGTACTCTCGCCTGCCACCGCAGAGTATCGATTCCTTCCATCAGTTGGAAAGAGCCTTTTTGGCCCATTTTGATGCCTGCTGGAAGATTCCAAGAGTAGCTGACAGCCTCTTCGCTGTCCAACAGAAGAGCAGAGAGTCTTTGCGGGTTATGTCGCTCGGTTCAAGGAGGCAGCCCTGGAGGTTTACAATCTTGAAGATTCAGTGGCCACTTTGGCCCTAAAGCGAGGGCTCCGTCCGTCCCGCTTCAAGTACTCCCTGGATAAGAAGCCGCCCGGTTCTTACGCTGAACTTTTGACCCGGGCCCAGAAGTATATCCGCACCGACGAGGCTGATTCCTCCCGATGCGAGGCAAGTGGGAGTGCCCTCAAGAAGCCGGCCCGCCCTGAGCCCGTTGAAGTTCGACCCCGAAAACCTAAACCTCCCCGCCGACTAGACAATCGTCCCCAAGCTCCTGCACAGAGAGATGGACCCTACACTCCACTGCTCGCCCCTATATCGCATATCCTGCTCGAGATTGAGGGTAAGTCCTATCTTCAGCACCCACCTCTGATGAACCCAAAGATCCCCCGCAACAAGAACCTCTACTGTCGATACCACCGGGACCATAGGCCACGACACCGACGACTTCGCCAGCTGAAGAAGGCGATAGAGGATCTTATCCAACGTGGCCATCTGGGAAGTTCGTTCGGAAGAACAACCCGGATACTCCTGACCCGTCAGCGCCTCCACCACTGATGATCGACAATACTCCAACTGAAAAGACGGTGGCGATGATTTCCTGGGGGGCAGGTGGCCCGCCCAAGAGGCCAAGAGGGGAGGGGGAGTTAGATCATGTAATTCCTTTCTTTAAGGAGGACTTAGAGGGGGTGGTGAATAAAAACAATGATAGCATCGTCGTGTCCATGACGATCGCTAAGCATCCTGTAAAAAGAATTCTGGTTGATAGCGGAGCTCGGTGGATGTTTTGAATTATGATGCATTTGTTCGCATAAACCTGTCGCCCGACTTGCTCCGACCCATCGTCATGCCCCTGAGAGGGTTCACTGGGGACTCCATGAAAGTCAAGAGGGAGGTCACTCTTCCTGTCACGGCTAGCACGACCCCGTGCCAAAGCACCGTCCTCATGAATTTCCTGGTGGTCCGAGTGCCCCTCGCCTATAATGCACCGTCCTCAATCTTTTGGATGTTGTCATATCCACTAAATGACTCCTCGTAAGGTTTCCTGCAAGGGAGGGAGTCGGGGAGATGTGGGGGGAGCAGAACCTGCTCCCACTTTGCTATCATATGGCCCCTAGTCCGCAGGAGGTGGCACCTGCACCTGCATCGGAGACACTGGACCTCCGGGACCTGGAGAGAAGAGGGGAGCTGACCGAGCGCCTGCTTGCTTTCTCTCTCGAGAGGACCCAACGAAGACAATCCAGATTAGAGCCCTACTCCCAGAGGAGGCCCGTGACCAGCTCCTCACTTTCCTACGGGCTAACGCAGATGTCTTCGCCTGGTCGGCATCCGATATGCCAGGCATTCCAAAAGAAGTGATCACCCACCAGCTTAACATCAGGTCGGAGTGCCGACCCATTAGGCAGAAGAAGAGGAGCTTCGCCCCTGATAGGCAAAAGGCCGCGGATGAGGAGGTGCGAAAGCTGTTGGCAGCCGGTCACATCCGTGAGGTACACTACCCTGACTGGCTGGCGAATGTCGTGATGGTTCGCAAGGCCAGTGGGAGCTGGAGGATGTGTGTGGACTTCACCGATCTCAATAAGGCATGCCCCAAAGATAGCTTCCCACTGCCCCGGATCGACCAGCTAGTGGATGCCACGTCCGGGCATGAAACTCTTAGCTTCATGGATGCCTTTTCGGGGTACAACCAGATCAGGATGAACTCGGCTAATGAAGAAGCCACCTCCTTTGTCACTGAAAAAGGGCTTTATTGTTACAAGGTAATGCCGTTTGGGTTGAAGAATGCCGGAGCTACCTATCAGAGGTTGATGAATAAGATCTTTGAGGACCAGATCGGCATAACATGGAGGTGTACGTGGACGATATGCTGACCAAGAGCACCAATACTGCTGATCACGTCACCGACCTTGCAGAGACCTTCAACAACCTGCGCCGGTACCAAATGAGGCTGAATCCCTGCAAGTGTGCCTTTGGGGTGGCGGCAGGCAAGTTCCTGGGCTTTATGGTAACCCAGCGGGGGATCAAAGCCAATCCTGACAAGATCCGTGGCTATCTTGGATATGAGGCCCCCAGCTAATAAGGAGGTGCAACGCCTAACCGGAAGGGTGGTGGCCTTGAGTCGCTTCATGTCGAGATCGGCAGAAAGGTGCCTGCCCTTCTTTAAGGCGCTGCGCAAGGTCAGCAGCTTCGAGTGGACAAAGGAGTGTCAGGATGCCTTTGAAGAGTTGAAGCGATTTCTATCCACTCCCCCGCTATTGTCCAAGCCAGAGGGCGGGAGGAGCTCTTCCTGTACCTCGCAGCCTCCCCAGAGGCCGTCAGTTCTATGCTCGTGCGCATGGACACCGACGGGGTGCAGAGGCCGGTCTACTACACCAGCAAGGTACTTCATGATGCTGAGACAAGATACACTAGAACCGAGAAGATCATTTTTGCCCTGGTGGTCTCTGCCCAACGCTTCGACCCTACTTTCAGGCTCATCCCATCGTGGTGCTCACGGACCAACCTCTTCGGACCATCTTGTCCCTTCCTGACACCTCCGGTCGGCTGGCCAAATGGGCCATCAAACTGAGTGAGTTTGACCTATCTATTTGGCCAAGGTTAGCCATGAAGTCTCAGGTGTTAGCTGATTTCTTGGTCGAGTGTACTTGGACTAAGGAACGGAGGAATCACGTCCGGAGAACGCATGGACTCCTCCTCAGCCGAGGAGGCAGAAAAGGAAGACTGGATCTTGCACATGGATGAAGCAGCAAATTCTCAGGGAAGCGGAGCCGGGCTCATCTTGCGAGCCCCGAGGGGGAGGTGGTGGAGTATGCCCTTCAGTTTCAGTTCCCGGCCACTAATAACCAAGTAGAATATAAGGCCCTATTGGCGGGAATGAGGCTGGCTGAGGAGCTTAGTGCAGGGCATCTGAGGGCCTTCACGAACTCCCAGCTTATTTCTGGGCAAGTTGCTGGAGAATACGAAGCCATAAACCCAACCATGTCCCGTTACCTGAGTAAGGTGTAGTTCCAAGCCTCTCGGTTCTCTTACTTTCGTGTCAGTTATATTCCCAGGCGGAGAATGCCAGGGCCGATGCGCTGTCCCGTTTGGCCACCTCGGCCGACGGGACACTGGGAAGAATGTATGTGGAGCACTTACAGACCCCAACCATTGAAGCTGCAGAAGAGGCATTGCCGGTTGCGCAAGGGCCCTCTTGGATGGATGCTTATGCACGATATTTGACCGACGGCACCCTCCCTGAGGACCCCATAGAGGCAAGACTGCTCAAGCGGCGGGCCCCAAGGTTCCTGATAATGGACGGGAGGCTCTATCGAAGGTCATTTTCATACCCGGTCCTCAAGTGCGTAGGGCCAGCAGAAGCAACTACATCTTGCGGGAAATCCATGAAGTTATCTGCGGGAGTCATCTGGGGGGCAGAGCCCTAGCTTACAAGGCACTACGACAAGGGTACTATTGGTTGACCCTAAAGGAGGACGCAGCCGAGCTTGTTAATAAGTGTGATAGATGCCAGCGCCATGCCAATATTCAATGACAGCCGACGTCTCAGCTGACCCCCTTGGTGGCACCTTGGCCCTTCACCCAGTGGGGTATGGATATCTTGGGACCATTCCCCCCGCCTTCGGACAGCGCAAGTTCCTCCTGGTGGCCGTCGATCACTTCACCAAGTGGATTGAAGCCGAAGCCCTCGCTAAAATCACTAAAAGCAAGGTGAGATCCTTCTTTTGGAAGTCTATCATATGTTGTTTTGGGCTACCCCATACTTTGGTCACCGACAACGGCCGACAGTTTAATAATGCATACTTCCGAGGGTTCTGCACCGAACTTGGCATCCACCAGATTCACTTCCGTCGGACACCCTAGACCAATGGAGCGGCCGAGGTGACCAATCACATCATTCTTCAAGGACTAAGAGCCCGACTGGATGATTGCAAGGGGCGGTGGGTAGAGGAGCTCCACAATGTGCTATGCGCCTACCATACAATGCCACGAGCCCCCACGGAGAGACTCCGTTCAGCCTAGTCTTTGGGTCCGAAGCTGTCATCCCGGTCGAGATAGGCTCCCCGAGTCCTTGGGTGGAGTCATATAATGAGGAAGACAACTCGGACTGGCTGCGGGCCAACCTCGACCTGGTGGACGAGGTGCGAAACCGAGCGCGGCTGCGGATGGCGGTCTACCAACAACGAGCTGCCAGGTACTACAATGCCCGTGTGCATCCCAAGACTTTCTTGCCGGGAGACCTAGTCCTTCGACGAGCTGAAGTCTCAAAGCCGACGGAAGGAGGCAAGCTAGCTTCGAATTGGGAGGGGCCCTACCGGATCGCCGAGACACTCGTCACTGGGCATACAAGATCGAAGAGCTGATGGGAGACCGCTCCCCCAGACGTGGAACACCGACAACCTCCGTCGATACTATCAGTAGTACATTTCCTTCTGGCATTAAATACCATGCTTGTATCCTTGTGGGTTTTCACCCTTCACTTCTCATCAATGAACTTAAATTCTAGTCTCTCAATTTTTCCACAAAAGCCTGGGCCAGCCAGGCACAAAGCCCAGTGTACCACTGGCAGAGTGATGTACCATCAGCTCTCAGTAGCTTAAGCCCGACCCCGTCGGCACAAAAGCCCTAGGCCAGCCAGGCACAAAGCCCAGTGTACCATTGGCAGAGCGATGTACCATCGGCTCTCAACAGCTTAAGCCTGACCTCGGTCGCACAAAAACCCTGGGCTAGCCAGGCACAAAGCCCAGTGTACCACTGGCAGAGTGATGTACCATCAGCTCTCAGCAGCTTAAGCCCGACCCCGGTTGGCACAAAAGCCCTGGGCCAGCCAGGCACAAAGCCAGTGTACCATTGGCAGAGTGATGTACCATCGCTCTCAGCAGCTTAAGCTCAACCCCGGTCAGCACAAAAGCCCTGGGCTAGCCAGGCACAAAGCCCAGTGTACCACTAGTAGAGCAATGTACCATCGGATCTCAACGACCAAAGCTTGACTCCCATCGGCACTTAAAGCTCTGGGCCAGCCAGCATAAAGCCCAACCCCCATCGGCACTTAAAGCCCTGGGCCAGCCAGGCACAAAGCCCAGTGTACCACTGGCAGAGCGATGTACCATTAGCTCTCAGCAGCTTAAGCCCGACCATGGTTGGCACAAAAGCCCTGGGCCAGCCAGGCATAAAGCCCAGTGTACCACTAGCAGATCGATGTACCATCAGCTCTCAGCAGCTTAAGCCTGACCCCGATCGGCACAAAAGCCCTGGGCCAGCCAGGCACAAATCCCAGTGTACCACTGGCAGAGCGATGTACCATCGGCTCTCAGCAACTTAAGCCCGACCCCGGTCGGCACAAAAGCCCTGAGCCAGCTAGGCACAAAGTCTAGTGTACCACTGGCAGAGTGATGTACCATCGGTTCTCAGCAACTTAAGCCCGACCCGGTCGGCACAAAAGCCCTTGATCAGCAGGCACAAAGCCTAGTGTACCACTGGCAGAGCGATGTACCATCGAATCTCAACGACCAAAGCCCGACTCCCGTCAGCACTTAAAGCCCTGGGCCAAGGCATAAAGCCTGACCCCCGTCGGCACTTAAAGCCCAGGGCCAGCCAGGCACAAAGCCTGACCCCCGTTGGCACTTAAAGCCCTGGGCCAGTCAGGCACAAAGCCCGACATACCTTCAGCAAAGCAGTGCGCCATCAGTCCTCAGGAGCCCGTCTGCCTCGACCTCCTGAGTCCAATGCCTCAACCCCAGGAAGCCTGTCCTTCCTGGCCCCAAGGTTCGGTCCTATCTGGCCAGGTCAAATGATTCGCGAATGAATTAAAGGTAACCCCTCGGCGCTGATGAAGCCCCGAGAGTCGCACATCATTAACCAAGGAATTTGGGGTAGAGGTTGCAGATAGACAAAGACAATTCATCTTGGGGGAAAGTGATATTTCATTAATTTAAAGTGATTACAAAGCACCAACCTAGTCGGACTTGCAAAAATAAAATACAAGTGGAGGCTCACGGTTTGGCCAGTGCGGGCTCGTCATCTGATGAGGCCAACTCCGAGAGACACTCTGGTTCGATCTCTAGGGCTTGAGAAAAGTTTAAGTCCCGAGCAACTTTCTCATTCCCATGCTGAAATCCTTGAAGAAACGCCCCCGCCGAAGCTTCCGCCAGTTCATCCGTAAAGTGATCGGATGCTTTGAATTCTTCTATTACCCTGGCGGTCCTGGCCGTGACGACTGCTTCCACCTTGGTGGCTCGACCCTTCCTCTGCAGTGAGAGCTGCCACCGCTGCCCTCTCGGCCTCCTGGGCGCGACTTGCCTCCTCTTCAGCTTTATCAGCCCTCTCCTCCACCACCCTTGCCCTCTCCTCCGCTGCCCTTCCCTCTCCTCCTCCGACCTTACCCTCTCCTCGGCCGACCTTGCTCTCTCCTCGGCCTCGGTCACCCGACTCTCAATTGTTTGGATGGCTGAGGTCAATTCAGAGATGTGCAGATCTCTTGCTACAACGACATTTTCGGCGTCTTTCATCTGGCGGAGTGCCACCCGCAAGCGGTTGGCCTCAGCCTCTGCTTGGCTCTTAGCAGCCCTTATCTCATTGGCCCGAGCGGTTCTGGCCGACTCCAGGGCCCCCTCGGCCGCCTCCGTGCGATTACGAGCTTCCTCGTCTCCTTCTGGGCCTCCCGCAGAAGGGTCTTTCCTCCGTGAATGACCTCCCTTGTAGCCCTTAGAGAGTTTGCAAGCTGCGTGCGGGTTCCATGTCAAAAAAAAAAAAGAGAGAGAAGAAGAAAAGAAAAAGAGAAATATGGAGGCGAAGGGTTGTAGGACAACTTATTCTAACGAGGGCCGCGTAGGACTCTCGGTAGAACGTAGCCGCCTTCAAGTGGCTAAGCTCTTCCAGGACCTCGGGCACGAAGACTGGGGAGAGGATCCGCTCTTCCCAATGCCCATCGTTCAGAATGGAGTCCCGAGGTGGCCCTGGTGTGGCTCCATTCCCTTCGGCTGCCTCGGCGTTTCCAGACTCGGCGCGTGGGCTGCTCATTGGCGTCTGCTCGGGGGCGGGCTTGCTTCCCCTGACGGCCCCTCGCCCCAGCTCCTGGCTGCCTCGGGGAGGGTCGATCCACTGGGAGCAAAGAGCTCCTCCACTAATGCTGGCTCCTCTGCTACCGCTGGCTCCTCCGCAGCCGGCTCCTCCATTGGTGCCCCCTCAGTCACCACCCTTTCTGGCGGGGTCTGTGAGGTCAATCTCTGGAGCGACCGGGGGATCTTGCGGTGGTGGCTTGGGCACCTGCACGTCGGGCGTTTTGGAGCCGGTGCTCGCCAGTCTTCACTCGGTCCTTCCTGGGCCCTCTTCTTAGCGACAGCCCTCCGGAGTTTCTGGGTCGGGACCTTCATGGTTGTACAACTTCGGTCAGGGTCGGTAAAAAAAATGACGAAACATGAAGGCTTTGACTAAGTATAAGGGAGGCTTACCACAGTGGGAAATGAGACCTGCCGACTGAAGGTTTTCTTCCGTCAAGAGCAGGTTGTACCGAGGGATGTCGGTAGCCAACAGCCGCCCTAACGCTTCTTTGTCTCTAGGGTGGACAGTGGAATTCGCGTTACCTCGGAGGTCGGGGTTCCCCCACCGGGCCTTAACTTGGTCAAGATTTACAAAGAAAAACCGGGATTTTCATCCCTTGATAAAGGTGGGAAGAAGGAGTTTCAAGACTCGGCCGGGTCGGGGCTGAAATAGCCACCAACCCTTTTGAGACCGGAGAATGTAGAATGAGCGAAAGAGTGAGACCCGAGGTGTAATTTGGAGATGGTGGCAGAGGACAACGAAGGCGCTAATGACCCTAAGGGAGTTTGGGACCAACTGTGAAGGGGTCAGGGAGTAGTGGTCGAGGAGGCTTGCGAAAAAAGGGGGGAGGGGTAAACGGAGGCCCACCCTCAAGAAATTTCGTAGATGGCCACTTGACCAGGTCGAGAGGAGATCACTCTATCATCGGGAGTTGGAAGATAAAGCCCGATCTCCCGAGGGATTTGGTAACGGGCCCGGATGTTTGCTAGATCCTGGCTTGTTACCATGGAGGCGGCCCCTTCCAGGGATTCTATCCCCACTCTCGAGGAGGCATTGGCCCCCGCCTGGTGGCCCCTCGACGGAGCCCTACCAGCCACCACTAGACGCCTCCCTACGGGAGCCTCCCTGGCGACCCGCCATTGGGCCAGAGGGACACGGTCCTCCGGATCAGAGGACCACTCGAGGGGAGGAGAAGGAGAAGGGGGAGAAGAAGGAGAAGCTCGAGGCCTCTCAGACGAAGAACGATTCTCTGAATCGTTCTCCGTAGACCAGGACTGGGAACTCATGGCGAGAAGAAGGAACAGAGGAACCTAGAAGGAGCAAAGAGCTGACCTGGGAAGGAAAGTGACGTGCGCAGGCTCTCAGGTTGCAGGGGGGACCAGGGAGCAGAAAATCAAGGAAGCAGAGGAAGAAGACGATGATAGCAGGAACAGAATGGATGATTTCAACCCTCCACCCAGGTTTTATTCAGTTTCAAATTGTCCTGCCCTGTCTCGTCCACCACATGGACTTTCGCAATAGGATGGACTGCCTCGGAAACCACTGAGCGCAAGATACGATTCGCTTTCGGCCAATGATGGGACGCCGCTGACGTCGCCGCTATGATGGGTAATGATGGCATGACATTCCTCATGGACTCCGATGGATCAACCCTGCTTCGAGGACGATCACCGCAAATCGGATGGACAGTATTGGCCGCCTTTTCACATCCCGACACCGCTCGCATAAAATCGTCGCAATGCCCATAGGCACGTGTCCGGAGGCGGTTCACAATGGGCAAGGATCAGCCACTTGGGGGGTGACACCCCTTTCGCCTTACTGGGGTGGGGCCACTCCGTCTCAGGGGTGAGGGGGCATCTGATATGGCTGATCCAACGCCATCGGAATAAACGACAATGATAACGGAGACAGACGGAGGCTCTCTCAACACCCTCGAGACCCCCTCTCGGTCTTGGGCCACATGAACAGTATCTCAACCCCTGAGACCCCCTCTCAGTCTCGGGCCACATGAATAACATCTCAGCCCCCGAGACCCCCTCTCGGTCTCGGGCCACATGAATAGTATCTCAACCCCCGAGACCCCCTCTCGGTCTCGAGCCACATGAACAGCGTCTCAGCCCCGGAGACCCCCTCTCAGTCTCGGGCCACATCAACAGTATCTCAACCCCCGAGACCCCCTCTCGGTCTCGGGCCACATGAATAGCATCTCAGCCCCCGAGACCCCCTCTCGGTCTCGGGCCACATGAATAGTACTTCAGCCCCCGGCGCACGATCCGGCCCGCTCTGGGCCACCTGGCATGCCCACATGATCCGCTGCACATCTGTAGCAGGGTGTGACCATGCCTCATAACGGCGTATGGTCCGTTGTATGTATGTCACTATGCGCAACCATACCCCATTGCAGTGTATGGTCCACCACATGCCCGCTACTGTGCGTGGTCATATCCAGCGATGGCGCGCACCAGATATAGCCCCAGTTGCAAGACACCTGTGAGGCTGTGCTGACCAATGACGGGACAACTCCAGCATGTACGGTGACAATACGATCTGTCATTGTCAGCCTCATATTTTGTCGTTATCGAACTGGGCTCCTGGAAATCAGCAATCATCTGGAACAGAAGGGGATCTTCGAACAGGTATAAAAGCATACGCCCATGCCGTAAGTAGGGAGGATGAACTCTGATTTTTCTAGCTCTTTTCCACTAATTAAGCCCTAACTGTTTAGTTCTCTTTGGCTAAACAGTTCTCATCTGTTCCCAAGTGACTGACTTGAGCATCGGAGGGTCCCCACCAGAGCATCCGGTCTCCGGAGACTTTTCTTGCAGGAGTCCGGCGAGGAGACGTCTGTTTCTCGGCGCTTGAAGAAAGTGACTTGGCGTCATCAGGCATCATATCTTGTGATATTATATTAGTTTTAATTATGTAATAAAATATATTATTTAATGACTATATTATAATAATTATGTAACATAATAATATGACTTAATAATATCCATGAAGGTGATTTTGTCATTCAGGGGTGTTTGCTGAATAGATTTTTATATTAAATAATTAAATAAAACACTACAATTATAATTTTCACATGCAGTCATGTTAAATAAATATTGACAAATATAAATAGCATATCTAGATAACCAGTTCCTCATCAGGGATTGGCTCAATGATGGGCCAAATCGCTCAAATTGTAACCACTATAACAGAAAATAAATATAGCACGTAAAAATGCATCACTAATGCGTCGCTAAACTGGGTTTTGCGATGCATTAGCGATGCAACTGTAGCGTCGTTGTAAGTCTCATCACAGAATGAATTTAGTCGCAATTGTGTCGCTAAATAGCGACTCTCAGCGATGCATTTATTGCATCGCAATATTGTGACGCAAGGTCATTGCATCGTAATATTTAATAATAATATTTTAGAAATATTAGCGATGCAATTTCAGTTGCTAATGAGTCACTAATTAAATTTTTATAAAAGTATATTAAAAATTAAAAATTAAAACGGTTAAATTTAATATTGCACGCAACCAAGTGCATCGCAATATTGCGACGCAACCAAGTGCGTTGCAATATTTAATAATAATATTTTAGAAATATTAGCGACACAATTTCAGTCACTAATACATCGCTAATTAAATATTTTTTAAAAATAAAAAAGATTAAAAATTAAAATGGTTAAATTTAATATTGCGACGCATTCAATTGCGTCACAATATTGCGACGCAATTGAATGCGTCAATATATTGAATAATAATAATATTTTAGATATTTAACAACATAATTTTAGTTGCTAATGCGTTGCTAATTAAATTTTTTTAAAAAAATATAAAATATTATAAATTAAAATGGTTAAATTTACAAAAATTATGATCGAAACACTAATATTAATCGAAACATTCATCATTAAATTTTTAAAATAATTAATATATTAAAATTTTGAAGTTTCCATGTACAACACATAAAAAGTAAAGAAAAAAATACATCAAGAATCTCCACTATCACGATCACATGGTGGCTGGAAACCCTACGACATGCGGCTAACCAAATCCCGCATGTGACGCATCTGCTCTCTTATGTCAGAGAGCTCGTGCTGAAGGACTTCCGTGCGCTGGTCGAACTCGTGCTGAAGGACTTCCGTTCGCTGGTCGAACTCCTGCTGAATCTCCTGCCGAACGTCCTGCCGAACCTCCTACCGAACATCCTCTGTAATAGATCTCCGAATGTCTTTAAACGCTCGGCAGGAATATCGCCAGAATAGCGCGAACTGGAGGCCTGCTGGGAAAAATATGCAGAAGCTCTAGTGCCCAGACCATAGACCCTGCGGTCTCACGGCTGGGCACCAACAGCCTCCAAAAACACGTCGACTCTCCTCTGATGAGAGTTCAACGGGCGGTCCCCCATCAGTGGAGTCGACCTGCGATGCCTGGGACTGAAGCTCCTCGACTCGTGCCTTTGAATTATAAAATCAACAATAAATGAATCAATAAATTTCTCTAAATAAAATTTTAGAAATTAAACAGATACAATATAAAGCTAATTTCTTACCGCAACCTCCCGTGATCGTGTATCGACCCAGGAACCGTCCCTCCTGGTGTGTCGCCCTGAATAGACGAAACTCACCAGGATCTCCGCCCTCCTGTTCAGACTACAAAAACAGAAAGAAAAATTGATATAAATAAAAGTATTTGTAAATAACTAAATTAGTAATTAAATATTTAAGTTTTCTTACATGCGGCGTCTGTGCTCCTGAATCGAAATAGACCCGTAGTGTGGCGGGAGAGACCCATGCCAGGACCGCCCCTCTCAGATCGCGGTTCATGCTGGCTGATGCGGACCTCCTGCGCCAGCCATCAGACTGCCACGCCTGCTACCACTCATGCCAAATACCCTTCCACATGGGCAGGACGCTCACCCAATGTCCTCCAACGATGAAGCATGTCGGAGTATCAGCGTGCTGTAAGAGCATTCCATGCTGCCCTAATGGCATCATGGATAGCAGGGTCCCACATAAACTTTTTCTGCATTGAAATAAAAGTTAGTTTAAGAATTTATTAAGATTAAGAAATTTAAGATAAATTGTATTTAATAAGTTTACTTGAAACTCTAAAAAATAAAACTCCCTTGTGGCTGCAGATACATGGCGCCAATCGTAGCCACTGGGATCAGCACGCCTCTGAAATATGGAGCTGATCTGGCTCGATACATGATGCTGCTCAATAAATCTGTTAAAAAAATACTTATTTATAGGTAATTGACTTAAAAACATAAACGATATATTTACAATTACTATATACTTACAGTCCATGAGCATCCAGTCCAAGTACGGTGTGGCCGACGGTGGAAGAACTCTCGGATGTATGTGCCGATCAGCTGGATGATAATACTAATGCAGGATCACCACCGATGGCTGAAGAGATCGGAGGCTGTGAGATGTGTGGAGATCCGAACTCTCCATCTCCAAAGCTCATGGGATCTGATGCGGCAAGGCTATGTCTCTGCTCACTCTGTCTGTCGCCGATAGATCTACCTCGGCCCGTCATACTGAAAATACTAAAGATTCATGAATGTTATTACAATTAATGATTAAATATGTAAAAAATATAACATTTGTAAAAATAAATTGAATTTGAAAAAACCTCTATGTTTAGTCGGTTTCATTTGTTTCGTGAAATGTTGGTTCAACATCCGATGTCGTATCGACTGCGATTCAATTTCATTATCATCGGAAGGAAACCAAACATTTGAATCCGCAATTTCTTGGACATCACCATTTGGATCTCTAAGTGATGTTTCAGGAGCCCTTGTGTCGTCTTCAATTGCATGAATTTCCATCTCATCCTCTTGAAATGCAGGGCACTCAGCTGATTGACTTGATGAACTCTCGTCTAATACGATTGTTGAACGTGGGACGATTTTAGAAACAGCCCACCAATCTCGCTTGTCGTTGCACAAACTTGGATATCCGCAGTAAAACTTGCTGAGCCGATGCAAGGATGAATGGATCATATTTCTGCAATCTTCGTCGATGGTTCACTTCAACTAGATTGTAGTCGTTATGAACCCTTTTTCCACAGGAAGTGTCGGATCGAACCAATCGCAACGAAACAATACGGTTCGTTTAATAGGCCAACCGGGATATTCAACTTCAACCACCTCTACTAACTTTCTGTAATAATCCTGCATATTTGCTCCAACACTTTCTCCTTTAACACACACGCCCCAGTTCTGCGTGCCTCTTGAAGCTGCTAGTCGTTCAATCTGAAATTGGTACCCATTAACAAAATAGCCAGTAGAGGTTGTTACTGTCTTCAATGGCCATTGCGATAGACATTTAATGAAAATATTATCGGTTGTGGACCATGGACCGTTTACCTATAAATTAATAAGCTATTCACAACCAATTCAAAAAATAAAAGCCATTATTGAAATTGATTGAGTGATACTACTCACAAATTCATAAAACCAGTAAGCGAACTCCGTTTCTAACTTCTGCCCAATGGCAACTTGACTGATGTCGGGATTCATCTGTCGTTGTCTATCACAATACATCCTTATGGGATGATAAGGATTAAAACATCTGTTAGCAATTAAATCTTGTGGTATATTGCAATTTAAATTAGAAGTTCCAATTAAGCATTGAAGTATATACTTACTCAATGTATGGATCGACTTCTCTACAGTTCATTAGGATGTAATAATGTGCTGCATTATACTCCATATCGCTAAGATTTCTTGACTTCTGCACCCCAAATGAACGGCCGATACCTTTAAAAACTGATATTCTACCATCATTAGGTTCTCCTTCGTCACACATACGTCATCGTTATGACCAACATTTGGCTCCTCGTGCAGACGTGACCCTCAAAGTAATGCGAGGCAAAAGCTGAAACTTCTTCGACCAAGTGTGCATTACATATTGAACCTTTAACCCTTGCCTTATTACGCACATTATTTTTTAACTTCTTAAGGTACCTATATGTAAAGTGAAAAAAAAATAAACCAATGTTCTCGCAATGAAATAATATTTGAAACGTCAACATGTCTTACTGATGTATATATTTACCTCTCGAAAGGATACATCCAGCGATACTGCACGGGACCAGCTATGCTCGCTTCGTATGGCAAGTGAACCGGTAAATGCTCCATTGAGTCAAAAAAACTGGGAGGAAATATTCGCTCCAGCTTGCATAAAATAATTGGAATTTCCTCCTCAAGCCTTACCATGGATGCAGAAGTAATGACTGCGGCAGATAACTCCTTGAAGAACAAGCTGAGCTCCGTCAATGCCTTCCAGACATGGTGCGAAGCAACTCATGAAAAGCTATAGGCAATAACCGTTGCATGAAAACATGGCAGTCGTGACTCTTCATGCCGAACAACTTGAGCTTATGCATGTCCACACACCTACCGATATTTGAGGCATAACCATCTGGAAAAACCCTCTAACCCAGTTACATAATACTTCTCGTGAATTTCTATCAAGAGTGTAACATGCTTTAGGATAGGTCCCATCGGCACTCCTCCTCAAATCACCTCTTCTGCAATAAAGATTAAGTTCTTCTTGACTTTGCAGTGTCTTTGGTTTTTCCCGGGATGTTTAGCACTGTGTTAAATATGTTATCAAAGAAATTTTTCTCGATGCATAACATCCAAGTTGTGCCGGATGAGATTTGTGCTCCAATACGGCAAATCCCAAAATATACCTCTTCTTCCAGTTATGTTCTTTACATATACGGCCATTTATTCTATCTGCATCTGGTTCCCAAGCATACCTCAACCCCAAATGCTCTATAGTATCAAATATATCCGTGCCGGACCTAACCGATTCGGCAAATTTTGTGACTGCTTTGTTCTTCCGAAGGCGGTCAAGTTACGCCTGTAAGGATGATTTGGAGGCAAGAACTTCCTATGATTATCAAACCATGACTGCTTACCACTCTTCTGCAATGTAAATGCATCCGAATCATACATGCAATGGGGGCATGCCAGACGTCCAGCAAGTGCTCCAACCAGACAACATTGCATATGTCGGGAAGTCACTTATTGTCCACATCAAAGCACTCTCATGAAATTCTGTTTCATAGAAATGTCGTAGGCTATGACTCCTGTTTCCACAACATTTTAATTCGGCCACCAACGGTTGCAGGAAGACATCAATCTTTTCCTTTGGATTTGATGGTCCTGGAACCAAAACGTCAAAAACATTGCAGAATCTTTCATGCACTTCCATGGAGGAAGGTTATATACAGTCAGTATCACAGGCCAACATGAATACATGGCCCTTTGACCAAATGGTTGGAAGCCATCGGTACAAAGACCTAATCTCACATTCCTTATATCTTCAGCGAAATCAGGATGATTTTCATTGAAATGCTTCCAAGCTTTTGAATCTGACGGATGCCGCATTTCATCCTCTTTAGATTCATGTTCGGCATGCCATCTCATATCAGCAGCTGTAGCCTCAGATCTGTATAATCTCTGCAGGCGTGGAGTAAGAGGAAAGTAATGCATCCTCTTGTAAGGCACACTTTTCCTCCTACTAGTACTAGCTCCCCCTTCGCCATTTTTGTACCTCGATTGCCCAC
>UESW01001389.1:38163-103562 GCA_900491605.1 Calamus simplicifolius | reverse complement strand
TTCAAGTGTCCTAAATTAATTCCACCTTCACTCCATGTCTAAAAGGTAAGGCCCTATCCCATTCAAGAATATTTTTGTGATATGTTATTCTGCTATTAATTATCATCGATCGGTTACGTTGAAATTTCAGCAGCATTTCCCATATGTTCTCCTAAATGTGTGGCATATATGCACACTAGGAGAACGTATGAGCAAATACAAACCGCAATCTCAACCAACGATGATTAATAACAGACTAACATATCGCAAAAATATTCTCAAACTGTCCACCAGGACAATTTGAGAATTTGCAAGACTAAGCCTTACAAATTCTCAAACGGGTCTAAAGGTTATAGTGCTGTGAGAAATAATATGAAAATCCAAAGACAATCGAACTTATGCTTGTTATTCAGAAATTCTTGTCAATTCTGTAATAAACTCATTACATAATTCTATGTGAAGACTAAAATATAAATCATTGAAACTACTAATTCGGTGCTAAAATTAAATAGAACTACAATAAGACGTTCATTCTAGCATTACATAATTTAATGCATCATTCAATTTGAAGCAGGATGTAAATAATCAAGACATAATATGATATTATAAAATCATATTATAATATGATATTATAAAATCATTATAAATCATATTATAATAATAAAATTAGAACTCACATATGTCAAATGTTCACTAATAAACTGTCATGCATAGTTTAATAACTGAGAAATTGAACCATGACTATATAAAATCACTAATCAATTATGACTGAATTAATTTAAAACATAATAAGCACTAAATAATCAGAAAGCAATTTCTTTAATTAATTTACTATCGATCATAATCACTAATTAGCAAATACTACATTGATGTAATATTGCAACCATTATTTATTAGAATACCATCATTTATTATTATTATTTTATATTATAATATTATGAACTAATATAAGTTAATATATATTATAATATGATATTATTAATAAAGTGTCTTAAATTAATTATCATAAACATACTTTTTTACGATCACAGTGAATATTATAAGTTAAAGGGATAATAAATTTTATTTTTCTAATTTAATAACAAAAAACTCAAATATTGAATGATATCATAATTTCATATTAATTTATAATGAGTTTATTATAAATAATTTTTTTATGAAAATGAATATAATATTAAATTTAATATTGTAACAAGAACTTATAACATTCTGACAATAAGACATGAATGAAGAAAATTATTTTAAATTTATTTTAAAATTTCATCAAACCCAAAATAGTTCAATATATTGATGTTATAGAATCATTATATTATTATTATAATATCACATAATATTTTATAATATTAAAATAATACTATATTTATTCTAATATTATTGTAATATTAATTATTTAATATATAATATACTAGGGGTTTTCTAAATTTAATTGATATAATATATTTTAAATAAATTATTAAAATTAAAATATTAAAACAGCTTACTAATAATATTTTTAATATTAATAATTATAGTTTAATCAGTAAAATTGGTATGAAATATATTTGTAATATTAAAGAATAATATTTTGTAATAAATATTTTTTATTATAATAGTTTATCAATAAATAATAAATTATTAAGATTAAAATATTAAAACAGCTTACTAATAATATTTGTAATAAATTTATTTTTTATATTAATTTAATAAAAAAAACTCATCCCTGTTTTTTTTATTTTTTTTGGTGGCCTGGCCATAGGCCACCGTGGCCAGGCCACAGACGGCCACGACTGGGGCCATGGCCGGAGAAGACGGGAGGAGGGGGGGATTTTCCCCCCTGTTAAATTTTTTTTTCCGTGGCCTGGCCACTGTGGCCAGGCCATGACTGGCCACGGCCATAGCTGTGGCCGTAGAAGACGGGAGGGGGGGAGGGGTTCCCCCTTGTAAAATTAATTATTTCCCACGATCGGCTGGCCACGACCGGCCATGGCGCGGCCGTGGCCGGAGAAGACGGGAGGGGGGGGATTCCCCCCCCCCCCCCCACTGTTAAATATTTTTTTCCCTTGGCCTGGCCACTGTGGCCAGGCCACGATGGGCCACGGCCGCAGCCGTGGCCGGAGAAGATGGGAGGGGGGGGGTTCCCCTGTTAAATTATTTTTTCCATGGCCTGGCCACTGTGGCCCCCCTCCCCCAAACTGTTAAATTGATGAGAGGGGGGGAGGGGTTCCCCCCTGTTAAATCAATATTTTCCCGTGGCCTTGCCACTATGGCCAGGCCACGACCGGCCACGGCCGCAGTCGTGGCCGAAGAAGACGGGAAGGGGGGGATTTCCCCCCCCCCCCACTGTTAATTTTTTTTTTTTAGAGGGAGGGAGAGGAGTACCTGGCGAGTGATTCGGTTGCTAGAGTGCTGCCGGGAGCCGCCGGACGTGGGGAAGACGGAGGACGAGAAAGGAGAAGGCGGAGGGGGGGGTTCGGGCTCGTGAGGACGAAGAAGAAGAGGGGGATCTGCACGGATTTATGAATCAGGATTAGCGATACAAGATTGCATCGCTAATCAGCGACGCTAATTATGCATCGCTGATTGAGTCGCTAAGTTGCCGCCATTAGGCATTTTGGCGAGAAATTAGCGATGCATCTGATTTGCGTCGCAATATTGTGATGCATATGCTATGCGTCGCAATATTAGTTTAAAATTTTAATATTACAAATATTGCGACGCAGGCATTATGCATCGCAATATTGCGACGCAAATGCAATGCATCGCAATATTTGTATTATTAAATTAATAAACTAATATCAATATTGCGACGTATAATGGATGTGTCGCAATATTGCGACGCATAATGGATGCGTCGCAATATTATTTGTTAATTTAAAACTAATATTGCGACGCATCCACTATGCGTCGCAATATTGCGACGCAATCATAATGCGTCGCAATATTAGTTTGTTAATTTAAAACTAATATTATGACGCATTCATTATGCATCACAATATTGCGATGCAATCATAATGCGTTGCAATATTAGTTTGTTAATTTAAAACTAATATTGCGACGCATCCATTATGCGTCGCAATATTGGGACGCATTCATAATGCGTCGCAATATTAGTTTTAAATTAACAAACTAATATTGCGACGCATCCACTATGCATCGCAATATTGCGACGCAATTATACTACGTCACAATATTGATGTTAGTTTATTAATTTAATATTACAAATATTGATATTAGTTTATTAATTTAATATTACAAATATTGATATTAGTTTATTAATTTAAAACTAATATTGGGATGCATCCGTTATGCATCGCAATATTATTTTATTAATTTATAAACTAATATTGCGATGCATTATAGCTTGGATCCGACCGCTGCGATCCATCCTATCGGTAACGATTCGACGGTTGCGATCAATCTAAGACATGATCCCGATCTGCGATGATCGATCCGACGATTACGATCCATCCGATTGGTGATGATATCCGACGGTTTCGATTGATTGAACCCATGATCCCGATCGGCGATGATCGATCCGATGGTTGCGATCCAACTAATCGACGACAATCCGATGGTTGCGATCGATCCAGGCCATGATCCCAATCGGCGATGATCGATTCAACCATTGAGATCCAACCGATCGGCGATGATCCGACGATTGTGATCGATCTAAGCCATGATCCCGATCGGCGATGATCGATCCGAACGCTGCTATCGATCCGATCGGCAACGATCTGATGGTTGCGATCGATCAAAGCCATGATCCCGATCGGCGATGATCGATCCGACCACTGCGATCCATCCGATCGGCGACGATCAGATGGTTGCGATCGATCCAAGCCATGATCCCAATCGGCGATGATCGATCCGACCACTGCGATCCATCCGATCGGCGACGATCAGATGGTTGCGATTGATCCAAGCCATGATCCCGATCGACGATGATCGATCTGATGGTTGCGATCCATCCGATCGGCGACGATATCCGATGGTTGCGATCGATTGAACCCATGATCCCGATCGGCGATGAACGATCCGATGGTTGCGATCGATCCAGGCCATGATCCCAATCAGTGATGATCGATCCGACCGTTGCGATCCAACCGATCGGCGATGATCCAATGGTTGCGATCGATCCAAGCCATGATCCCGATCGGCGATGATCGATCCGACCGTTGCTATCGATCCGATTGGCGACGATCCGACGATTGCGATCGATCCAAGCCATGGTCCCGATCGGCGATGATCGATCTGACCTTTGCGATCCATCCGATCGGCAATGATCCGATGGTTGCGATCTATCCAAGCCATGATCCCGATCGACGATGATCGATCCGACCGTTGCAATCCATCCGATCGGGGACGATATCCGATGGTTGTGATCGATACAAGCCATGATTCCGATTGGGGATGATCGATCCGACCGTTGCGATCCATCCAATCGGCGACGATCCGACGGTTGCGATCGATCTAAGCCATGATCCCAATCTGTGATGATCGATCCGATGGTTGCGATCCATCCGATCGGCGATGATATCCGACGGTTGCGATCGATTGAACCCATGATCCCGATCGGCGATGATCGATCCGACGGTTGCGATCAAACTAATCGCGATGATCCGACGGTTGCGATCGATCCAGGCCATTATCCTAATTGGCAATGATCGATTCGACGATTGTGATCCATCTGATCGGTGACAATATCCAACGGTTGCGAGTGATCCAAGCCATGATCCCGATCGGTGATGATCGATCCAACCGTTGCGATCCAACCGATCGATGACGATCCGATGGTTGCAATCGATCAAGCCATGATCCCGATCGCCGATGATCGATCCGACCATTTCGATCCATCCGATCGGCTACGATATCCGACGGTTGCGAATGATCCAAGCCATGATTCTGATCGGTGATGATCGATCTGACTGCGTGATCCATCCGATCGGTGACAATCCGACGGTTGCGATCGATCCAAGCCATGATCCCGATCGGCGATGATCGATCCGACCATTGCCATCCATCCGATCAGCGATTATCCGACGGTTGCGATCGATCAAAGCCATGATCCCGATCGGCGATGATCGATCCGACCATTGCGATCCATCCGATCGGCGACGATATCCGACGGTTGGGAGTGATCCAAGCCATGATCCCGATCGGCGATGATCGATCCGACCATTGCGATCCATCCGATCGGGATGATATCCGACAGTTGCGATCGATCCAAGCCATGATTCCCATCGGGGATGATCGATTCGACCGTTGCGATCTATCCGATCGGCGATGATCCGACGTTTGCGATCAATCTAAGCCATGATCCTAATTTTTGATGATCGATCCAATGGTTGCGATCCATCCGATCGACGACGATATCCGATGATTGTGATCGATTGAACCCATGATCCCGATCGGCGATGATCGATTCAATGGTTGCGATCCAACTAATCGGCGATGATCCGACGGTTGCGATCTATCCAGGCCATGATCCCAATCGGTGATGATTGATTCGACGATTGCGATCCATCCGATCGGTGACGATATCCGACGATTGCGAGTGATCCAAGCCATGATCCCGATCGGTGATGATCGATCTGACCGTTGCAATCCAACCGATCGGCGACGATCCGACGATTGCGATCTATCCAAGCCATGATCCCGATCGACGATGATCGATCCGACCGTTTCGATCCATCCAATCGGCTATGATATTTGACAGTTGCGAGTGATCCAAGCCATGATCCTGATCGGCGATGATCGATCCGATCGCTACGATCCATCCGATCGGCGATGATCTGACGGTTGCGATCGATCTACGCCATGATCCTGATCGGCAATGATCGATCTGACCGTTGCCATCAATCCGATCGGTGATGATCTGACGGTTGCGATCGATCAAAGCCATGATCCCGATCGGCAATGATCGATCTGACCGTTGCGATCCATCCAATCGATGACAAAATCCGACGGTTGCAAGTGATCCAAGCCATGATCCCGGTCGGGGATGATCGATCCGACCATTACATATAGAACCGATCGGCAACGATCCGACAGTTGCGATCGATCCAAGCCATGATCCCGATCAGCGACGATCGATTCGACCATTGCGATCCATCCGATCGGTGACGATCCGACGGTTGTGATCGATCAAAGCCATGATCCCGATCGGCGATGATCGATCCAACCATTGTGATCCATCCGATCGGCGATGATATCGGACGGTTGTAATCGATCCAAGCCATGATCCCGATCGGCGATGATCAATCTGACGGTTGCGATCCATCCGATCAGCGATGATATCCGACGGTTGTGATCGATTGAACCCATGATCCCGATCGGCGATGATCGATCCAATGATGCGATCAAACTGATCGGTGATGATCCAACGGTTGCGATCGATCCAAGCCATGATCCCAATCGACGATGATCGATTCGACGGTTGTGATCCATTCGATCGGCGATGATATCTGATCGTTGCGATCGATCCAAGCCATGATCCCGATCGGCGATGATCGATCCAACCGCTGCGATCCATCCGATTTGCGACGATCCGACGGTTGCCATCGATCCAAGCCATGATCCTGATTGGCGATGATCGATCCAACCGTTGCGATCCATCCGATCGGTGATGATATCCGATGGTTGGGAGTGATCCAAGCCATGATCCCAATCGGCGATGATCGATCCGACCGTTGCGATCCATCCGATCGGGGATGATATCCGACAGTTGCGATCGATCCAAGCCATGATTCCGATCGAGGATGATCAATTCAACCATTGCGATCCATCCGATCGGCGACAATCCGACGTTTGCGATCGATCTAAGCCATGATCCCAATTTTTGATGATCGATTCGATGGTTACGATCCATCTGATCGGCAACGATATCCGATGGTTGCGATCGATTGAACCCATGATCCCGATCGGCAATGATCGATCCGACGGTTGCGATCCAACTAATCGGCGACAATCCGACGGTTGCGATCTATCCAGGCCATGATCCCAATCAGCGATGATTGATTCGACGATTGCGATCCATCTGATCGGTGATGATATCTGACGGTTGCGAGTGATCCAAGCCATGATCCCGATCGGTGATGATCGATCCGACCATTGCAATCCAACCGATCGGCGACGATCCGACGGTTGCAATCGATCTAAGCCATGATCTCGATCGGTGATGATCGATCCAACCGTTTCGATCCATCTGATCGGCTACGATATCCGACAGTTCCGAGTGATCCAAGCCATGATCCTGATCGGCGATGATCGATCCGACTACTGCGATTCATCCGATCGGCGACGATCTGATGGTTGCGATCGATCTAAGCCATGATCCTGATTGGCGATGATTGATCCGACCGTTGCCATCAATCCGATCGGTGACGATCCGACGGTTGCGATCGATCAAAGCCATGATCCCGATCGGCAATGATCGATCCGACCGTTGCGATCCATCCAATCGATGACGATATCCGACGGTTGCAAGTGATCCAAGCCATGATCCTAGTTGGGGATGATCGATCCGACCATTACATATAGAACTGATCGGCGACAATTCGACAGTTGCGATCGATCCAAGCCATGATCCCGATCGCGACGATCGATTCGACCGTTGCGATCCATCCGATCGGCGACGATCCGACGATTGTGATCGATCAAAGCCATGATCCCGATCGGCGATGATCGATCCAACCGTTGTGATCCATCCGATCGGCGATGATATCGAACGGTTGTAATCGATCCAATCCATGATCCCGATCGGCGATGATCAATCTGACGGTTGTGATCCATCCGATCGGCGATGATATCTGACGGTTGCGATCGATTGAACCCATGATCCCGATCGGCGATGATCGATCCAACGATTGCGATCAAACTGATCGGTGATGATCCAACGGTTGCGATCGATCCAAGCCATGATCCCAATCGATGATGATCGATTTGACGGTTGTGATCCATCCGATCGGCGATGATATCCGATCGGTTGCGATCGATCCAAGCCATGATCCTGATCGGCGACGATCGGCGACGGACACTGCCGTGGCCGACAAGAAAGGGGGAACCACTTTATATTTTTTGTTATTTTTTTTTTTCATGGGAGGGGTTGTGGAAAAAAAACTCCCTTTTTTTTAATTTTATTGGCGGCCTGGCGATGGCCAGGCCACGGCCTTGGTTGCCGACCACGGCCATGAAAAATTTATTTTTTTTGTTATATGCGTCGCTAAATTAAAGATTTGTTTTTTAATTTTCTGGGTTTTTAGGTCGTTATATTAAAAATTAAATTTTTTATTTTTTGGTAAATGCGTTGCTAAATAGCGACGCAACTGTTGCATCGCTATATTAACAAATTTTTTAAATTTTCTGGGTTTTTGCGTTGCTAATGCGTCGCTAATGCGTTGCTATATTGCGATGCAAAATGTGCATCGCAATATAGCGACTCAATGTTGCATCGCTATATTAAAAATTAAATTTTTTTAATTTTTTGGTATTTGCGTCACTATTGCATCGCTATATTAACAAATTTTTTTAAATTTTCTAGGTTTTAGCGATGCAATAATGCGTTGCTATATTGTGACACAAACAGTTGCGTCACAATATAGCGACACATTATTGCATCGCTATATTGAAAATTAATTTTTTTTTTTGTTAAATGCGTCGCTAAATAGCGACTGCATCGCTATATTAATAATTTTTTTAAATTAAAATGATTTTTGCATAGCTAATGCGTCGCTATATTAAAAATTAATATTTTTATTTTTTTGTTATTTACGTCGCTATTGTGTCGCTAAATAGCGACGCAATCACTGCGTCGCTATATTAACAATTTTTTTATTTTCTAGTTTTTGTGTCGCTAATGCGTCGTTATATTGCGACGCATTATTATTACGTCGCTAATTGAGTCGCTATTTTTTTTTCTCGCTGAGTTGTCGCAATTTGGTTGCAATTTAGTGACGCATTTTTGCGTCACTAAATTAGCGTCGCTATTTCTGATTTTTCCTATAGTGAACAATCCATGGGGTCAAAGAAATTTTAAAAAATATATATTACACTTATTAATTGATTGCATCGTGCATGTAATGCATAAAAAAATAAAATTATATTTGGCATATGTAATCATGCATGATTGATGATCGCGCATTTAGGATAAATACGAAACCCGATACACTTTTGCTATCATCATGATCTGATTGGAAACTGGAATCAGAATATCCAACAAGTTTCAAATCAGACTCTCCATAGACTAACCACTAGTCCTTAGTATTTCTCAAATACTTAAGAATTGTCTTAACAACTTGCCAGTATTTTTCTTCTGGATCAGATTGGTATCTACTCACTACTCCTAGTGAGTATGCCACATCTGGTCTTGTACATGTCATGGTGTACATAATCTATTCCACTACCGAAGCATATGGAATTCGACTCATACATTCTCTTTTATTAGGAGTTGTCGGACAATCCTTCTTAGAAAAATGAATTCCATGGCCTATCGAAAGATAACCTTTCTTGGAATTCTCCATGCTAAACCTTTTTAGCACGGTGTCAATGTACGTAGATTGGGATAAACCAAGCATCTTCTTAAATCTATCTCTATAGATCTTCATCCCTAGGATGTATGATGCTTCTCCCAGATCTTTCATGGAGAATTATGGTGATAACCATGTTTTTATTCCTTGTAATGCAGGGATATCATTCCCGATTAAGAGAATATCATCCACATATAATACAAGAAATACAATAACGGAATCGTTAGCCCATTTATAAATGCAAGGTTCTTCTTTATTTTTAATAAAGCCATAAGATTTGATCACTTTATCAAATCGTATGTTCCAACTCCTAGATACTTGCTTAAGTCCATAAATAGACTTCTGTAGCCTTCACACTTTAGACTCATCTTCAGATATAAAACCTTCAGGCTATATCATATACACCTGTTCTTCTAATCACCATTTAGAAAAGCAGTTTTAACATCAATCTACCAAATCTCATAATCGAAGTGTGCTGCTATAGCTAGCATAATCCGAATGGATTTCAGCATTGCCACAGGAGAAAACGTTTCATCATAGTCAATACCATAACGTTGACGATACCCCTTAGCAACCAGACGTGCTTTATAGGTCTCAACCTTTTCGTCTGCGCCTCTTTTCCTCTTGAAAATCCACTTACACCCTATGGGTTTTATCCCTTCGGGTAGGTCAACTAATGTCCATACATTATTATCCTTCATGGAATCAAGTTCGGATTTCATGGCATCAAGCCATTTATTAGAGTCAGTCCTTTGCATAGCATCCATATAGGTAATCAGATCCTCATTGTTCTCATCGAGTTCAATAGGATCATCGTTCTGGACCAAGAAACCTAAGTATCTGTCCGGTTGATGTGATACTCTACCAGATCGCCTTAATGGTGCATCTAAAATGGGTTTTGAGTTTGATCTAATCAACTCAGATTCTAAGGGTTCACTGGTTTATGTTGTTCCTTCTACTTGATGAACTTCCTCAAGTTCAACATTAGAGCTATTTGTTCCTTCACTAAGGAACTCCTTTTCAAGAAAAACTGCTCTATTACTAATGAACAACTTTTGTTCTTCAGTATTGTAGAAGTAATATCCTTTGGTTTCTTTCAGATAGCCGATAAAAAAATATTTATTAGATTTGGGTTCAAGTTTGTCTGATTTTGCATGTTTCACATAAGCCGGACACCCCCAGACTCTCAGATAGGTAATAACATGTTTATGTCCATACTACATCTCATGTGGAGTTTTAGAAACAGACTTACTTGGAACCTTATTAAGAATATGACAAACTGATTCTAATGCGTATCCCCAAAATGATATTGGCAAGCTTGCAAAACCCATCATGGACCGAACCATGTCTAACAAAGTTCAATTCCTTCTTTCCGACACACTGTTATGCTGCGGTGTTCCAGGAGAAGTCCATTGAGAGAGAATCCCATTCTCTCTTAAATATGTCACAAATTCATTGGAAAGGTATTCGCCTCCTCGATCTGATCGAAGGGTCTTAATACATTTTTCTGTTTGTTTTTCTACTTCTTTATGATATAGTTTAAACATTTCAAACGACTTAGATTTATGTCTCATAAGATAGATATAACCAAACCTAGAAAGGTCGTCTGTAAAAGTTATAAAGTAGTAATATCCACCTTTGGCACAAGTGCTCATTGGTCCACATACATCAGTATGTACTAGACTCAATAGCTCTTTGACTCTTTCACCTTTTCCAGTAAAAGATGACTTGATCATTTTACCAAGAAGACATGATTCACAATTAGTTAATGATTTACAATCATCAACTCAAAGGATGCCCTCCTGAGTTAACCTATTTAATCTATTCTTATTGATAAGACCCAGCCGATGGTACCAAAGATAAATGTCTGTGACATCAGTTATTTTAGGGCGCTTACTTGAATTGTACACTACATTCATAGGCTGTGATAATTAATAAATGCCATTAGATAAATGTCCAGTCATTACAGTGACTCCATTCATAATGATATTCAAAGTAACATCCTTTATTAAAATTTCATAATGACTTTTGGCCAGAAGGCCTACAGAAATTACGTTCAACAAGAACGTTGGAAAAAATGACAATCATTTAGTATAATGACATTTCTATTGAAAACTATTTCAAGAACTCCTAATGCCAGAACTGGAACTAATCTTCCATCGCCGACATTAAGGAATCTTTCATTGTCCTCAAATCTTCTGGTGACCTATAGTTCCTGCAATGAATTGAAATATTAAAAGGACTCCCGGTATCCAATACCCAGGTCTGATTATTATATACAGAAAAATTACAAGGTGTTATCAAATAAATACCTTGTTGAGCAACATCTTGCTCCTTTTTCTTCTTTGGCCTTTTTGATCAAGTGTGGCAATGTAAAGAGGATAGTTCCTCTTTTAGTGCCCTTGCATCTTGTAGTGAAAGCATTTAGTTTGACTTTTATCAACTTTTTTCTTCTGCATCTGACCCCTTATAGATGTCCTAGCATGTTGCACCTTTTATTATTCTTTTTCTTTTTCTCTTTCCCAAAGGGTTTACGCCCTACCTTAGATCCTTCAACCACATTAACCAAACCCTTAGAGAGCTGGTTATCCTTCTTAAAGTTCTGTAACAACCCCAACAAACCGTGGTAGTTGACTGTAGGCTTTGTGTAACATCCTGAAAACCCTGTAATTTATGGCATTTTCATTTGAAATGAAAGTCAGAAAGTTTCAGTGAAATGTGGGTGTGTTGGCCTTTTGATAAATGTAAAGAGAAGAAATTTTGGAGTAAATAAGTATATTTCTGAATGTTAATGAGTTTGATTTAAGAAATTGAGAGACTTAAGTTTTAATGGGTTTAAATCACAAAAAAAATCAAGTTTAGTTTGAGTTTTATCCTAAAATGATGTTTTTAGTGGTTGAAGTCGACCCTAATTGGAGTGGAGTCGACTCTGGCATGGTTTTAAACTTTCAGCACGCTTTGGAGTCGACCCCTGCAGAGCTGGAGTCGACCCCTACTTTTTAGGAGTCGACCCCTACTTTTCTGGAGCCGACACCTATTTCTGTTGGAGCCGACTCCAAATCTGTTCGAGCCGACTCCAAGACGGTAGGTTTTTCTGAGTTAAATCTTGAGAATTTTATATTTAATTCATTTCAAGTTCGATTTGGATGCCGTTTGAACCGTTGGATTTATAAAATCGAGTTCTTCAAGCTGGTAAAGTCTTTTCTTAGAAATGTTACATAAAAGTATCAATTTAAGTAAAAAATGATGATCTGGGCTATAAATCGATTAAAAAATGCTATATCAGGGGAAAAATGGGAAAAAGCTCCGATGTCAATTGCTAATTGTGTTAAGGGCAACTTGGGAAAGAAAATCTAAGGGCAAAATATCATGGTTATAAGTGAGCCATGTGTTTTCCAAAAAAGCGTGCGTTAAGAGTGTTTAAGGGCAAAAGGGGAATTTAGCATGCCATAACCCTTAAGTTTCCAATGACTTGGTCCCCAAGTCATTAGAGAAAAAGGGAAACGTGGGTTCAGCCAGAGAAAAGAAAGAAAGAAAGAAAGAAAGAAAGAAGAGGAGAAAAGAGAGGAAGAAGAAGAAGAAGAAGAAAAAGTAGGAAGAAAGAGAAAGGGAAAGGGAAGCTTGGGGGTTTGTGCTCGACTCCAGATAAGCTATAGCTTCCCTAGATCTTGTATGACTTTAGATTTTCTAGATTTATTGTATTTCGAGGTAATAGTAGAAGTAATCTTGAGTAGAGAAAGGGTGGAAGAAAATAATGAGATATTAGAGGATAGATCATGTATGCATTCATGGTTCATGGGAAAACCTCGTGTGGAGGTAATCCTAATAGCTATCGTATCTGTATATTGACGTAGGTCAAGAGGGTTATTCCAGAGAGCCGAAATACCAGAGTTGAGTACCAGTCGAGGAGTAACCTACTAAGGTGAGTGGGTTTCTTATCTAGCAATGAGAAGTTAATTTGAGCTAGTATAATGAGATTAATACCTAGTTGTGGTATGTTATGTTTAGCATAATATTATGTATGTTTTAAATATGAGAAATGAGAACCTAGTATATGATATTCTGATAAATGAGTTTGAGCATGAGTTTTAAGCATAAAGAAATAAGCATGAGTTTCGAGCATAAGTTTTGAGCATAAACACATAAGCATGAGTTTCGATGAGGGGATTTTTATGTATACATGGCATATTTGCATGATAAAGCTTTACAAATGATGTATGTATCATACTGAGCATCAGGCAGCTAGGGGGATGATCATCCTTTAGACTGTACTGTAGCATGAGCATTGCACACTACTATCGAGCCGGCACATCCATGCGAACAAATCGTACGATGAACCCCAGAATTAGGGGTGAGTGCACGCTTAACCAGACCAATGGGGCTGGTTGTGAGCAGCCCGTGGGGGCATGAATCATAGCTCAGTGGAGCTGATTACTATATATAGCCCATGGGGGCAGAGAGAAAACCCGAGGTTCCAGGGTTAAGGAACAAAGCACTTTGCCAGATGAACCGCACGGGTAAGGGGTGCTATTTGTGCGGGGATCCTGTTGCTAGTCACGCACCCGATGAGAGTACACCTATAGAAGGGCGACTGTAGGATGGTACCTCAGAGGCATTACACACATAGCCCAGCATCATGAGATCTAAAAGCATATGTTGTGATATAAAAAGGGCCAATGGGCCAAATAGTTATCCCGAGAGGGAGCTTACTTGAGATGCCAGTGGGCAAGCAGATCCTGATGGGAGTCTGGGTTGTAGATAAAGAATGCATATCTTCATATTGTAATGCATGGATTTTTATTTTAATGAGTTATCTTTCAGTGAAGAGTTATTATAGAGTATATCAGTACTGATATGTTATTTGAAGAATAAGTTACATTTTATTTTATCTGATATCATGTTAAAAATGTACTTTGAGTTGTACAAGCTAAATAGTATCAGCATACGATTGAAATTAAGAGGTTATTATTCTCTATTTCTCCATAGTTAGATGGTTGTCCAGTCACTGGGACTTAGGTCTCATCCCTCTATGATTTAAATGTTCTTTCAGATCAGCGAGTATTTCTGCCAGGATCACAAGATAAGCAGGACAGAACCCTTAGCTGGTGACGCTTGCTGGGATGCAAGGGTGTGTAAATGCTAGCCTTGTATATTGAGAGAGTGTGGTTTGATATTTGTATTTTGTATATGTGTATGTGTACAGTGAGATGTAATGATGTTTAGACCTTTTAGATATGAATGCGAGACTTATGTTTTGGAGAAAATTATGAGCATGATGTGTGCACTTAGGATTTTGATGTCGATTGTGAATGTGATCTTGTAAACTGCCTGAGGAATGTCATGAAAAATATTATCTGAGCAGGTTGATGCTTGGTGTTGATTGAGTTATTTGTGTATATAATTGAGATGAAAATGAAAAGTTTTTAACAGGATGTGATTTCGTGTGTCTGCCACTTATGATAATTAGTTGGGGTTCTCTAGCTCTTTATGGAGCACTACATAAAGACTAGTAAAACTCTATCCGATGACCACAAGTGTGCAGGTGTGCTGTCGGTAGCCCCAGAGAGGAGGGGGAGCTGACACTTTGTCATTCGAAAATGAGTAAGGAAAGGTCGGAAGGATGGAGGTAAGGGATTCAGGATCGCATCTTTTCCCAACTGCTTATGTAAGGGAAAGCCGAGCTTGCTTAGGAGTTCTATCTTCTCGATCATATTCAATACATGATCAGTGATAGGAGATCCATCCCTCATTCGAGCATTGAAAATTGCACAACTAGTCTTGTGCCTTTCAACATCGTCGGGTGTGCCGAAAGATTCATTCAATGCTTGAATGATTTCTTCTGGCTAAGCATTCTCGAACCGGCGACCGAATTCATCGTTCATTGCTGCTAGCATGATACAACGCACGCTAGTTCTATCATTGAGCCACTTCTGATAAGTGTCTCTCTCAGAACTTTGGGTATTTGCATCAGGTATCTTTGGTGCAGGATTATTTAGAATATATAGAATCCTCTCATGCTCAAGGACAATCTTAAGTTTTCTGAACCAGCTATTGAAATTGGAACCATTCAACTTGTCACTATCCAATAGGGACATTAATAATAAATTAGTGACCATTTTCTGCATAAGGAAAAACTAAAGTTTATTAGTATATAAATTGATTCAGTCTAAAGACTTGGACTTTAGTCTAAAGATTCTCCCACTATTTTGTTCAAATTGGTAGCCTCTACACCCCAATTCAAAAAATTATTCTTAATTCTTTAGTGGGCACTAAGATCTACATAAACTATATACAGGCCCAAGTGAAGCTTGGCTAACCCATATGCAACTAAGAGTAGGTTTAAAACCAATTGTTTTCCCAAACAATTCTTAGTGTTCAGTTTTGCCCCATATACCTCTTCAGCAGACATGAAGTGCCTCCACTGAAAGTTCTTGTTAGGTCCAACCATTAAATGATATAATCAGTGTAACATATCAATAGACAACCAAGCTCGAGTGAAGCTCGGCTCACCTGACTATTTATTTAATAGTTACGCTGACTTATCATATAATGAATGATAATTTCGATGGTTGACAAGCACCAGGCATGGAGTGCCTCCAATGATTATCAAGACATCGGACTCTTTATCACCTATCTTAATGGAAGGCTAAGATCTAGTTATCATATAACTATTTCATTTTAAGGACCTAATAATTTTAGAGGATTTTAATAATATAAAGATAAATTGAATAATCAAGTTCTCCCACTGAATCTATGAAATCGGTAGAATGAAACAAGATTAAGTGGCACCTAAATCAGTCAGATTGATTTCCTTACAGGCATGGGTCAACCCGAATCAGGTAAATGATCTGAATCATAAATGGTTCACCACATTGACTAGGTGAGTGAGATCGATGAGAGGGATATGCCATTAACTCGTTAAAGACACATCAATACGAGTAGCTCCTAATTAAAAACTATTTGATCATTGATCCTAGAGCAACTTGCCAACCCACCTTGACATCATATGGTTAACCAATTCTAATTTGACCATCTAAGAGATTCATGCTCAACCACGGAGCCTAATCTACTTCCATTTGGTTTAATCAAAGAGAATGACATGATCAACTACAACTATTGTTTGATTTAGAGCATTCTTAACCTAATCTAATTAGATTTGATCAAATACTCTTACAGTCCAGTTGATTTAAACCTTAGGGTCTAACCCTTTATGGACCCGATTTAGCTAACCCAAAGGATTAAATATATTTCATATTTACATGTCATATATTTCAATCAAGCATCATATGTATTATGTTACGACTCATAATTCCTATATTTAGATCATATCTAAAGAGATTATGAATTAACATTTGACATTCAAATTAGACTCTAATAAATATTTGTATGTTTCATAACATAGACATCATGCCATCATATATCATATCTATATTTTATACTAAACATGCAAATATCATGTTTTATATAACATCAACATATATCAAATATAAAACATATTTTGAGAGTGTGTGTAATCAGTGTTTTGAAGCCAAAGATCAATTTAAATTATCACGACAATATGTCACAGAATACCTCGTTGAATGGGTAATTTGGATTTTCAATCCATCACCGAATAGACCTGAGATTTGTTTTAGCCTTTATTACATAATTAATAGGAGCATTAGTTTACATGTAATAAATTAGATCAATACGAAACCATCGCTCTGATACCATTTGTAAGGAGAAACAATCCCCGAGGCATGCATATTTTAAAAAATTTGATAACAATTATCATTGCGGAATTTTAAAGATTACATACTAATCTATCTAACATGCATCAAGATCATATCTTTGCCTTGTATATAGGATCGATTGATCCAAAATATGCATATAAATAAAAATATCAAGATCATATCTAGATCTTCAAGATGACTAGTCATACTACTTATCTTGAAGCCTGCCTTAAGATCTAGGGATCAAATCGCTTACCTTAAGAACAGTAGGTAAATCCTTATTGCTCTGCAGTCATTCAATCGTCCGGCCTCTAGTATCGTCCATGCAAAGCCCCAAATGATCGAATTTTCAGGAGTGCTAGCTCACGAAAAAATAGCTTTGCTGATCTTGAATCCTTCCACTTGAATCTTCCTCTAAGATCCACCACGCTTCCGCTAACACCAGAATCATCAGGATTTTTTATTCTAACCTTTTTAGAATTACAATCCATGATATATCGTGTATTATTGTTCTGTGTATTCTGGTGAGGGAATGCCCTCTATTTATAGTCTTAATTTAGCCTTAACATTGAATTCTGACATTAAGAATTTCGTCGTTTGGTAAAAGCGAAGAGACGCCGAAGGCACGATGCTTGATTTAATTCCGACTTTCGGTGAAAACCAAAGAGACGTGGCTAAATCCGACGTTCGGTAAAAACCAAAGAGTCGTGGCTAAATCCGACGTTCGGTGAAAATTAATGTTAGGCATTAAATTCTACATAAGAATTTAATCTCTCATGAGATGAGACTTTAGCCATCTCATCATATGAGATCCTTATGCGAGAGGTTTGGGTTCAGGTGATGGTTTAATCTAATCTGAATTTATTTGACTAAACCCACATAGATCATGGTCCAAGCCCAAATCAAATTTGGCTAGTCCTGAATCTATTTAAATCCAAATCAAGTCTAATTTCAAATCAATATTTGAAATTGACTAGTCCTTCTAATGGACTTAAACAAAATTGAATCTTATTCACTTGTACTTAACCCAATTAAGATAATTCAATCAATCAAATTGATTAATTAAATCATATACGATTCTCAATCGTTGATCAGCAAACAAATCATCCTAGGAAATTTCTATGCGTGTGACTCTCTAGGTTCGAACCTAAGCCGGTAGCATAGAACCAACTTTCTATACTAATCTATGTGCCCATCTAGCAATGGAACCCGACGTCCGGATAGGTCGAAGAGTTGCCGAGCAAACTCCAAGAACCCTAAGAAATAGTTACCGTATAATTCATCCTCTTGATCACAAATGCTAAGTATGGCTTAAGAGCCTGTCAACTCTAAATAGCAAATCCATAAAGTGATTTCAACTTTAGTGATCATGTGACTTTCAGATGAAGTGCCTTGGCCAAGGTCTTACTAAATTGAAACACAAGCATTTCTCCTTTTAACGGGATAGGTCAAATTCCATCTTGATCCACAACCGACTACCACAAGTATTTGACTGCACCCAGTAACCTTTCGGTGAGTTACTTGTAAGCCACTGGTTGTGATCTTCAGGTCTGAAGGATACTTATACCTATATTTTCTTGGATTAACTCTTGATAGTAGAGTATCCGAAAATGAGTCACGTTCGGTGAAATGTACTCCTACACTTCTACCTGTATGTCATACTAGTATCTCTACACTCCTTGGTTAAGAGGACAACCAATAAATATGATATACAATGTCCTATAATTGATAGTACTATGGCCCTGTCATAGTATATCATTTGGTCGCGAACTCTTTTAAGGACCTTCAAAGATAAATCCTATTTATCGTGAAGGAAGATCCTGAGGGCTTCATTACAATCAGGAGTATTTAGAAGATGTTCTTATAATGAATAAACTGCCAAATAACTTTTATTAATATATCAATTTATATACAATTTACATTAGCACAATCATCAAATGATTGGCTTTAGGACACAATTCCCAACATGAAAAACAGGCCCGGGCGGAGAGGGCCAAGAAGACCTTAGAGGTGGCCCGAGCAGAGGGCCAGGTCCAGGCAGAAAGGGTCGAGAAGGCTTTGGAGGCGGCATGAGCTGCTGAAGAAAATAATAAACAAGTGAAGTTGGATATGTTGGTGTGCCAAAGTACCCTGGAGTCCGCCAACATGCAAAAAGGTGTAGCTAAGAAGTGGGCGAAAAATGTCAAGGCGATCGCCCGTCGCTCCAACGCACAAGTGACTGAGATGAAGGCGGATGTGGTAACGGTAGAGAATAGGGTCGCTGAGGCGGTAGAGAGCTTCTGGCAATCTGCCAGCTTTGGTGAAGAGCTGGCCAAGGCCATTGCCTTTGCCTACAACATAAGCTTCCAAGATTGTAAAGATAAAGTGGGAAGAGTTTACAACCTTGAGGGCTTGAACGACTTGAAGCCAGATGAGGCTACGAAGGAAACACCAGCGGAGCATCGTTCCCCCAACAATAGCCCAGCATCGGCCGATCCATGAACAACACTGTTGTATCTCTTTTTCCTTTTTACCTTTGTAAGGAAGTCCGAGTGAAGTCGGCAATTTTGTAAACTCTTACCATTAATAAAGACTTTTTTTTTAGAATTCTCATGCTGTGTTTTGTGGTTACTTTGCTTTCGTAGTGGCCAAGACGAGTTCGCTCTAGAGTATAGGCCGAGGTCAAGAACATAGGCATATGTAGCCGGTGTCCATGAATTGAAGTTGAGATCGAGGCTGACGTTAGAGTGACTTCTTGAATGTAAAGCGCTGATTCAGCCTCACACTTAAATGCCGACATGGAGGCAGGGTCGAGTACCGACATGGAACCGAGTTTAAACATCAACATGAGAGTGACTTGAGTACCGATGTGGAGTCGAGCTTAAGTGCCGACATGGAGTTGGGCTTGAATGCTGACGCAGAGCCGGGCTTGAGTGCTGACGTGGTCGGGCTTGAGTGCCAACGTGGAGTCAGGCTTGAGTGCTGACGTGGAGCCGGGATTGAGTGCTGACACGGAGCCGCGCTTGAGTTCTGACACGGAGTCAGGCTTGAGTGCCGATGTGGTCGGGCTTGAGTGCTGACACGGAGTCGGGCTTGAGTGCCGACGTGGTCAGGCTTGAATGCCGACGTGGAGTTGGGCTTGAGTGCCGACGCAGAGCCGGGCTTGAGTGCCGACGTGGAGCTGGGCTTGAGTGCCGACGTGGTCGGGCTTGAATACCGACGTGGAGCTGAGCCTGAGTGCTGACGTGGAGTCGGGCTTGAGTACCGACGCGGTCGGGCTTGAATACCAACGCGGTCGGGCTTGAGCTAGAGAAGCAAGATTGCTCGAAAATGTTTTTATTAGTAAGTAGAGGTGAATGTTATTCAAATATACTAGAATACTCAAATCTATGGTGTCAATACACATTACTAGTAATACCGACGAAGGTTGTCTGCATTCCAAGTACGAGGGAGCAGCTTCCCATCTAGTTTTTCGATCCGGTAGGCTCCACGATGAAGTGCATCGGTGACCCGATAAGGCCCTTCCCAATTGGGTGACAATTTGCCTCCTTCAGTGAGTTTAGAGACTTCTGCTCGCCTAAGCACCAGGTCTCCAGGGTGGAATGTTCTGGGATGAACTCGAGTGTTGTAATATTTGCAACTCTTTGGCGGTAAGCAGCCATCTTGATTCGTGCTCGATCACGGGCCTTCTTAACAAGGTCAAGATTGGCTCGCAACTGGCTTGGATTGTTCCCCTCATCATATGATTGTATCTAGGGACTAGGAATGCCAATCTCTATAGGGATGACGGCCTCCGACCCGAACATCAAGCCAAAAGGAGTTTCTCCCGTGGGGATCCGTGGTGTCGTGTGATATGCCCACAGTACGTTTGGGAGCTCCTCCACCCATCTTCCTTTAAAATCATCTAGGCGCATCCTGAGCCCTTGAAGGATGGTACAATTTGGCACTTCGGCTGCTCCATTTGACTGAGGGTGACTGACAGAAGTGAACTTCTAGCATATGCTCAGCTCAGAATAAAATTCTCGAAAGGAAGCATTGTTGAATTGTTGGCCATTGTCGGTAACAAAGGTGTGGGGTAGCCCAAATCGACAAATAACAGACTTCCAAAAGAAAGTCCTCACCTTGGGTTCGGTGATTTTGGTGAGTGCTTTGGCCTCTACCCACTTGGTGAAATGATCGATGGCAACGAGAAGAAACTTCCTCTAACTAGAGGCTGGAGGGAATGGCCCCAAAATATCCATCCCCCATTGGGCGAAGGACCATGGAGCCGACAAGGGGCTCAACTGAGAGGTTGGTAGCCGTTGGATGTTGGCATGCCGCTGGCAACTATCGCACTTCCGAACTAACTCGGTCGCATCTCCTCGCATGGTAGGCCAATAATAGCCTTGACAATCTCACGGAGGATGTAGTCTGTATCTGCAGGAGCAACACACTTGAGGAGGGGATGAGAAAAGGACCTTCAATATAGTTTTCCGTCAAGCACAAGAAATTTAGATGCACACCATTTTAGTAGTTTGCTTCAGCAAGGTCGACCGAGAGGGCGCCGTTGGTGAGGTACTGGACATAGGCGTCAATCCAAGAAGGATCTTGGTTGATTGCCAAGGATTCTTCCACCACATTGATTCTTGGGGCTTTTAGATTGTTGGCCCAGATAGCAACCCAAGAGGGGGGGGTGAATTGGGTTCTTAAAAGTTTAAGTCTTTTTAACTTTAGTTGATTAGTTAGCAAGATGTGCAAGTGAGAGGCTAACTTTAAACAATACACAAGCAAGTAATAAAGAGAGATAGAGAGAGAAAATGTAGCACGACAAACACAAGATAATTTTATAGTGGTTCGGTGCAACCAACACCTACGTCCACTCCCAAGATTCACTTGGGTCCACACTATAATCTCTTCGATTACAGCCGAGTTGTTTTTCAAGCTCACAACTCAAACTTGTTGTTTTCACGGGCGCACAACGAACACAGCTGGTTTTACTTGGGCTTACAGTACAAAACCCTACACGTTGTTTTTCACGGGCTCACAACTAACCCAACACAAGCACTCCGGCTTGCAACGAGGAATAATACCTCCATTGATTCAATCCACTGATTGAATCAGCAAATAACCAATAAAACAGTGTTTAAATATTGAAATGCTCCCCTTGTGCAAATATACAAATTAAGTATAACAAAGGGTTAGAAAAGCCTGATAAGATTGCAGATGGATGTGGCTTTGGCTTTCTTCCTTCTCCTCTTTAACTCCTCTTGAAGTATTGAATCAGGCCTCAGCAAGATTCTTGACCGTTTGAAAACTTTGGAGTTGAGATGAAGCTTTTTCTCCTTTTGTTGAATGATGAAAATCCTTCGATTTGATCTTTGAAAAGCTGTTGGATTTTCTTTTGACTCTTGTGGATTGATGATCTGGAGCAGACAAAACTTCCTCTTTGATTTCACTCCTTTTGAATCACTCTATTTTGAACTAGAAGATTTTTTCAAGAAAGCTCTGTTTTTCCCTCTTTTTGAATGATATTCTTTTCTCTCTTTTTGATTTTCTATCTCTTATATTGATTGGAAAAGAGCTCCTCTATTTATAGATTCTGCAAAAATATATCCGTTAGAGACAAAGAAAAATAGCCGTTATTTGAAATTCTTACCGTTGGGGCTGATGTGTCGTCTTGAAAAATCGCGCCCAGAATTCCTAGGAGTCGACTCGAGCACTGTGGGAGTCGGCTCGAAGTCGATTACCAAAAGTAGAAACATTTTAAACGTTAGAGGGTCGACTCGCGAAAGACCAAAGTGTCGGCTCCTGATAGTCGGGAGTCGACTCGACGAAAATGGGGAGTCGACTCGAGAAGTGCTCAAAAACATGGTTTCTGTTGTTTGAGCGGAGTCGACTCGCACAGACAGGAGTCGGCTCACACAGAGTCAGGGGTCAACTCTTGAAATCCAAGGGTTGACTCGAGAAAATCAGAAATCTCTGTGGCTTACAGGAGTCGACTCTGAAACTCTAGAGTCGGCTCCGGAACGTATCAAAAGTCAGATATTTTTCTGATTGACTTTGAAATTCGTCCCAGAATAATTTTAAATGATATTATGATTTGAATACATTAAATATGATATTAAGCATGGATTCAAGACATGTTTCAAGAATTCATTAAATGACATATATCGTGTAAAATTCCTTTTTGAAATCTTTAAGTATAGAGCATGAAACTCCTTTTTCTAATAGATTCAAAACTCAGTTAATTTAACCATTGAGAGTCCATTGCTTTCGTTTTGAATTTTGATAAATAAACTCATTGTTTTCTTTACAATACTCATGGCTTTTGGAAGTCATCAAAATCAATAAAGTTGGGGAAAATATAATCTCCCAAATTTCTCAACAATCTCCCCCTTTTTGATGATGACAAAATATTGAGTATATGCATTATAAAATTGAAAGATTTATGATACCAAAATCAACTTTTATGTTCATGGAAAGGCTCCCCCTCAATGAGGTAGCTCTCCCTATGAACCTTAATTTTATAATTCATTCAAAATTTTTCAAATTCAGAAACTTAAGCAAATAAACCTTTTTCTTTATGAAATTCAATTTATCTCTTCCCCTTATGCTCTCCCCCTTATTTAATTAGGGCAATTAACATCATATAAGGTTTAAAGTTTAAACAAATCTCTTCCTCTTAAATATGATGATGCATATACGATTAAATCATATAAATCTCTCCCTCTTTCAAATTTAAACATTGATTGCATTGAAGGCATATACGATTGAATAAAATCTCTCCCCTTTTTTGTAATCAACAAAAAGGTTAGGAAAAACGATTAACTACTTATATCAATATCATTCTTTATTTATCAATTGAGGATAATTATTCAAGATATTCAAAGATACTCACATAAGTAAAGCATCAAACTTTCTCATTACTTCAAAATGATATTACATGAAAATGTAAACATACTCATTATATTGAAAGTAAACTTGACTTCATTACAACAAAATGAGATAACTTAGTACATTGAAATGAGATTACATCAAAAATATCAAAAGTTTCTTCTTGTAATCCTATTCAAGTGATCAACTATTTGCTTCATTCCTTCACATTGAAGTCTAACATAATCTTTAAGCTTATTATCAACAAAAGTACAAGCAGTTGTAATTTTATCCCGAAGCTCGGCGTTGCATTGGGAATAGGTCTCTGAGTCACCGCAGATATCCTTGAGTTCTCCAAAAATATTCTTCAAGTCTACACTTAAGGAGCTGGAGGACGAACTAAGAGAAGATTCAATCGATGCAACCCGATCATTAAGTGAATACAAGGCTTCCTTTAAATTCATAAACTTTTCATCAAATTCATTTTTCAGTCTATTTTCATGCTCACTTAACTCAGATTTGAACAAGGATCTAAGCTGATCTAACTGCACATCAGAAAAGCTAACAGAAGATAATGTAGAAGACTGAGCAGGAGCAACAGCAGGAGCAGGAGTAGAATCTGGAACATAAGCAGGGACTGGAACATAGTCTGGAACAGAAGAGCTCTGAGGAGGCTCAGGTGATGAATGTCTCACAGAAGGTCTGGGGGCCTCAGCTTCCATAGCTCTGTCCTCTGCTATATTCTTCCTCTCCCAATTTCCATTCCTCTTAACAAACCCCATACGATTAATAGTAGCCAAAGAGTAATAATCAGTATGCCTTAACTCCTTCTTTGGCTCACTATCACTAAATGCAATCCCTTGGCTTTGAAATAGCTTTGTTAGAACCATGCCATAGGGCAAACTTGACTTTTTCTTCCCACCACAATCAGCCATATACCAAATGATCATTCGAGGCAGATTAATAGGCTTCCCAGAAACTACGACATCCATAATAAAAATATCTCTCTCAGATACATAGTCGAATCTGCCAGTCTTGGGAAACAAAACCCTACTGCAGATGTTGTGAAGTAACCTTAGTTCCAAAGGTAATTGGCTAGCAAGAACTTCTTCAAATCCTTCAAAGTTTCTGTTCAAAAGTCTTGTTAGGGCTGGAGATCTATCCTCTGGGGCAAATGTGGATGGACCAGACAGTGGTAAATCTAATAGTCTAGATAGAATAGTGGCAGTGATGTTTAGTCCAATGCCTCTCACTACGCTCACTAAACCATTATCACCTCTTGTCAAATTCTTGTAAAACTCCTTAACTAGAGCAGGGTACGTGGGACAGTCCAGTGAACACATTTTCTCCAGTCCCATCTCAATCAACTGTCTACCTATTATAAAGCCTTCATTCTCAAATAGCTCAAAATCAACCTTTCGATCGGTTGTCACAACTCTACTAGCAAGGAGATCTGCCTGAAGAGTGGTAGCAGGAGTAGGAGAGCCACTTGGAGAAGAAGTAGAAGATGAATCCGAAGACGGCTCGCGAACGGGTCGTCGAACGGTCCGTTTCCTCTTCAATCCGGCGCCACTACTGCTTGCTCCACGGGTTTTGGGTGCCATAGATCTCAATGGAGTGAGTAATCAAAGGTTTTTGGAGGTTTTGGAGGGTTTGGGAAATTTTGGAAAGAGTTTGGAGTGATTTGAAACGAATGGAACGACCATCGGGTCGACTCGTGCCCTAATAAAGCGATTTGGGACCACGTCGAGTCGACTCGCGCAAAGCCTAGAGTCGGCTCGGGTAAGTCACAGAGCGCAGACACGATCTCGAGTCGACTCGCTCAGAGAAGGGGTCGACTCCTGAGTTTCAGCAGAAACTCGAGTCGACTCCGATACTCTCGAGTCGGCTCCGAAACCATTTCAGAGTAAAAAATCAAAATTTTTCAGAGTGTCTGAAATGAACCCGGATTTGATCTTTGAGTATGATTAAAAATCATGGATTTTGAGAGATCAAACTGATATGAGTTCTAGATAAAATTTCTTAAGATTTTGAGAAATTGAAAGAACTCTAGATATATTTCTTAGAGGTTTCAAAATTTATCCAAAAGGATTACAAATTCCTAACTCTCCTCTAAGATAACAAAATCTTTCTTCGCTTAAAGGTTTCGTAAAGATGTCAGCTAGTTGTTCTTCAGTGTTTACATAATCTAAACAAATTTCATCATTAGCTACATGTTTCCTTATAAAATGATATCTAATTTCTATGTGTTTTGTCCTTGAGTGTTGAATCAGATTTTTAGTTAAATTGATTGTGCTTGTATTATCACATTTTATAGGTGTCTTAATAAGTGTGATACCATAGTCTTCAAGTTGTCGCTTAATCCATAGGATTTGCGCACAGCAACTTCCAGCTGCTACATATTCAGCTTCAGTAGTTGATAATGCAACTGAATTTTGCTTTTTGCTAAACCATGAGATTAAGTTACTTCCTAAGAATTGGCATGTACCACTTGTGCTTTTTCTATCTAATTTACAACCAGCATAATCAGAATCCGAATATGCAATTAGGTTTAAAGTTGAGTCTCTAGAATACCATAAATCCTACATTTTTCGTTCCATTTAAGTATCTTAAAATTCTTTTAACAGCTATTAAATGTGATTCTTTAGGTTCAGATTGAAATCTAGCACATAAACATACAGAAAACATAATATCTGGTCTACTTGCTGTTAAATAAAGAAGGGATCCGATAATACCTCGATAATACTTTTGATCAATCTTTTTACCTTCTTCATCTTTGTCCAGCTTGCATGAAGGACTCATTGGAGTTCCGAGGGGTTTCATTGTTTCCATACCAAACTTTTGAGTAGTTCTCTTGTGTATTTGGTTTGGTTGATAAAGATTCCTCCTTGCATTGTTTGATTTGGAGTCCTAGGAAGAAGTTGAGTTCTCCCATCATGCTCATCTCGAATTCTCCCTGCATCAACTTTGCAAATTCTTGACAAAGAGAATCGTTAGTAGCACCAAAAATAATGTCATCTACGTATATTTGTACTACAAGTAAATCTTTACTTTTTCTTTTCAAAAACAATGTTTTATCTACATTTCCTCTTGTGAAATCATTTTCAATTAAAAATTTGCTTAGCCTATCATACCAAGCTCTAGGTGCTTGTTTCAAACCATATAAAGCTTTGTGCAATTTAAAAACGTGATTTGTAAATTCATGATCTTCAAAACCTGGTGGTTGTTCTACATACACCTCTTCATTTATAAATCCATTTAAAAATGCGCTTTTAACATCCATTTGAAATAAGTTAAAATTCATATGACATGCAAATGCAAGTAATAGCCTAATGGCTTCCAATCTAGCTATAGGTGCAAAGGTTTCATCAAAATCAATGCCTTCCTCTTGATTATATCCTTTTGCAACTAATCTAGCTTTGTTTCTAATTACTATGCCATTTTCATCTAACTTATTTCTATATATCCATTTTGATCCTATTACTGAATGATTTTTAGGTCTTTCAACTAAAGTCCAAACATTATTTCTAGTAAATTGATTAAGTTCTTCTTGCATTGCTATCATCCAATTATTATCTTTCTCGGCTTCTTCAATAGTTTTAGGTTCTATTTGAGAGACAAATGCAAGATGATTACTAATATTTCTCATAAATGATCTAGTTCTTATTCCTTGAGAAGGATCACCTATAATCAATTCCTTAGGATGACTATAAGCATATCTCCAATCTCTTGGAAGATCTATATCATTATGATCAATATTAACATCATCGTCCTTATGTGAATCACCATCTTTAGCCTCTTGTTCATGATCAGAAGATACTTCAATTTAAGTTTTTCAAGATCTTTTTCAATTATGTTTGTATCTTCCTCATCATCAATCTTTTCAGATCCAGTTGCTAAAGATTCATCAAAAACTACATGTATGGATTCTTCTACTATTAAGGTTTTCTTGTTAAAGATTCTATATGCCTTACTAGTCGTTGAATAACCTAGAAAAATTCCTTCATCAGATTTAGCATCAAATTTTCCTAAGTTGTTTTTACCATTATTATGAATGAAACATTTACATCCAAATGCATGAAAGTATTTTATATTTGGTTTTCTTTCATTCCATAATTCATAAGGTGTTTTCTTTAAGATTGGTCTTATTATGGCTCGATTTAAGATGTAGCATGCTGTGTTAATAGCTTTCGCCCAAAAGTACTTTGGTAGGTTACTTTCGCATAGCATGGTACGGGCCATGTCTTCTAGAGTCCTATTTTTCTTTCAACTACACCATTTTGTGTGGAGTCCTAGGGGCTGAAAAATTATGATTAATTCCATTTTCAATGCAGAAATTTTCAAATAAGTGATTTTCAAATTCAGTTCCATGATCACTTCTTAGAGATACTATGGTAGTTTTTTCTCATTTGTGACTTTCTTGAAGAATTTTAGGAATATCGAGAAAGTCTCATCTTTGTGAGCTAAAAACATTACCCAAGTATATCTAGAATAATCATCTATAATCACTAGACCATATTTCTTTCCTCCTAGACTTGTGGTTCTAGTTGGTCCAAAAAGGTCCATGTGAAGTAGCTCTAAAGCCCTAGAAGTTGAAACAACATTTTTAGATTTGAAAGAACTTCTAGTTTGTTTTCCAAATTGACATGCATCACAGATTTTGTTATTTTCAAAATCTAACTTAGGTAAACCTTTAACTAAATCCATCTTAATTAGTTTTGAAATAAGGTGTGTGCTTGCATGACCTAATCTACGATGCCATAACCATCCAATATCATTTATGTTAGCATTGTCAGCAATTAGGCAATGACTACTTTCAGATAATTTGTCTAAGTCAACTAAGTACATATTGCCATATCTATAACCAGTAAAAACAATGCTATCATTAATGGAATCAGATACTATGCAAATAGAAGATTTAAATGAAACATTAAAGTTCTTATCACATAGTTGGCTTATACTAATTAAATTGTGCTTTAAACCATCAACATAAAGTACATTATCAATAAATATAGATGGAGTTATGCGAACTTTACCAAGGCCCATAATTTGACCTTTACCGTTATCGCCAAACGTCACAACTCCACCTTTCTTTTCTTCTAGGGTGATGAATTCCTCTTTGTCACCCGTCATATGTCTTGAGCAGCCACTATCAAGATACCACTTTTTCTTTGATCTTTTGGCTACAAGACATTCCTGCAATATAATCAAACTTTATGTTTAGGTACCCAAGCTTTCTTGGGTCCTTCATGGTTAGTAGCAACAAAAATTGTTCCTTTCGGAACCCATATTTTCTTTGCTTTAACATTTAACTTGTAGTTGTTTTGTTTTGCATTCAAATGATTTATGACCTTTTTCATTGCATTTAAAACAAGTTATATTACTTTGATTGGCTTTTACAAAAATATTCTTTAAAGATTTTTGTTTCCTATATGTATTATACCCTAGGCCAGCTTTATCGAAAATAGCTTTTTGATTATCTAAAATCATGTTCAGTTTAGTTGAACTTAAGGTGAATTTCTCAACAATGTCTTTATATTTTATTACTTCTTTCTTTAATGAATCATTGTCTTTAACTTGTTGTTCTTTTTCTAAAGCTAAGGTTTCTAATTGATCTTTTAAATTTTTGTTGAGTTTTTAGTTTCAGATTTTAACAACTCTTTTCTTGATTAAAATTATCTCTTTCTTTGCTAAGTTCTTCTTTTTCATTAGTTAAGTTCTTAACTTCTAAAGCTAATTCATTTTTACTTTTAGCTAAGCTAATGTTGTCATTTTTCAAAAACTTATACTTCTTTTTCAAAGATTTAAAATCAATCATAAGTTCATTGAAAGCTTCAAACATTTCATCAAAAGTGAATTCATCATTTGAGTTTTCAGAACTTACCTCATTGTCGTTGTCGTCGTTGTTGGCCATGAAACAGATATTGGCAACTTCCTTTTGTTCTTCTTCTTCGTCGAGGAAGATTCATCAGACCATGTTGCCATGTATGCTTTCTTCTTTTTCTTGTAGGCCTTTTTCAGCAAAGGACAATCATATCTAAAGTGCCCTGGCTTTTTACACTCATAACATACTAAGGGCTCTTTCTCTTTTTCTTTCTCCTTGTCCTTTCTCTTATCTTTTTCTTCATTAATTCTTGCTCCAAATTTCTTTTTATGGAAGGGCCTTTTTCTCATAACTTTCTGAATTTTTTGGCCAAGAGAGCAGTTTCATCATCATCTTCATCATTACTTTCACTGCTGCTCTCTTCCATTTCTGCAGTCTTGAGGGCAAGAGTTTTCTTCCTTTTTGTTTCCTCCTCAACATGCTGCTTCATCGTCAGCTCGTGGGTCATTAAGGATCCTAGAAGCTCTTCTAAAGGTAATGCATTGAGGTCTTTGCTTCTTGGATAGCTGTAACTTTCGCTTCCCACGATCTTGGTAGTGACCTAAGAATTTTGCGCACAAGGTCAGCATTAGAATAATTTCTACCAAGACTCTTTAGACCATTCACAATATCAGTGAATCTAGTGAACATGCATGTGATGGTTTCAGTTTGTTCCATTATAAACAATTCGTATTTATGAACCAAAATGTTTATTTTTGATTCCTTAACTTGGTTTGTTCCTTCATGTGTTATTTCCAACCTATCCCAAATTTCTTTTGCGGAATTACATGTTGAATTCGGTTGAATTCATTAGAGTCTAAGGAACAATATAAAATGTTAATGCTTTAGCATTTAATTGTGCCATTCTTCTATCATTATCATTCCAATCCCTTTCGGGCTTAGGAACAATAGTGCCATCAATTAAGTGTGTGGGTGTACTAGGTCCATTTATTATAACTCCCCACAATTCATAGTCAGAAGCTTGAATGAATATTCTCATTCTAGCTTTCCAATAAAATAGTTGGTTCCATTAAATAAAGGAGGTCTATTCGTAGAATGACCTTCAGCAAAACATGAACCACTTTGTGTTGCCATAAGGATCTTTAGCCCTTGATTGTGAGATCAAATTCTAAATGAGCACTTGCTCTGATACCAATTGTTGGCCCAAATGGCAACCCAAGAGGGGGGGGGGGGGTGAATTGGGTTCTTAAAAGTTTAAGTCTTTTTAACTTTAGTTGATTAGTTAGCAAGATGTGCAAGTGAGAGGCTAACTTTAAATAATACACAAGCAAGTAATAAGAGAGATAGAGAGAGAAAATGTAGCACGGCAAACACAAGATAATTTTATAGTGGTTCGGTGCAACCAACACCTACGTCCACTCCCAAGATTCACTTGGGTCCACACTATAATCTCTTCGATTACAGCCGAGTTTTTTCCAAGCTCACAACTCAAACTTGTTGTTTTCATGGGCGCACAACGAACCCAGCTAGTTTTACTTGGGCTTACCAGCACAAAACCCTACACATTGTTTTTCACGGGCTCACAACTAACCCAACACAAGCACTCCGGCTTGCAACGAGGAATAATACCTCCACTGATTCAATCCACTGATTGAATCAGCAAATAACCAATAAAATAGTGTTTAAATATTGAAATGCTCCCCTTGAGCAAATATACAAATTAAGTATAACAAAGGGTTAGAAAAGCCTGATAAGATTGCAGATGGATGTGGCTTTGGCTTTCTTCCTTCTCCTCTTTAACTCCTCTTGAAGTATTGAATCAGGCCTCAGCAAGATTCTTGACCGTTTGAAAACTTTGGAGTTGGGATGAAGCTTTTTTCCTTTTGTTGAATGATGAAAATCCTTCGATTTGATCTTTAAAAAGCTGTTGGATTTTCTTTTAACTCTTGTGGATTGATGATCTGGAGCAGACGAAACTTCCTCTTTGATTTTACTCCTTTTGAATCACTCTATTTTGAACTAGAAGATTTTTCAAGAAAGCTCTGTTTTTCCCTCTTTTTGAATGATATTCTTTTCTCTCTTTTGATTTTCTATCTCTTATATTGATTGGAAAAGAGCTCCTCTATTTATAGATTCTGCAAAAATATCCGTTAGAGACAAAGAAAAATAGCCGTTATTTGAAATTCTTACCGTTGGGGCTGACGTGTCGTCTTGAAAAATCGCGCCCAGAATTCCTAGAGTCGACTCGAGCACTGTGGGAGTCGGCTCGAAGTCGATTACCAAAAGTAGAAACATTTTAAACGTTAGAGGGTCGACTCGCGAAAGACCAAAGTGTCGGCTCCTGATAGTCGGGAGTCGACTCGACGAAAATGGGGAGTCGACTCGAGAAGTGCTCAAAAACATGGTTTTTGTTGTTTGAGCGAGTCGACTCGCACAGACAGGAGTCGGCTCACACAGAGTCAGGGGTCGACTCTTGAAATCCAAGGGTCGACTCGAGAAAATCAGAAATCTCTGTGGCTTACAGGAGTCGACTCTGAAACTCTAGAGTCGGCTCCGGAACGTATCAAAAGTCAGATATTTTTCTGATTGACTTTGAAATTCGTCCCAGAATAATTTTAAATGATATTATGATTGAATACATTAAATATGACATTAAGCATGGATTCAAGACATGTTTCAAGAATTCATTAAATGACATATATCGTGTAAACATTCCTTTTTGAAATCTTTAAGTATAGAGCATGAAACTCCTTTTTCTAATAGATTCAAAACTCAGTTAATTTAACCATTGAGAGTCCATTGCTTTCGTTTTGAATTTTGATAAATAAACTCATTATTTTCTTTACAATACTCATGGCTTTTGGAAGTCATCAAAATCAATAAAGTTGGGGAAAATATAATCTCCCAAATTTCTCAACATAGATGTTCCATATAAGTTCTTCCCAAGGTCCCATCGGCCGAAGTGGCTAGACGGGACAAAGCATCGGCTCTGGCACTCTCCCCCTAGGGAATGTAGCTAATGTTGAAGTGAGTAAAGGGAGAGGCCTGTGATTACACCATACTCAAGTAGCGAGACATTGTAGGATCTCGAGCCTCATAGTCTCCCTTTATCTGGCCAGAGACGAGCTGGGAGTCAGTGAAGACTCTGAGGCACTTTGCTCTAAGCTCCCATGCTAGCCTCATTCCTGACAGCAAAGCTTCATACTCAGCTTGGTTGTTTGTGGCCGAGAAGAGAAAACGAAGGGCATACTCGGTCACAATGCCATCCGAACTTGCTAGGATGAGGCCTGCCCCACTGCCTTGGGAGTTTGACGCTCCATCTACATGAAGGATCCAGTCCTTCTCCCTTCCCTCGGTTGTAATGTCCGAGGAGCCTGCAGGAGGCTCCTCTGGCTGCTCCTCTGTCCAGGTGCATTCGACCAGAAAATCCGCCAAGATCTAGGACTTCCTGGCCGATCTGGGACAAAATGATATGTCAATTCTCCTAGCTTGACTGCCCACTTCGCTAGTCGACCGAAGGTGTCAAGGCAAGAGAGAATTGCCCTGAGTGATTGATCCTTGACCACCATGATCGGGTGCGCTTGGAAGTATGGTATGAGACGCTGAGCAGAGACGATTAAAGCAAAGATAATCTTTTCGGTATTGGAATATATGATCTCTGTGTCGTGAAGCACTTTGATTGTGTAGTAGACTGGCCTTTGCGTCTTGTCGGCATCGATACGAACAATCATAGAACTCACCGCTTCGGGGGATGCAGCAAGGTAAAGGAAGAGTTCTTCTCCTCCCCTGGGCTTGGTAGCAAGGGTGAGGTGGACAATAACTTCTTCAATCCCTCAAACGCTTCTTGACATTCCATCGTCCAATCGAAGCTGTTAACTTTGATCAAGGCTCTGAAGAAGGGTAGACACCTTTCTGTTGACCTTGCTAGAAAACGGCTCAAGGCGGCTATCCTTCCCGTGAGCCATTGTACTTCCTTCTTGTTGCTTGGTGGTCTCATGTTGATGATGGCTTTGCTCTTTTCGGGGTTAGCTTTGATTCCCCTCTATGTCACCATAAATCTCAGGAATTTGCCCGCTACGACTCCAAAGGCGTACTTCCGTGGGTTCAGTTTCATCCGGTATCGGCGAAGGTTGTCAAAGGTTTCTGAAAGGTCGACAACATAGTCATTGGCACAAACACTTTTTGTTAACATGTCGTCCATGTACACCTCCATGTTGCGCCTGATTTGGTCTTCGAATACCTTATTCATCAACCTCTGGTAGGTGGCTCCCATATTCTTCAACCCAAAGGGCATGACCTTGTAGCAATAGATGCCCTTCTCAGTCATGAAAGAAGTGGCATCCTCATCAGCCGGGTCCATCCTTATCTGGTTGTACCCTGAGAAGGCATCCATGAAGCTAAGGGTTTCATGGCCCGATGTGGCATCCACCAGCTGATCGATCCTAGGCAGTGGAAAGCTGTCCTTGGGAAATGCCTTGTTGAGGTTGGTGAAATCAATGCACATCCTTTAGCTCCCATTGGCCTTGCAAACCATGACCACATTGGCTAGCCAGACTGGGTAATGCGCCTCCCGTATATGGCCCACTGCGATCAATTTACTAACTTTTTCGTCCATAGCTCTTTGCCTTTCGGGAGCAAAACTTCTCTTCTTTTGCTGAACTAGTCGACTTCTTGGGTCGATGCTGAGTCTATGGGTAATGACTTCAGGTGGCACTCCCGGCATATCCGAGGCTGACCAAGAAAAGACGTCCGCATTGGTCCGCAAAAAGGCAAGTAGTCGATCCCTCGCTTCAGGAAGAAGAAGCGTTCCAATTTGTATTATCTTCGCTGGATCCTCCCCCAGCGGAAGAGTCAATAAACTTTCACCCAGTTCTCCTCTATTCTCGGAGTTTCTGGGATCGAGTGGCTCAAACGTCAATGGAGCAGTCACCTCATGAGGACTAGGTGCGGTGTGGTAACAGAGGGATACCAAGTTCTGCTCCCCGCGCATCTTTCCAACTCCCTTATTGGTACGAAACCGTACCAATAGCCACTTGTAGAAATAATGGCGTCAAGAAGGTTGAGACCAGGCCTTCCAAGAATGGCATTGTGTTGGCTCAGATGGCAACCAAAGAGGGGGGGGGGGGGTGAATTGGGTACTTTAAAAATTAAGCCTTTTAAAACAATTTAAACTATTGATGAGAGGATATACACAATTAATTCAAGTTAAAGCACAATAGCAAGAGAGAGAGAGACAAATAAACAAGGCAAACACAAAGATTTTATAGTGGTTCGGTGTATCCAACACCTACGTCCACTCCCAAGCTCCACTTGGGTCCACACTATAATCTCCTCGATTACAGTCGAGTTGTTTTACAAGCTCACAACCCAAACTTGTTATTTTCCCGGGATCACAACGAACCCAGCCGATTTTACACGGGCTCACCAGCACAAAACCCAACACAAAGCTATCCTTAGCTTGTGCCAAGTTAAACTACCTCCACTAATTCAATCCACTGATTGAATTAGCAAACCACAAGATAAAAATATGAGTTTAGTATAAAACAGCTCCTTTTGAGCAGATATTCAAAATAAAAGCAAAGTTTAGAAGGGCCTGTTTAGATTCGATTTGAGTGCAGGCTTTTCTTCTTTTCCTCAACTCCTTTGAAGTGTGGAATCGGGCCTCAGCTCAGATTCTTCATGGATTGAATGTTGGAGTTAATTTGAACTTATTCTCCCTTTCTTTGAATGTTGAAAATCTCTTGATTTGATCTTGAATGGCTCTTGGATTTTCTTCTAGACTTTCTTGGATTGATGACTTGAGCACAGATGAAGTCTCCTTTGATTTCACTCCTTCTCTTTCACTCTATTTTGAATCTCGGATTTTCAAATGACGCTCTGTTTTTCCTCTTTCTGAAAGATTTTTTCTTTTTTTTTTCTCTCTTGATCTATATATGTATATGTTTTGATTTGAAACGGCCTCTCTATTTATAGACTCTGCAAAAATATAGCCGTTAGAAACAAAAAAATATAGTCGTTATTGAAAAATATTACCGTTGGCGCTGAGTCGGCTCCAACTTTAGGCGAGTCGGCTCGAAGACGCGATGCCAAAAATAGAAACATTCAGATAGTTAAGGGGTCAACTCAAGAAAAATAAGGTGTCGGCTCCTGACAGTCGGGATTGACTCATGAAAAGCAAGGGGTCGACTCGAGAAGTGCTCAGAAAATAACTCTCTGAAGTCTGAGCAGAGTCGACTATTACAGTCATGGAGTCGGCTTGACAATATCGGGGGTCGACTCTTGAAATCACAGGGGTTGACTCGAGAAAATCAGGAATCTCTGTATACTTAGTGGAGTCGACTCTGAAACTCTAGAGTCGGCTCCGGAACGTATAAAAAATCAGAGAATTTTCTGATTGACTTTGAAATTCATTCCAGATTAATTTTAAATCAATTTTGACTTGAATATAATAAATTTGACATTAAGAATCAATTCAAGATATGTTCCAAAAACTCATTGATTGAAATATGAAGTATAAAAATTCTTTTGAAAGCTTAAACATGGAGCTTGAAGCTACTTTCCAATTGATTATAGTCATACTTAACATACTCATTGATTATGAGAAATAAATTCATTGCTCATGTAAATAAATTCATTACATCTTTTAATATACTCATGGCTTTTGGTAATCATCAAAATCATAAAATTGGACAATAATTTCTCAACAATCTCCCCAACACATTGTAAGCCAAGGAGACCCGGACAACTAGAAATTTTATAAAGACCGTGCTCTGGCATGGTTCCATCCCGACCGTAACTGGAAGGGTGATTTCTCTTTCTTCCTTTATAGCATTCCCAGTGAAGCCCATCAAGGGAGTGGTCACAGGGCAAAAAAGACTTGGAGACAGGTTCATTCGAACAAATGCCTCGTACGAAAGAATATCCACTGAACTTCCACTATCAACAAGGATTCGCTTTACAGGATGTTTAGCTATCGTCATTGACACGATGACGCTATCATCATTAGGGTTGTCTACCCCTTCTAAGTCCCTTCTGAAAAAGAAAATTACAGAATCTTCTCCCTCCTCGCGCTGCCTTTTAGAGGCACTGCCTACACCCCAGGAGATCATGGCCACCATCTTCTCCATCGGAGCATTGTCCACGCCGATATGGGGTGCAGATGGTGCCGACGAGCCTGGAGCAGTAGGATTCCCTCTCCAAACAGACTCAGAATTATGGATCCTAATAACGAAAATAATCAACCACGGCAGTTAAAAGAGTATTTCACTCCTTCAAGGTATACCTACTCTCCCTGCATTCAAATGCCTTCAATAGAGGCTGTCCAAAATGAAATTAAGTCAAGTGTAATCCAAATATTACCATCTTTCTATGGACTTACAAATGAGGATCCCTACAAACACTTAGATGAATTCTTAGAAATTTGCTCAACTGTCAAGATTCAAAATTTCTCTGATGATGCACTTAGGCTTAAGTTATTCCCTTTTTCCCTAAAAGATAAAGTCAAGTATTGGTTAAATTCATTAGACACTGTCATAATTTCAACTTGGGATCATCTTGAGAAAGAATTTCTTAAGAAATATTTTCCTATAGGAAAAACGAATCAAATTAGAAAAGCCATAACAAGTTTTTTCCAGACAGATGGAGAAATATTCCATGAGACATGGGAGAGATTCAAAGAACTGATTAGAAAATGTCCACATCATGCTATACCCAAATAGCAACTGGTTCAGTGCTTTTATGATGGATTATCAGAAAAGCACCGGCAAATGGTTGATGCTTCATGTGGTGGGACATTTATGTTAAAAAATGAACATGAAGCTTGGTAACTCTTGAGATATTGAGTGAGAATTCATTACATCACATGTCAGTTGCTCGTCGAGACCCTCCCGTAGAACCTAAAAGAGGTAGAATATATAAAATAGATCATTCTACAGATATCTATACTAAGGTAGATGAATTATCCCATAAACTTGACCGGATTCTACAAGTTGGAAACATCTCTTCCCATCTACTCAATTACATGAGGTCTGCATAATTTGTTCGAGTCCAACCCATGCGCCTCGCTAACTAGCGATGCGCGCGCTGCATCACTAACTCGCATCGCTAGTTATTGACGCACGCGGTGATGCCTCAGCATCGCTACGCGTATCGCTAGTTTTATTCGTAACTAATTCATTTTTAATTAGTTGTTGATTTTTTTAGTGAAGCTATGCATCATTATTTCATCGCTATTTAGTGGTGTTTATTTTTGGCATCGCTAAAATATAAAATTCTTATAGTGATGTGAGTCAATTTTTTCTGAGATCAAGTAAACACATATCAGTTACAGGCTGACACATATATGATGAAGGAATTGAATCATATGGTAACCATTCATGGACAGGAATTATTAATAACCATATCAACAATACCTTTAACACTTATGTAGTCGTGATGCTTTGCTAGAGGCTGCTCATGATCTATTATCATGGATTCTTTAACTTAATCAAAGAATTGACTTAATTAGACAATGTGTTGATCAGGTCATCCTTAGGGTTAATATTAAGGATATGATTATTACCAATGTGTCAAGGGACCTAATGGGTCACACGCATTAAGGAGACTTTGGAGGAAGTTAAAATATGAATTAAGTTGGACTTAATTCAGATTAGATGATCAATTAATTGGGATTGGGTTTGACTTAATCTTAATTAGAGAATATAAAATTGATAAATAGGATTCATCATAGAGGAAAAAATTTTGTATCCAAGAGAGAAACATTTTGTACATGTGATGTACATATAAAATTTGTTGATTGGATGTCTAATTAGGCTTGATCCATATGATCGATGGCTCAGATTAATTGAGATTAATAATATGGTATTTAATTGGGTCTATATGATGGCATGATTTAATTCATAAAATTCAATTGAACTGAGGATTGAGATCGAGCCACGTGAAGGATGGAACCATGCCCATGTGATGGACATGACCCCTCTCCACGTCATGAAGGAGAACACGCCCATGATTTTGGCATCATCATGAAGCCACATCCATGGTTGGGCATTGGTTTTATGGGTTAACCACTTTTCTATTTTTTAGAGATGCGATTTGGTGGTTGAGAACCTAACATGATCATGATAACAAATATCCTAAATTTGTTAGGAATGTTTGTTATCAACTTGATATGGTTGCATGGCTATCTCTTGGATGTCTCACATCATCTTTCTCTCTAAAACAAGATTGGATCTTGATTAGAGAATCATTCTCTCTTGATTTAAAAAATCATTATAGAAGAAGAAGAGGCGCTAGCACCCCTCATTGGAAAGGTCATCATCCAATCCTAAGAGGACATCATCCAAAGATCTCTACATGAATCACCATTGAAGGCCAAACGCATGGATGGCTAGTGGTAAATCATTTACTGACTTCATCAATCTTCATCCCCAATAAAGAACACATGTATCATTTAGGAATAATTTTAGATCTAATTTTGTTAACTGAATTACTTTCCTAAGGATCTTGGGTTTTAGAAATTAAATTTGTGTTTATTTTATCTTTTGATACATAATATATGAATTTGAGTCATATAAAAATACATAAATTTTTTTACAATTAGTATCAGAGCCACCTTGGGCTACAAATTCAGTTAATTTGATAGATTACCTGAATTTTGATTTTATATGCATAGATCTGAAATTTTACATATGATGTAAAATATGAATCTTGCAATATAATGATGAAGATTCAAAATCTAAAAAGTTTATTATATGATAATAAATGCAAATTATTTAGATTTAATTATATTAAATATAGAAATTATGATTTATGCGTGACATAATCATAAATGCTGAAATTCTAGATATCATGTTTAGAATTTAATTTTGACATAATAAATAATATGATTAAAATCTGAAATAATTATATTATGATAATATGATAATTAATATTGAAAATTTAAAATTAAATTTTGAGTTGTTATCATGACCATTAATAGTTAGGGATTTATGATAGAGACCAATTAGGATTTTCATATGATGAAAACCTACTTATCATAATAGATAATGATAAGATAAATATTTAAATAAACTATTATAAAATATTTGACACTTATCATAAATCCCTAACGATCACTATCTTATCTTATCATAATGTGTAATAGATGATAAAGTTTAAAAAAATTAGACTTAACCATATCATTGTTTGATCCTATGATCCCATGGTTAGTCTTTTGCAATTGGGCTTAACTACATTGGTGTCTAAGAAAAGTGCGAATCAAAGAATTTTAATTGCTCCATTTGTTTACCTGACCAACTTGTTTGGTGTTTAAGGTAAGCTAAATAGGACCCCTTTGATCACTGTCCTGGCCATTATGAGGGAAGCATCGAATTGATTAGACTAAGCGAGTTAGTCGGGATGGTAACAATTGATTTGGTCACTTGAGTAGGGTTCCTAAATGATAGTGGTCAGGGATCCTAATTTGATTAGGAATCTCAATCATAAAATCAGATTTTATGAAATTTAGGTTAATCAAAATTAATATAAAATTCACATATATGATATGTAACCTAGTATGATACAAATGTTGTACATACATGATGAGAACTAAATGCGTTAAATCCCCCAATGTATATTAAGTCCTTATGCCTTCCATTGTTCATATGATACAAAATCATTAGGTCATGAGATTTGTTGTGCCAAAGCCAAGATCGAGTGAACCTATGAGGAGTTGATTGAGGAACAATGGGTTGACTTAACTAGGTTAGCTGGCATAATTGGTCAAAATTAGGATCAATCTAATCTAGAGCTAGACTACGTGATATATCCGGATCTTGGGAGTCAGTTTGTCTAATGAGCATATAATTACGTAGCTGAAATATTTATCATTTTGACCATGATAATGCTTTTAGTAGAGGCATCTTTCTCTCTTTTCCTAGACCCCAATTTTTCTCTCCTTCCAATCAGTATACTTGGTGATATGTTTCAGGGTTTTTTATATAGATCTATGTCATGAGAATGTTGTCCTACTTATCAACAACCGTGCTACCTCTGGCATTGGATATTGATAACGCGCAAGGGGAAAGAGATCATGGCAAGAGTTATAATTGTTAGTTGACTCGTTAAGGAAAGGGGTGGCACAATATGCGATTACCGATAGATTATTTTTTTTAATCGGCCTATTTTTACACGTCTTTTCCCAAGCCATCGGCTCCATGTCTGCCAAGCTGATATCATACATACATGTCTATAATCGAAATGTCATGCTCAGTTGGCAGTGTTGCTGCCAAATCACTTCCAGAGAGCATCGGGCAGGAAAAGAACTCCACGGGTCTTCGAGAAGATGACAAGACCGCTCCCTTTAGCCGAAGACCTGCAACAAAAGTTTCAGATCGGTGGTTCCAGCGAGGACCCTCCGACGCTCTAGTTAGTAGTCTGAAGAATAGCACTAAAGATGAGTAGTTCAGAATGAAACCCCTTTCGTTGTGAGTGAAGGTTCTTATACCTATTTGGAGGTCCCTCTTATCCTTCGGGGATGACCGCTGAATCACGTCGTCCGCTAGGATCGGTGCTGTAAGTGGTAGGTAGGCGCATAACCGCTAGATGTGCACCGTAAATAATGGTAACCGTCCGTAGTCTTAGCGAAGAGTGGGTTAGTGGGCCATGTGGTAGTCCTAGGCACTTGTTAGGTCGATGGGAACAATGTTTGAGGTTGGTTCCTCAGCCAAAATTAGAGGCCAAGAGCATGCCAAGGCTGAGGCGAGGCTCGAGGCCGAGACCGAGGCCAAGATGAAGCTCAAAGCCGAGGCGAGGCTCCAGGTCGAGGCCGAGGTGAGACTCGAGGCCGAGGCGAGGCTCGAGGCCAAGGCCAAGGCAAGACTCGAGGCCAAGGTGAAATCTGAGGCCAAGGCCAGCCGCCGAATCATTACTCTCTTCGGGAACCGTGCAGACTGTTAATCCATCACCTAGGGGCTTGATCAGCCCATCAGATTCCCCTCCACCCTTGAGATGGGTGGGCGTACAATCACCAGTGAAAAGGGATGTTATATCACCTGGTAGCAGATCTTTGTGCGCTAATGACTGTTGAAAGGGCGTGTGCCCTCGAAGGCCGTGCTCCTTTGATAAAGCATTGGGTGCTATAGCACTACCGTTTTGACCATTGAGATCGAGATTAAGGAGGATTCTCTGCGGGTACGGAGCTACAAAAGGTGGGTATCATCATTGCGGTGAGGTCACCGCTATCCCATCATTGGTGGTGCCCCTCACGTTCTGCACAATGGGTGGTTGCTGAAACAATCTCCAGTGGAGGGCGAGCACGTGGCCAAATTAAAACAGGCAGAATGATTTGAAACGACGAAGCTATAAAAAGGGGCATCATCCTTGACCTTGGTCTTTCGCTTCTACTACGTTTGCCCCTTCCTCTCAATCTGACCCTCGTTCAAGCGTCCGTTCATCTTCTTCTGCTTTTCGAGCTCTTCATCCTTGATTCTCAGGTCCCAGATCCTTTCTCTAGGTCCGTTCATCTTCGTTCGCATGGCTTCTTCATCTCTTTCCTGCTCCATCTCCGATTTTAGGGGTTATTCCCCCAGTCTTTCACAACCTTCCTCCTCTCTAGCACCCATCTGGTCATCTTCCTCTCCTGATAGAATTCCATTGGAACAGCGATGAGCTACCGGACGATCCTCGATCGGGATTCGTCCGGTCGCCGATCGAGCCCCAATCCAATGCCGTCCGACCGTCGCTGGTCCATCTTCCACCATGAGGTAGTCCCCTAAGTGGACTGCCTCCACCATGACTGCCCAAGACATAGTTAACCTTAGAGCCAAATATAGCCTTCCTACCGGCATGCGCCTATTCCACCCTGCTTCTAAAGATAGGGTGACTTCCTCCCGTCCTGGGAAAGTTGCCTTATATGGAGCCTTCTTCAAGATTGGGGTTCGGCTACCCCTTCATCTCTTCATCCTTAACCTCTTGGATAGATACTCCCTAGTGCCAGTGCAATTAGTCCCAAATTCCATTCGGACTATCATTGGCTTCTTGGTGCTCTATCACTTCCATGGGATAGAAGCTAGGATTTTCCTCTTCTAAAGCTTCTACACCCTCTGCAAGCAAGCAAGGTGGTGGTCCTTTGCCCCCAGACCCACTAGGGCCCTTAAATTATACCTTCCTACATCTATTAAGGGGTGGAAAGATAGGTTCTTCTTTGCCAATGTCGAGGGGGTGAGAGGGGTTTGGGGAATGCCAAACACCGACCCAAACAAAGATTCTTCCATACTTCCGAGGGACCAAGTGGCATTCGGGTAGCTGCTGACTGCTAACATCCCTCGATGCAACCAGCTTTTGGCTAAGAAGAATCTTTGGCTCGCCGGCCTCATTCCATCTGGTGGTGAGCAGCCATGACCTCTCGAACTTTTCACTCACCCCCTTCTTTTCCTTCTTCTTTTTTTTTTTTACCAAGTCCTTTTGACATGTGCAGATATGCTACCACCGATTGAAGAAGTGAGAAGGGTTGCGGCCGAGGAAAGAAGGGCCAAGGCGGATGGAGCTTCCGCCAAAAAAAGGGCCGTAGCCAAGGCGGAAAGAAAGAAGGCTGAGGCTGAATGGGCCAAGGAAAAAACTAAAGAGGCTGAAGAGTCAAGGAAGAGGCCTCGGTCACCATCACCGACTCGATCCCGATCCCCAACCTCGCTCATCCGCAAGCCCCAAGCGGACCGAGAGGCAGACATCGACCTCACTGCTGACACGCCCCCGAAGGTGCCGGGGGTTGGAGTACTACCATAACGACGACCGGTCATTCCAGCAATGGGGGTGACCGAGCTGGCCCTAGACTTGGCTCTAGAGGCTGCCCCACCAGAAGAAGAGGCAGCAACCGAAGAGCCTCCTAGGGCAACAGTGCCGACGGAGGGGGTGCCAATGGCCCCTGATGCGATGCCATTGACTTCGGCGCCTGCTGAAGCCGCCGAGGATGAAGCCATCACCACCTCCTTCAGATCCATCCTCGAGCACAAGGGGCACTGGGCAGATCGCACAAGTCTGCACGCCCGAGCTCCAAAGGTCTCTCCAAAACCAGGGGACCTCCTCCTTCCGTGAGACTTTTGTAGCTAATCTTTGGGTAGGTATTTCCCCTTCACAGTCTCCCTTGTTTAAAAACTTCCCTTTCTTGGCCTCTCCCTGACAGCAACTTTTGTGCAGGCGGTGAATTCCCTGGCTGCCGTGAAGAGTGCCCTTTCTCAGGTCAAGGCCGCTCTTGGCCACTCACAGGAAGAAGCCCACCAAGCCCAAGTCCGAGCGAAGGAGGCTGAGAAGGCTTCGAAAGCCGCCCTAGTGGAGAGGGCCGAAGTGTAGGGAGAAACAATCCCCGAGGCATGCATATTTTAAAAAGTTTGATAACAATTATCATTGCGAAATTTTAAAGATTACATACTAATCTATCTAACATGCATCAAGATCATATCTTTGCCTTGTATAAAGGATCGATTGATCCAAAATATGCATATAAATAAAAATATCAAGATCATATCTTGATCTTCAAGATGACTAGTCATACTACTTATCTTGAAGCCTGCCTTTAAGATCTAGGGATCAAATAGCTTACCTTAAGAACAGTAGGTAAATCCTTATTGCTCTGTAGCCGTTCAATCGTCCGGCCTCTAGTATCATCCACGCAAAGCCCCGAATGATCGGATTTTCAGGAGTGCTAGCTCGCAGAAAAATAGCTTTGCTGATCTTGAATCCTCACACTTGAATCTTCCTCTAAGATCCACTACGTTTCTGCTAACACCAGAATCACCAGGATTTTTTATTCTAACCTTTTTAGAATTACAATCCACGATATATCGTATATTGTTGTTCTATGTATTCTGATGAAGGAATGCCCTCTATTTGGTAAAAGCGAGGAGACGCCGAAGGCACGACGCTTGGTTTAATTCCGAGGTTCGGTGAAAACCAAAGAGACATGGCTAAATCGACGTTCAGTAAAAACCAAAGAGTCATGGCTAAATCCGACGTTCGGTGAAAATTAATGTTAGGCATTAAATTCTACATGAGAATTTAATCTCTCATGAGATGAGACTTTAGCCATCTCATCATATGAGATCCTTATGCGAGAGGTTTGAGTTTAGGTGATGGTTTAATCTGATCTGAATTTATTTGACTGAACCCACATAGATCATGGTCCAAGCCCAAATCAAATTTGGCTAGTCCTGAATCTATTTAAATCCAAATCAAGTCTAATTTTAAATCAATATTTGAAATTGACTAGTCCTTCTAATGGACTTAAACCAAATTGAATCTTATTCACTTGTACTTAACCCAATTGAGATAATTCAATCAATCAAATTGATTAATTAAATCATATACGATTCTGAATCGTTGATCAGCAAACAGATCATCCTAGGAAACTTCTATGCGTGTGACTCTCTAGGTTCGAACCTAAGCCGGTAGCATATAACCAACTTTCTATACTAATCGATGTGCCCATCTAGCAATGGAACCCGACGTCCGGATAGGTCGAAGAGTTGCTGAGCAAACTCCAAGAACCCTAAGAAACAGTTACCGTATAATTCATCCTCTTGATCACAAATGCTAAGGATGGCTTAAGAGCCTGTCAACTCTAAATAGCAAATCCATAAAGTGATTTCAACTTTAGTGATCATGTGACTTTCACATGAAGTGCCTTGGCCAAGGTCTTGCTAAATCGAAACACAAGCATTTTTCCTTTTAACGGGATAGGTCAAATTCCATCTTGATCCACAACTGACTACCACAAGTACTTGACCGCACCCAGTAACCTTTCGGTGAGTTGCTTGTAAGCCACTGGTTGTGATCTTCAGGTCTGAAGGATACTTATACCTATATTTTCTCGGATTAACTCTTGATAGTAGAGTATCCGAAAATGAGTCACGTTCGGTGAAATGTACTCCTACACTTTCACCTGTATGTCATACTAGTGTCTCTACACTCCTTGGTTAAGAGGACAACCAATAAATATGATATACAATGTCCTATAATTGATAGTACTATGGCCCTGTCATAGTATATCATTTGGTCGCAAACTCTTTTAAGGACCTTCAAAGATAAATCCTCTTTATCGTGAAGGAAGATCCTGAGGGCTTCATTACAATCAGGAGTATTTAGAAGATGTTCTTATAATGAATAAACTGCCAAATAACTTTTATTAATATATCAATTTATATACAATTTATATTAGCACAATCATCAAATGATTGGCTTTAGGACACAATTCCCAACACGAAGAACAGGCCCAGGCGGAGAGGGCCAAGAAGGCCTTAGAGGTGGCCCGAGCAGAGGGCCAGGCCCAGGTAGAAAGGGTCGAGAAGGCTTTGGAGGCGGCATGAGCCGCTGAAGAAAATAATAAACAAGTGAAGTTGGATCTGTTGGTGTGCCAAAGTAGCATGGAGTCCGCCAACATGCAAAAAGGTGTAGCCGAGAAGCGGGCGAAAAATGTCGAGGCGATCGCCCGTCGCTCCAACGCACAAGTGACTAAGATGAAGGCAGATGTGGTAACAGTAGAGAATAGGGTCGCTAAGGCGGTAGAGAGCTTCCGGCAATCTGCCAGCTTTGGTGAAGAGCTGGCCAAGGCCACCACCTTTGCCTACAACATAAGCTTCCAAGATTGTAAAGATAAAGTGGGAAGAGTTTACAACCTTGAGGGCTTGAACGACTTGAAGCCAGATGAGGCTGCGAAGGAAACACCAGCGGAGCATCGTTCCCCCAACAATAGCCCAGCATCGGCTGAGCCATGAACAACACTGTTGTATCTCTTTTTGCTTTTTACCTTTGTAAGGAAGTCCGAGTGAAGTCGGCAATTTTGTAAACTCTTACCATTAATAAAGAGTTTTTTTTTAGAATCCTCATGCTGTGTTTTGTGGTTACTTTGCTTTCGTAGTGGCCAAGACGAGTTCGCTCTAGAGTATAGGTCGAGGTCAAGAACATAGGCATCTGTAGCCGGTGTCCATGAATTGAAGTTGAGATCGAGGCTGACGTTAGAGTGACTTCTTGAATGTAAAGCGCTGATTCAGCCTCACACTTAAATGCCGACATGAAGGCAGGGTCGAGTACCGACGTGGAACCGAGCTTAAACGTCAACATGAGAGTGACTTGAGTACCGATGTGGAGTCGAGCTTAAGTGCCGACATGGAGTTGGGCTTGAATGCCAACGCAGAGCCGGGCTTGAGTGCTGACGTGGTCGGGCTTGAGTGCCAATGTGGAGTCGGGCTTGAGTGCTGACATGGAGCCGGGCTTGAGTGCCGACGCGGAGCCGGACTTGAGTTCTGACACGGAGTCAGGCTTGAGTGCCGATGTGGTCGGGCTTGAGTGCTAACACGGAGTCGGGATTGAGTGCCGATGTGGTCAGGCTTGAGTGCCGACGTGGAGTCGGGCTTGAGTGCCGATGTAGAGCTGGGCTTGAGTGCCGACGTGGAGCTGGGCTTGAGTGCCGACGTGGTCGGGCTTGAATACCGACGTGGAGCTGAGCCTGAGTGCTGATGTGGAGTCGGGCTTGAGTACCGACGCGGTCAGGCTTGAATACCAACGCGGTCGGGCTTGAGCTAGAGAAGCAAGATTGCTCGAGAATGTTTTTATTAGTAAGTAGAGGTGAATGTTATTGAAATATACTAGAATACTCAAATCTATGGTGTCAGTACACATTACTGGTAATACCAACGAAGGTTGTCTGCATTCCAAGTACGAGGGAGCAGCTTCCCATCTAGTTTCTCAATCCGGTAGGCTCCACGATGAAGTGCATTGGTGACCCGATAAGGCCCTTCCCAATTGGGTGACAATTTGCCTCCTTCAGTAGGTTTAGAGACTTTTGCTCGCCTAAGCACCAGGTCTCCAGGGAGGAATGTTCTGGGATGAACTCGAGTGTTGTAATATTTGCAACTCTTTGGCGGTAAGCAGCCATCTTGATTCGTGCTCGATCAAGGGCCTTCTTAACAAGGTCAAGATTGGCTCGCAACTGGCTTGGATTGTTCCCCTCATCATATGATTGTATCTAGGGACTAGGAATGCCAATCTCTATAGGGATGATGGCCTCCGACCTGAACACCAAGCCAAAAGGAGTTTCTCCCGTGGGGATCCGTGGTGTCATGTGATATGCCCACAGTACGTTTGGGAGCTCCTCCACCCATCTTCCTTTAAAATCATCTAGGTGCATCCTGAGCCCTTGAAGGATGGTACAATTTGTCACTTCGGCTGCTCCATTTGACTGAGGGTGATCGATAGAAGTGAACTTCTGGCATATGCTCAGCTCAGAATAAAATTCTTGGAAGGGAGCATTGTTGAATTGTCGATCATTGTCGGTAACAAGGGTGTGGGGTAGCCCAAATCGACAAATAATAGACTTCCAAAAGAAAGTCCTCACCTTGGCTTCGGTGATTTTGGCGAGTGCTTTGGTCTCTACCCACTTGGTGAAATGATCGATGGCAACGAGAAGAAACTTCCTCTAACTAAAGGCTGGAGGGAATGGCCCCAAAATATCCATCCCCCATTGGGCGAAGGACCATGGAGCCGACAAGGGGCTCAACTGAGAGGTTGGTAGCCGTTGGATGTTGGCGTGCCGCTGGCAGCTATCGCACTTCCGAACTAACTCGGCTGCATCTCCTCGCATGGTAGGCCAATAACAGCCTTGACAATCTCACGGAGGATGTAGTCAGTATTTGCAGGAGCAACACACTTGAGGAGGGGATGAGAAAAGGACCTTCAATATAGTTGTCCGTCAAGCACAAGAAATTTAGATGCACACCATTTTAGTAGTTTTGCTTCAGCAAGGTCGACCGAGAGGGCATCGTTGGTGAGGTACTGGACATAGGCGTCAATCCAAGAAGGATCTTGGTTGATTGCCAAGGATTTTTCCACCACATTGATTCTTGGGGCTTTTAGATGTTCCACATAAGTTCTTCCCAAGGTCCCGTCGGCCGAAGTGGCTAGACGGGACAAAGCATCGGCTCTGGCACTCTCCCCCTAGGGAATGTAGCTAACACTGAAGTGAGTAAAGGGAGAGGCCTGTGATTGCACCATACTCAAGTAGCGAGACATTGTAGGATCTCGAGCCTTATAGTCTCCCTTTATCTGGCCAGGGACGAGCTGGGAGTCAGTGAAGACTCTGAGGCACTTCACTCTAAGCTCCATGCTAGCCTCATTCCTGACAGCAAAGCTTCATACTCAGCTTGGTTGTTTGTGGCCGAGAAGAGGAAACGAAGGGCATACTCGGTCACAATGCCATCCGAACTTGCTAGGATGAGGCCTGCCCCACTGCCTTGGGAGTTTGACGCTCCATCTACATGAAGGATCCAGTCCTCCTCCCTTCCCTCGGTTGTAGTGTCCGAGGAGCCTGCAGGAGGCTCCTCCAGCTGCTCCTCTGTCCAGGTGCATTCGATCAAAAAATCCGCCAAGATCTAAGACTTCCTGGCCGATCTGGGACAAAATGATAGGTCAAATTCTCCTAGCTTGACTGCCCACTTCGCTAGTCGACCGAAGGTGTCAAGGCAAGAGAGAATTGCCCTGAGTGATTGATCCGTGACCACCATGATCGAGTGCGCTTGGAAGTATGGTATGAGATGCTGAACAAAGATGATTAAAGCAAAGATAATCTTTTCGGTATTGGAATATATGATCTCTGTGTCGTGAAGCACTTTGCTTGTGTAGTAGACTGGCCTTTGCGTCTTGTCGGCATCGATACGGACAATCACAGAACTCACCGCTTCGGGGGATGCAGCAAGGTAAAGGAAGAGTTCTTCTCCTCCCCTGGGCTTGGTAGCAAGGGTGACATGGACAATAACTTCTTCAATCCCTCAAACGCTTCTTGACATTCCATCGTCCAATAGAAGCTGTTAACTTTGGTCAAGGCTCTGAAGAAGGGTAGACACCTTTCTGTTGACCTTGCTAGAAAACGGCTCAAGGCGGCTATCCTTCCCGTGAGCCATTGTACTTCCTTCTTGTTGCTTGGTGGTCTCATGTTGATGATGGCTTTGCTCTTTTCGGGGTTAGCTTTGATTCCCCTCTATGTCACCATAAATCCCAGGAATTTGCCAGCTGCGACTCCAAAGGCGTACTTCCGTGGGTTCAGTTTCATCCGGTATCGGCGAAGGTTGTCAAAGGTTTCTGAAAGATCGACAACATAGTCATTGGCACAAACGCTTTTCATTAACATGTCGTCCATGTTCACCTCCATGTTGCGCCTGATTTGGTCTTCGAATACCTTATTCATCAACCTCTGGTAGGTGGCTCCCACATTCTTCAATCCGAAGGGCATGACCTTGTAGCAATAGATGCCCTTCTCAGTCATGAAAGAAGTGGCCTCCTCATCAGCCGGGTCCATCCTTATCTGGTTGTACCCTGAGAAGACATCCATGAAGCTAAGGGTTTTATGGCCCGATGTGGCATCCACCAGCTGATCGATCCTGGGCAGTGGAAAGCTGTCCTTGGGGAATGCCTTGTTGAGGTTGGTGAAATCAACGCACATCCTTCAGCTCCCATTGGCCTTGCAAACCATTACCACATTGGCTAGCCAGACTGGGTAATGCGCCTCCCGTATATGGCCCACTGCGATCAATTTACTGACTTTCTCGTCCATAGCTCTTTGCCTTTCGGGAGCAAAACTTCTCTTCTTTTGCCGAACTGGTCGACTTCTTGGGTCGATGTTGAGTCTATGGGTAATGACTTCAGGTGGCACTCCCGGCATATCCGAGGCTGACCAAGAAAAGATGTCCGCATTGGTCCGCAAAAAGGCAAGTAGTCGATCCCTCGCTTCAGGAAGAAGAAGCGTTCCAATTTGTATTGTCTTCGCTGGATCCTCCCCCAGCGGAAGAGTCAATAAACTTTCACCCAGTTCTCCTCTCTTCTTGGAGTTTCTGGGATCGAGTGGCTCAAACATCAATGGAGCAGTCACCTCATGAGGACTATGTGCGGTGTGGTAACAGAGGGATACCAAGTTCTGCTCCCCGCGCATCTTTCCAACTCCCTTATTGGTAGGAAACCGTACCAATAGCCACTTTGTAGAAATAATGGCGTCAAGAAGGTTGAGACCAGGCCTTCCAAGAATGGTGTTGTAAGCCAAGGAGACCTGGACAACTAGAAATTTTATAAAGACCGTGCTCTGGCATGGTTCCATCTCGATCGTAACTGGAAGGGTGATTTCTCCTTCTTCCTTTATAGTATCCCCAGTGAAGCCCATCAAGGGAGTGGTCACAGGGCAAAAAAGACTTGGAGATAGGTTCATTCGAACAAATGCCTCGTACAAAAGAATATCCACTGAACTTCCACTATCAACAAGGATTCGCTTTACAGGATGTTTAGCTATTGTCATTGACACGACGACGCTATCATCATTAGGGTTGTCTACCCCTTCTAAGTCCCTTCTGAAAAAGAAAATTACAGAATCTTCTCCCTCCTCGCACTACCTTTTAGAGGCACTGCCTACACCCCAGGAGATCATGGCCACCATCTTCTCCATCGGAGCATTGTCCACGCCGATATGGGGTGCAGATGGTGCCGACGAGCCTGGAGCAGTAGGGTTTCCTCTCCAAACAAACTTTCCTAGAAGGCCCTACTAGACAAGTACCTCGATGGCTTTCTTCAGCAGGTGGCAGTCCTCCGTGTCGTGGCTATAGTCCCAGTGATAGCGGCAGTAGAGATCTTTATTGCGAGGGACTCCTGGCCTCATGGGAGTCGGACGCCAAAGATAAGGTTCACCTTCGATCTCTAGTAAAATATGGGATACTGGGGCGAGAAGGGGAGTGAAATGTTCCTTGGAAGCCAGGGCCCGAGGTTGATTGTCCAAGCAATGAGGCAGCTCAGACCACCTTGGTCGTGTCCCAGCAGGCTTCGGATGCAATGGCTTCTTACTGGACCCCTTGTAAACCTTCCTTCTGGAAAAGTCTGCTTCGTCAGCGCGAATATACTTCTGCACTCGGCTTAGCAGTTTGGCATAAGAGTCGGGAGGTTTCTTGTCCAGAGAATAGGCAAAGTGAGAGGATGGAGTCCCCGCTTTAGGGCCAAGGTGGCCACGGAGTCCTCAAGATTATAGACTTCGAGCTCCTTGAACTGGGCCACGAAGTCCTTCAAAGTTTCATCGCTCCTCTGCTGGATGGCAAATAAGCAATCAGCCACCCGAAGGATCTTTCGGCACGCATTAAAGTGGGCCAAGAAGGATCGCTCCAGCTGCCCGAAGGAGTTGATACTACATGGTGGCAGGCGAAAATACCATGTACGTGCGGCCTTCCGAAGTGTAGCTGAAAAGGCGACGCAGAGGAGAGAATCTGTTGCCCCTTGGACCTGCATGAGGACTTTTGTAGCTTTCCAAGTGATCCAGAGGATCTGTGGTGCCGCCATATGGATCCAACTGGGGTAGATGAAACCGGGACGGAACTGGTTCCTTAATAATGTGGCGAGACAGCAGGGGGCGATGGTTGTATTCCGCCCCATGAGGGTTGGTAATTCTGTGGTTGAGCTCCTCCAACCGCAAATGGTACTCGTCCAACCGCTGCTCAGCCCGACGAGCAATCTGTTTGTTGATGGAATCTCCCCTCGAAGATTCGGAGGACGAGCGAGAAGAAGGTCGCCGGTGGAGAGGTTGCACTTGCTCAGGTTCCTTCCCACTGCGTCGCTTGGGGAGACGGTCAAAGCGATGGGAAGGAGACCACGGCCGCTTGGAGGTCTCCCGGCGGTGAGATTTTGGGGATGCGCGATGAAAAGTCTCCGAAGGAGTCCTGCCACGATGAGAATGGCTGGCTCCGTGACACTCCGCGTGGGGCGGAGGGAGCTGAGGTGGCAATGGCATAGTGGTGGAGCATTGTTCCTGCAGCCCCCGAACCACCGCCATCAGATCCTAAACTTACTGGGTCAGTGCGTCGAGCTAATCAGCTTGGCTAAACTACGGCTGTATAGGGGGCGGAGTAGGGAGATCGGTCTCTGGCTGCTCAGCCCACGAGGATTGCCCTCCCAGCTTGACTGGTAGAGGCCTCCTGCGCACATGTGATCACCATCTTCTTCCTTGCAGGGGTTGAAGGGCTGCAGATACGTCAAGTAAATGTTTGTGCTGTAGTGCGCTGGCCCCTTCCTGACGCGCCAATTTTTTGCTGCCAAATCACTTCCAGAGAGCGTTGGGCAGGAAAAGAACTCCGTGGGTCTTCGAGAAGATGACAGGATTGCTCCCTTTAGCCGGAGACCTGCAACAAAAGTTTCGGACCGATGGTTCCGGTCGGGACCTTCTGACACTCTAGTTAGTGGTCTAAAGAACAGCACTAAAGATGAGTAGTTCAGAATGAATCCCTTCCTCGTTGTGAGTGAAGGTTCTTATACTTGTTTGGAGGTCCCTCTTATCCTTCGAGGATGACCGTTGAGTCACGTCGTCTGCTAGGATCGGCGCTGTAAGTGGTAGGTGGGCGCATAACCGCTAGACGTGCACCGTAAATAACGGTAACCATCCATAGTCTTAGCGAAGAGTGATATAGTGGGCCACGTGGCAATCCTAGGCACTTGTTAGGTCGATGGGAACAATGTTTGAGGTTGGTTCCTCAGCCAAAATTAGAGGCCAAGAGTATGTTGAGGCCGAGGCCGAGGCTGAGGCGAGGCTCGAGGCCGAGACCGAGGCCAAGATGAAGCTCGAAGCCGAGGCCGAGATGAAGCTCGAAGCGAGGCCGAGGCGAGGCTCAAGGCCGAGGCCGAGGCCAAGGCGAAGCGAGACTCGAGGCCAGGAAGAAATCCGAGGCCAAGATCAGCCATCGAATCATTACTCTTTTTGGGAATCATGCAAACAGTTAATTCACTGTCTGGGGGCTTGATCAGCCACATCAGGCAGCATTTGCATGAACATGGTGTCATTAAACCATGTCATTTGGATGGCCGAAATTATGTAGGTTTGTTTAGCTCATCTTTTCTAAAAGACAAAGGAAAGCAATCAAATCAATACAGGCACAATCATTAATGTGCATAAAAGCTCTCGAGATGGTATCAAAATTATTCTAATTAGTCTATCGAGAGAACAAAACAATAAATTAGATAAAGTAAATATATATTTTAAAAAATAAAAATAAAATAAATAAAATAATAATCAAATATTCAACTCATCTTTTTTTTTTTCTCAAACTGCATAGAAAATCTGCTTTGTACTATACTCTATTCATAAATAAGTCGCCATATAAATTATAAATTAATAGTTATAATTATAATTACAAATAAAATAATAATCAAATAAAATATTATAAATTTTTTTTATAAAACTAGTTATTTCACTTTGAGTAGGATTAATTATCCAAAACCCTAAATTTTCTAAATTAATGAACGAAAGAATCATCTAAGGACAACAAGAACAACAAACGGCAGCGGAGGATAACTTGGCCCTCCTGATCTCCATCGTCCTCTTCCTCCCAAGTGCTCCATCATTCACCTATTGCCGTTCTAGTTGCCACTCCATCGCCCCCCATGTTTCCTCCTGTTCATCTGGCCTCTCGTTTAAATCCAACGTCAATCTAGGCCGCTTAAGCGAGAATGCCGGCGAGACGCGACCCATATCGCTCTCCGCCGGACCTCGGCCTGATGACTGGCAGATGATGGTGTGGCTCGGTACAACGACGTCCTTCCTTTTGCTGCTGCTGTCTTCACGTTCCTTGCGCATCAACTTTTACACCAAGAGAATCAAAAGTGAAAAAATTTATATTAATCTCCAAAGCGTGTGAAAGAGATCCATGAATCATCATCAGTTCCCTTAATTACCTTCTCGTCCTGCTTCACCGGAGGTGGCGGAATCTCAGGTGCGCTCGAGTCCTCGAAGGAGAGAACCGTTGCAAGCTTCGATTTCCCGTCCTCGTTTGCTGCAAGAGAGGAGGAAGCGGAGAAGATCGTTTCTTCTTGGAACCCCATCGAAGACGGAGACAGAACGTCGACGCTCGTCTTCCAGAACCAACTCGGGGAGATGGCGAAGGATTAACGCCACCTCCACCTCTTCTTCCGTGAAGGAGTCCGGCGGTGACGACATGAGCTTCGAGAGAGAGGAAACACGGGTGCAGATGGGACCGGAATTTCCTGTAAGGAGATTTGTGCTTCGTCCTCACGCTGGATGCTGATCTTTTAGTTAGAGCACACAAGATCCTTAATTATATGGTATCATACCCATTCAGAGTCCTGATGGAGTGCACCAAACGGAATGCGTATTTAATATACAGTAAAACGGTAATGCCACGCGGTGACAGCTGAGCGCAATGCTTAGCTAGTTAGCTTTCGAAAGAACTACCAACATGCATTTAATTCTTTATAGCCGTTAAAAAATAAAAATCTATTAATAATCTAATATAAAAACATAATAGTTTAGTAAAAAAAGTTGAATAAAAAATATCCTTCAACAGAAAAAAGAAAAGAAGTAGCGAAAATAAATTAATAGTTTGTTGTAAATAAAAGTTTCTGTCTGTTAAAAAAAAGCAATGTCTCCTAAAGGGCAAAAAAAAAAAAATTTAATGTAAAAAGATTTAATTTTAGACTTAAAAAAGTCTCTATTGAAAAAGAAAAAAAAAGAATCAACTAAAAAATTTAATAGTTTGAATAACTCAAAAAAAAAAAAAAAACAACTTAAGAAATATAATAGTTAGATTGGTTAAAGAAATAATAGAAAAAAGAGAAAACTAGCTAATACAAATTAATTAATAGTTTTTTGTAAAGAAAAAAAGATTTTGTTAGAAAATAATCCTCATAAAAAATGAAAAAGAATAAGCTAAAAAAATTAATATTTTATTTAAAAAAGATTGTAGATTGGAAAAAATATTCTGTAAAGAAAAAGAAAAAAAAAAGAACTTGCTAAAATGAATTAATAATTTTAAGTAAATAATAATAATTTTAAACTAAAAGAAAAGGTTTTGCATCATAAAAGAGATAAAGAATCAGCTAAAAATAAATAATTTGATCGATTAATTAAAATTAAAATGACTAAAAATAATAGTTTGATTGACTAATCAAAATTTAATGGAAAATTAACAATTTGAAAAAGAAAAAAAAAGTGCATTCATAATTTCATAGTTTGATATAAAAGAAATTAATAGTTTTTAACTTTAAGAAAAAAATTTTATCAAAAAAAGAAAAAAAACGGGTTAATGAAAATCAATAGTTTGATATAAAATTGTCTCTAACTAAAACAAAATCTTCATGGAAAAATAAGAAAAAGAGTTAGCTAGAAAACAATATATTTTGACCCAAAAAATATTGTGTCACATGAGAAAAAAGAAAAAAAAAAGAACTAACTAAAAAAATTAATAGTTTGATGTAAAATACTAGTTTTTGATTGGAAAAAATTATTCTTAAAAAATATTTTTCATCAAAAAAGAGAAAGAGAATCAACTAAAAAAAACAATAGTTTGATCATATAAAAAATTTAATCATCTAAAAAATTTCAACAGTTTAATATACCTAAAAAATAGAAAAAGAAAAAAAGAAAAATAATGTGCAAGCAAAAATTGATGTTTTGTTGTTATAAAAAGTTTTCAATTAAAAAAAATGTCTTCATGGAAAAAAAAAGAAAAGAAAAAGAGCTAGCTAAAAAAATTAATAATTTGATGAAAAAAGTTTCAAATTAGAAAAAAAAATGTTCTCTATAGAAAAGAAAAAGAATTAATTAAAAATTTTAATAGTTTGATATAAAGAAAAAATAGTTTCCATCTAAAAAAATATTTTTCATAAAAAATAAAAAACCAGCACAAAATAATTAATAGTTTGATAAGTTAAAATAATTTAATCTGGCTAAAATTTTTTTTGATTGACTAAAAAAATTAATATTTGGTGTAAAAATAATTTTTAACTATAAATTGCTCCTTATTTAGCTAAAAACTAAAAAAAATTGTTTTTGATTAAAAATAAATGTTTTTCATGAAAAAAGAAAAAGAACCAATTTAAAAAGTAGATTAGCTAAATAAAATCAATAAAGTAAGGGAAAAAAAAGCAAACATTATGATTGGCTAAAAAAATCCAAAGAAAAGAAGAAAAAAAGCAATATTGGCTAAAATATAACTAACAGAGAAAGGGAGAAAATGCACATTTGAAGTGTTAAACATGAATGCATGGGCTGAAATCATAGGCTTCGTTACCATTTATGTGGCACTATTGAAAAAAACTAGCAAGACAAAAAAGAGCAGTCTCAATAGTCTTAGTCTTGTTCTTTTTAGAAGATATTTCAGAACTAGCCCAATCAGCCTTTTGCATTAATGACATCATGTCATCCCTCAGCCTAGAAATCTCATAAAAAAGTTTACCAATATCCATTTTCTCTTCTCAATGAAAAACCCTTCCATTAAGTACATTGACAAAGTGCTCCAAACCATCCAAATGCATTCTAATATCAGTTAGAGAAGCATACATGGATGAGATATGGGGAACCATAAATGAATCACTGGAATGTGAGGTACTATCCTCAGAGCTTTTGATAGATACAACATTAGAAATCCTCCTAACCAAAGTGTTTATATCATCAGGGTCTAATTTGAAAGTTGTGGGACGACTGGATTGGTTAGAAGTTGGAACGGGTTCTCGTATATGGGATGGATTGTTGTCAATATGTGGATTGATGTCAGTAGGTGGAGTGTTGCCAATATTCATAAAATCTTGTAATTCAAACAAATATGGATAAGTAAAAGATGAAGAAGGATAAGCATGAGATGTGGTAGCATAGGCATGTTTCTATGATTGCATTATACACGTTTAATATAAATTTATACATATTTTAATTTTAAAATAATTTATTTTATTTTTGTGTCTATATATTATCTTGTCTCACAATATTTTCTGTCATCTTTGTTGATTTGGTTCTATTGCATATGTAGATTTAACAAAGCAAGGCCTGCAGTGAAGCTTAACAGGTATAAGTAAAAGTGTGATGTTGGTGCAAATTGATTACTTCCGAGTTGTGGATTTGAAATTGACTTATCAGATGTATTTGATATTTACTTTTCATACTGCATTCTTGAAATGAATAAGCAGCAGCCTAAGTTGATCAATCTCACCATTTGTGTAAGAAAGCATATGAATAGATACATGTACAAGTAGAAGAATGAACTTTACAGCTGAAGCAAGCTATTTAAGCATGTTATACTTATGGAGATGCCAACTTATCTTGATGTCAGTATTCAACTTGGTTGCCCTATTATGCTATATTTTTACTTCTGACAAAATTGTTGAAGAAAGTGAGCTACATGCTTACATTTTCATATTTAATTTGAAATTTATTCTATTGGAGGTCCCTTGCCCCTTACTTTTTCTTCTTAATAATTTTCTTAACGAATCTGATTAGTGTTGTGAATTGATCTACCTATTCCCATCAACTTGTTCACTCTAACTTAACAAACTCTTCCATTTGTGCCATGATTTAAATTACATCTGCATGATATATATGGATAAAATATCCTGAAATTTATCTGAAGGATTAAAAATCATATTTAAAATAAATAACTTTAGAAGATTCTTCAACATGTATAAAAATATTTTTAAATAGTTTTTTTATTTTTAAAAGGGTTATATCCTAATCCAGCTTTGTCGAAAATAGCTCTTTGACTATCTAAAATCATATTTAGTTTAGTAGAACTCAAAGTAAATTTATCTACAATTGATTTAAGTTTATTTACTTCAATTTTTAGATTTTTGTTTTCTTGTTTCAAATTTCATTTTCTTCAATACATTTATTCTTTTCTAAAGTAAGATTTTAAATTTGATTTTTTAAATCTTTATTTTTTAAACTTAGTTTAGCAAAATTATTAATTAATTCATAAAATCACTATACAATTCTTCAAATATAAAGTCATCAAGAAAATCAGGGCTTACCTCGTCATTATCTATGATGAAGCAAAGGTTGGCAATTTCACTCTTCTCTTCTTCTTCGAAGCTAGAATCATCACTATTGCTCCAAGTGGCCATCATAGGTTTCTATTTAAAATTGTTGGGACCTTTCTTTAGTTGTGAACAATCTGATTTGAAGTATCCCGACTTCTTGCATTCATAACAAATATTCTCCTTTTCTTTTCTTTACTTTCTTCTCCTTTTACAAATAGCCATTTTCTTGTCCAAATTTCTTTCTTTTCATGAACATCTTAAATTTCTTAGTAATAAGGGCCATGTCATCATCATCACTATTGTCTAAGATTCTTCTTTCTGATCCAAACTCTTAAGGGCCATAATTCTTCTTCTTTTTGATTCCTCCTCATCAACATGTTGTTTAACTTGTAACTCATGCATCATGAGGGACCTGAGAAGTTCCTCCAATGGTAGGTGATAAACACATAAATAATTATCATTAAACCTATTAATTAATAATTTAACGTACATATTATTATTTAACATTTTAATATTTTATATAATATTTTAGATAAAATCTTATCAACTTAAAGAGCTTGATTTTAGGGATTTAACGATGCAAACAGCACTCAAATCGAATTTAAGATGAGCTTGGAATTGATTTTATAAGGATTTAGCACAGATTTTAAAGCGAAGTCGGCAAACCAAGTGCAGACTTCATCGTGCCGTTTCTTCCTTTTTTTTTTGCACGATTCTTTATCTCTTCAACTCTAATCTTTCCTTCAACAAATTAAGGAATTAATTAGATAGGAGGTTATCAAATTGAAAGAAGGAACTTCATATGGAAGGAATTGAAATCTTATCCGCTATTTCTCCAAGATTTTCTCCTTCATAGCGTCGTCTCTGTTTTGGAAACAGTTGCTTCTCAGCGTCCTCTCCACGTCAAGGCCGCATATGGAATTCTATAAATAGCAGAGGAGGGAGAGCAATCGGGGAGAGTTTTGGGGCGGTGTTCATCCGTGGATTGGAGGAGTTATCTGCTCGTGCCGTGGTTTGGAGTCCGTAGGAAGGAGAAATCTTTGTTCAGGTGCTCTGTTTCAGCCGTTTGAAGACCCCTATTCCAGGCATTGAAGACTTCTGTTCCAGCCATTTGAAGACCCCTGTTCCAGGAGTTCCGTGGGAGGCCCCATTCATCTGTTCGTCCGTAGGTGTGGAGTTCTTGGATGCTCTGCTTCGAGGCGTATGCAGAAGAGGGCCCGGTTTGGTTTAGGAATTTATTATAATCTGTTGCTTTCTTAATGTCATAACTCTTTACTTTATATGAAATAAAATTTTTATTCATAATTAATTGTTATTAAATTATATTTAAGTGGAAATAATTTAGACTGATCTATTCTTTAAAGGGAGGCCGTGATCTATGGGTACGGACCGTGCTCTTATAAGATAGACCATATATTGATTATTTTGCACTACTAATTATTTAATTAATTAAATTTATAAATTTATTTCAAGATAATCGCTAAAGTCTCTGTGGAATCGATCCCTTACTCTCGCTATTCTAATAGTGAAATTAAGGTGTTTAAATCGTTGCGCTACGACACGCATCAGATTTTTGGCGCCGTTGCTGGGGTTTGGAGTAGTTATCTGCTCGTGCCGTGGTTTGGAGTCCGTAGGAAGGAGAAAGCTCTGTTCAAGTGCTCTGTTCCAGCCATTTGAAGAGCTCTATTCCAGGCATTGAAGACTTCTATTCCAGCCGTTTGAAGACCCTTGTTCCAGGAGTTCCATGGGAGGCCCGTTCATCTGTTCGTCCGTAGGTGTGGAGTTCTTGGATGCTCTGCTTCGAGGCGTATGCAGAAGTGGGCCCGGTTTGGTTTAGGAATTTATTATAATATGTTGCTTTCTTAATGTCATAATTCTTTACTTTATATGAAATAAAATTTTTATTCATAATTAATTGTTACTACATTATATTTAAGTGAAAATAATTTAGACTGATCTATTCTTTAAATGGATGGGCCGTGATCTACCCGTGCTCTTATAAGATAGACCATATCTTGATTATTTTGCACTACTAATTATTTAATTAATTAAATTTATAAATTTATTTCAAGATAATCGCTAAAGTCCCTGTGGAATCGATCCCTTACTCTCGCTATTCTAATAGTGAAATTAAGGTGTTTAAATCGTTGCGCTACGACACGCATCAGATTTTTGGCGCCGTTGCCGGGACTTAAGTGTGTTATTTGAAAAAAAAAATTTAAAAATTAAAAAAAATATATATAAAAAAAAAGATTAATTTTCTCTTAATTTTTGAATATTATCTCTTTATTTTATTTCCTTAATTGTTAGAATTGCATATTTTCTTTTTAACATAAAAAAAAAAAATTATTACTTCCTTTTCCACAAATCCAATTTTAACCTAATCAAATTTCCTTTTAATTAACTTACCTAAAAAAAACCTAAAAGAAAACCTAAGACCCTTCCATAAAACATAATTAATTTAAGGAAACAAAATAAAAAAAATTATAAAATAAAAATAAAATATAAACAAAATAATTATTTTATTTTTATGCTTAGATTGACTTAGGTGATTTATTTTTGCAAAACTCAAAATTCTTCCATTGACATCTCATAATTTATTAGGAAATTAGAAACTAATCACAAAAATCTTTAAAAAAATAATAATAAATAAAAAAACTATTTGCTTTAGAGTCATTGGTAGGGTGTATGCTTGGTCGCCGATCGTTGCAGCCCACCTTATACCCTTAGATCCTGAGATAGAAAGAACTATTAGAGCAAACAGACTCAGAATTATGGATCCTAATAACGAAAATAATCAACCACGACAGTTGAAAGAGTATTTCACTCCTTCAAGGTATACCTACTCTCCCTGCATTCAAGTGCCTCCAGTAGAGGCTGCCCAATATGAAATTAAGTCAAGTGTAATCCAAATGTTACCATCTTTCTATGGACTTACAAATGAGGATCCCTACAAACACTTAGATGAATTCTTAGAAATTTGCTCAACTGTCAAGATTCAAAATTTCTCTGATGATGCACTTAGGCTTAAGTTATTCCCTTTTTCCCTAAAAGATAAAGCCAAGTATTGGTTAAATTCATTAGACACTGTATAATTTCAACTTGGGATCATCTTCAGAGAGAATTTCTTAAGAAATATTTTCCTATAGGAAAAACGAATCAAATTAGAAAAGCCATAACAAGTTTTTCCCAGACAGATGGAGAAATGTTCCATGAGACATGGGAGAGATTCAAAGAACTGATTAGAAAATGTCCACATCATGCTATACCCAAATGGCAACTGGTTCAGTGCTTTTATGATGGATTATCAGAAAAGCATAGGCAAATGGTTGATGCTTCATGTGGTGGGACATTTATGTTAAAAAATGAACATGAGCTTGGCAACTCTTTGAGACATTGAGTGAGAATTCATTACATCATATGTCAGTTGCTCGTCGAGACCCTCCCGTAGAACCTAAAAGAGGTGGAATATATGAAATAGGTCATTCTACAGATATCTATACTAAGGTAGATGAATTATCCCATAAACTTGATCGGATTCTACAAGTTGGAAACATCTCTTCCCCATCTACTCAATTACATGAGGTCTGCATAATTTGTTCGAGTCCAACCCATTCTATAGGTGAATGTCCAGCTGCATACCAATTTCCTGAACTTGTTCAAGAGCAAGCCCACCAAGCCCAAACCCGATTAGCTCCTAGAACAGGAAATGATCCATTTTCAAATACTTACAATCCTGGCTGGCGAAATCACCCAAATTTTTCTTGGAAACCTCAACCTGTAACCAATTCATCGATCAGACCTAATTATCAAGAAACCAATTTTAGAAGCATGCCATATTCACAATATCCAAACATCCCACAACCTCCACCGAATAATCAGCCTACTTTTGAAGACAAAGTGTTACAAGCATTGAAAGGGCTAGAAATGAATACTCAAATCCTTCACTCCCACACACAATCTATTGCAAAACTAGAAACTCAGATAGGTCAATTAGCCACAGCATTCAGTAGAAGGGAGGAGGGTAAGTTACCTAGTCAGCCTATCGATAACCCGAAAGGACAATTCATGGCTGAAGGTTCCAATAGTCCTGACAAATTCCCAGAACATGCTAAATCAGTCATGACTCTCAGAAGTGGAAAAACATTGAACCCACCTGAACCAACCCAGAAATTAGAAGTGGCTAAACCAGAAGAGAGAAGAAATGAAAAAGAAAAGGAATTCAATGATCAAGCAATCATACCTAAAGCCCCATTCCCTAGTGCTTTAGAATCTCCTTTGCCTTCAGATAAGAAGAATATAAAATGAATGAGATGCTTGAGTTATTTAAGCAAGTCCAAATAAACTTACCTCTTCTCGATGCTATCAAGCAAGTTCCAGCTTATGCCAAATTTTTGAAGGATCTATGCACACAAAAACGGAAAGCCAAGACACAATACCAAAAAAGATACATTTGACTGAGCAAGTCAGCTCAGTTGTTCAGCAAATAACCCCACCCAAACTAAAAGATCCTGGTACCCCGATTATATCATGTGTCATAGGAAACTTCACAATCAAGAAAGCATTATTAGATTTGGGTGCGAGTGTAAACCTTCTCCCAAGTTCAGTATATGAATTATTTGGATTTGGAGAGTTGAAACCCACGACAGTAACACTACAATTGGCAGATAGATCAGTCAAAGAACCTCGTGGAATATTGGAAGATGTATTAGTAAAGGTGGATGAATTCTATTTTCCTGTCGACTTCCTTGTGTTGATATGGAATCTAGTGGTAATCCTAACCAAATTCCCATCATCCTTGGAAGACCTTTTCTAGCTACTGCTAATGCATGCATAAATTGTAGAACAGGTGTGATGGATGTATCTTTTGGAAACAAGAAGATGAGATTAAATATTTTTAATGCTTCCCAAGGACCACCTGTGTATGATTTAAATGAAGTAAACATGATAGAGGAAGTAGTAGATAAGAAATTCCAAAGTTTGATTGATTCGGATCCTTTACAAACATGTCTTACACATTTTGGAATAGATGACTTTGATATTGATGAGTATACCAAAGAGATAAACATGTTATTAGAACCACCTAAGATCGACACCATCCCGCCTTGGACTATAAAATATGAACCACTTCCAACTAAACCAAGTCCTTTAATACCATCCTTGGAAGAACCACCCCAACTAGAATTGAAACCTCTTCCAGATGACTTAAAATATTCATTCCTTGGACCCAATGATACCCTTCCAGTAATCATTGCATCTACCCTAACCTCTGAGCAAGAAGATAAATTGGTAGATGTACTTAAAGAACATAAAGAGGCAATTGGATGGACAATAGCTGATATTAAGGGAATTGACCCTTCCGTTTGCATGCACCATATTCATAGTGAAATTGAAGCCAAACCACATAGAGACATGCAACGAAGGCTAAATCCAAACATGAGGGATGTTGTTAAGAAAGAAGTAGTAAAATGGCTTGATGCTGGTATTATTTATCCAATTTCAGATAGCCAATGGGTCAGTCCAATCCAAGTAGTACCTAAAAAATCGGTATTACCGTGATTAAAAATGAAAAGGGCGAATCAATTCCTACTCGCACATCAACTAGTTGGAGAGTGTGTATAGATTATCGAAAGTTGAATGCCGTGACTAGGAAAGACCACTTTCCTTTGCCTTTTATCGATCAAATTCTAGAACGGCTAGCGGGACAAAGTTTCTTTTGTTTCTTAGATGGATATTCAGGATACAATCAAGTCCCAGTATTTCCTGCAGATCAAGAAAAGACCACCTTCACTTGTCCCTTTGGAACATTTGCCTTTAGACGTATGCCGTTTGGTCTTTGTAATGCACCAGCCACTTTCAACGATGTATGATGGCCATATTTTCTGATATGATTGGTCAATTTTTGGAAGTATTTATGGATGATTTTTCAGTCTTTGGTGCATCATTTGATAGCTGCCTCGAGAACTTGACTAAGGTACTGAAACGATGTATGGAAATGAATTTAGTCCTAAGTTGGGAGAAGAGCCATTTTATGGTTCGTGAGGGAATTGTGCTTGGACACATTGTTTCAGAGAGAGGTATTGAGGTTGATAAAGCCAAGGTTGAATTGATCTCAAATCTATCACCCCCAACCTCAGTTAAACAAGTACGATCTTTCCTTGGTCATGCTGGTTTTTATAGACGTTTCATCAAAGATTTCAGTAAAATTTCTCGACCATTATGTAATTTGTTGACCAAGGATAGTTCTTTTAATTTTGATAAAGATTGTCTAACAGCCTATAACATCCTTCGAACTGCTTTGACCACTGCACCAATTATCAAGCCCCCAGATTGGACCATACCTTTTGAAATCATGTGTGATGCTTCTGATTATGCTGTAGGGCAGTTCTAGGACAGAAACTCAATCGAGAACCCCATGTAATTTATTATGCTAGCAAAACTCTTTCAGATGCACAAATGAACTATACTACCACTGAAAAAGAATTACTAGCAGTTGTGTTTGCCCTAGAAAAGTTTAGATCATATCTGTTAGGGTCTAAAGTTTTAGTTTATTCAGATCATGCAGCGTTGAGGCATCTTATATCAAAAAAGGATACAAAACCCAGACTATTAGATGGATCCTACTACTACAAGAATTTGATCTAGAAATCTTAGATAAGAAGGGTTCTGAAAATATGGTAGCAGATCATATCTCTAGGATCTCAGTGGAATACAATAAAGAAATAATCAGAGATAAATTCCCTGATGAGC
>UESW01001389.1:0-27319 GCA_900491605.1 Calamus simplicifolius | reverse complement strand
AATTTATTAGTAGAAAAATTTTTGAACCAAATCAAAAAGTATGGCTTTATAATTCAAGATTACACCTTTTCCCTGGAAAACTTCGTTCACGATGGAATGGACCTTTTATAGTAACTCAAGTATTTCCCCATGGAGCTATAGAGCTTAAAGACCCCAAGCAAGGAAATACATTCAAAGTAAATGGCCAATGTTTGAAACCATATATAGAAGAAATTAATGATGGAGAAATTGTTGAATCAATTGATCTTGTGAACCCAACACTATCATAATGAGTAGCACAGTCTGGCTGAAGACTTTAAACTTAGCGCTCTTGGGAGGCAACCCAGTTTATTAGTTATTTTTAACTTTCTTTTCTTTTAGTATGTTCTTTTAGCATGACGAGAGAAGAGCAACAGAAGCAGATTGAAAGAAGATGGCAACAATGAAACTTTCAACCTTCAAATACTCTACCAGGTAGTATCTTTCCTTGAAATTATTATTATTATTATTATTTTTCTTCCATTAGGGACAATGAAAATTAAGTTGGGGGGGGGAGGAAAAGAATAAATAAATCCTCGAGTAAAACTATAATCAGATGTGTGTACCAAATTCTGTCTCGATTTGAAGTTAATCAAGCAGTCTATTAATGAATTAATGGTTAGATTATTTTTGAGATATACTGAGGAATAAATTATTAAGTAAACCTAATAAAAGGTAGGGTTTAGCCCAGAAAAAAAAAATTTAGAATAAATTTCAGACCCTCCTGACCACTGATCTTAATAGTACAATCTACTTAATAAGGGTATGGGTGAAAATGTTATTCAAAACAAAAAAAAAAAGAAAAAAAAAGAAAAAAAAAGAAAAAAAAAAAGAAAAGAAAAAGAAAAGAAAATCTCTCTTAAAGTTAATAGATTAGGTTCTTAGCATTTTTCACTGAGTAACCGGGCCCCATCACCTAAGAAAGTAATGTTGTTCGCGTAAAAAGGTGAGAATGTAAAAGAACCTAAGTAGAGTCAGTCCTACCTAAAGCCTTTTTGACTCGAGTAAGTAAGTCCGAGGGGTGTTTTACACCTAATTCCCTAAAACCAATTGGTTTGGGAGCCATTAGCCTAAAGCTCGCTACAAGGGTTAATTAGAAAGCAAGGGGATAGGACATTGCACTGACTTTACACAAGGGAACCAAAGTACAAAAGACATTACACCCAACCCAAATTAAGTTAGAAGACTTAATCAGAAAAGTGGAAAGTTGGTGAAGGAAGACTTCTATAAATTCTTATGGGCTACACTTTATCACTAAAAGGGTAAACTTAATAATCCAATGAAGTACCACCCTTATGATCTAAAAAAAAAAAAAAAGAACTGTAAGATAACTATCAATTCTTGGACTAGCTTGGTACATATTTCTAAATTTCTTATTTGCTCGAGGACGAGTAAGATTCAAGTTGGGGGGAGTGATAAACGCATAAATAATTATCATTAAACCTATTAATTAATAATTTAACGTACATATTATTATTTAATTATTTAATATTTTATATAATATTTTAGATAAAATCTTATCAACTTAAAGAGCTCGATTTTAGGGATTTAACGACACAAACGACACTCAAATCGGATTTAAGATGAGCTCGGAATTGATTTTATAAGGATTTAGCACAGATTTTAAAGCGAAGTCGGCAAACCAAGTGCCGACTTCATCGTGTTCTCAGCCGTCTCTCTCTGTTTTTCGCACGATTCTTTATCTCTTCAAATCTAATCTTTCTTTCCATAAATTAAGGAATTAATTAGATAGGAGGTTATCAAATTGAAAGAAGGAACTTCATATGGAAGGAATTAAAATCTTATCCGCTATTTCTCCAGGATTTTCTCCTTCATTGTGTCGTCTCTGTTTTGGAAACAGTTTCTTCTCCGCAACCTCTCCGCGTCAAGGCCGCATATAGAATTCTATAAATAGCAGAGGAGGGAGAGCAATCGGGGAGAGTTTTGGGGCGGTGTTCATATGTGGATTGGAGGAGTTATCTGCTCGTGCCATGGTTTGGAGTCCGTAGGAAGGAGAAAGCTCTGTTCAGGTGCTCTGTTCCAGCCGTTTGAAGACCCCTATTCCAGGCATTGAAGACTTATGTTCCAGCCGTTTGAAGACCCATGTTCCAGGAGTTCCGTGGGAGGCCCCGTTCATCTGTTCGTCCGTAGGTGTGGAGTTCTTGGATGCTCTGCTTCGAGGCGTATGCAGAAGAGGGCCCGGTTTGGTTTAGGAATTTATTATAATATGTTGCTTTCTTAATGTCATAACTCTTTACTTTATATGAAATAAAATTTTTATTCATAATTAATTGTTATTAAATTATATTTAAGTGGAAATAATTTAGACTGATCTATTCTTTAAAGGGACAGGCCGTGATCTACAGGTACGGACCATGCTCTTATAAGATAGACCATATCTTGATTATTTTGCACTACTAATTATTTAATTAATTAAATTTATAAATTTATTTCAAGATAATCGCTTAAGTCCCTGTGGAATCGATCCCTTACTCTCGCTATTCTAATAGTGAAATTAAGGTGTTTAAATCATTGCGCTACGACATGCATCAGTAGGGTATTGAGATCCTTTGCCTCTTGAATAACAGTCACCTTGGCCTCCCAAACCTAAGCAAAGATCTTAATACCTTTCTCATAAGATCAGCATTAGTGTAAGACTTACCAAGGCTTTTAAGCCCATTAATAATATCAGTGAATCTTGTGAACATATCAAAAATTGACTCATTTGTTTTTATTTTAAATAATTAATATCTATGTACAAGCATATTGATTTTAGACTTTTTTACTTGATTGGTACCCTCATAGGTAATCTCTAATCTATCCCAAATCTCTTTTGCAGAACAACATGTAGAAATACGATTAAATTCATTAGCATCTAAAGAATAGTATAAAATATTCATAGCTTTAGCATTAAGCTGAGCCATCTTTTTATCATGTTCATCTCACTCCATTTTTGATTTGGGAATCTCCATGCCATTAGATCTTAATGTGGGTATGTGTGGACCATTTACTATTATGCTCCATAGGTCATAGTCAAGTGCCTAGATGAAGATTTTCATCCTTACTTTTCAATAAGTATAATTTGTGCTATTAAATAAAGGCGGTTTGTTAGTGGATTGCCCCTCACTCAATATGGAATTCATTTGGGCTGCCATGATCTTTGGCTCCATATTTTTTATAGCTAAAAATCAAGAGCATTTGCTTTGATACCATTTGTTACCCAAATATAGCAATCCAAAAGGAAGGGTAAATTGGGTTCATTAAAAATTAATAGACAAGTATGTGCACTTAATAAATTTTAGAAATTAATAACGTGTAGTGTAGTGAAGTGATTGTATGCATGAAATATAACAAATAGATCAATCAAGCACAAGATATTTATAGTGGTTTGGCACCAAACCCAGCATCTACATCCACTCTCCAAGAACCCCTTGAGAATTTCACTAACAATCCCTAGCCAACCTAGCTAGCAACTTATTTACGGGCACAAGTAAGCCTTACACTCTAACCTTTCGAGCTAGCACTTATTTTCGGGCGCAAGCAAGCCTTATAAGAAATCACACGGATAGACCTCTAACCTCACACATTTAACAACTGTGAAACTCAAGCACAAAGCACAAGAATGTTTAACAGTTTATACAACAAGCTCCTTAAATGAGCAGATATTCAATGACATACTTTACAAATTTTGAAGAATACTTCTCAAGAGGACTTCTTCCTTTCAGCATGTCGGAGCAATGAATGAAGCCTTTGATAAAGCTTTAAATGCTGTTCAAGAGGTAGTTGGAGCTTTTACACCATGCCAAGAATGGGACATTGAATGCTCTTCGAGTGGCTTCAAGGATATTCAATGTGGCTTTCCAACACATTTTTTCACTTTTCTTCCACAATAAATCTCTTTTTTCTCAATATTTTTCTTGCCTTTTCTTCTTACTCAAATCATTGTGCAATGGGCTATGTTACTTGTCATTTGATTTGTAGTTTACCTCAATTTGAAGTAAGCACCTTCTTTCATGATGGATTATCTAAAATCATTTTGTCTCAACAATAATATCATTAGTACCATACTTAATTATTTTGTATTCATCAAAATCAATATGAGGTTAATAGGATCCATGTGGAAGTTATTTTATTGTTGAAGAAATATATGGGATCATAGGAGAGCTTTTCTCTCTCCCATATCATTCCATTTTAAATATATCAAAAGAAACCAACAATGAAGGTTATTGGATAGATATATTAGATTATGGGAGAAATTTTTTCTATCATACATCATCCCACATTAAAGTATTCTCCAAGAATTGAAAGTTATCTTAAATTTTAATTAATTAATTAATTAAAGGATGATAGTTATTATTTTCTATATAATGTAAGATTCATGAGAGAAAATAACGTAACATGATTTCCATCACCCACAAAGAGTCTTCTCCTTCATTTTCACTTTATCTCATGTATTGAGAATATAAAGTGACTCAAAAATTCAATTGTGTTATCTCAACTCAAATCAGAAATACTCACTCGTTCGTATTCATCATAATTTGGAGAACATTTGAAAAGATCTGTAGTGATTGAAAGAATTTGGTGATTTCAAGGTGGTGTTGGTGGAGTTCAAGATATTCGACTTAATCGTATGAAGGTCAATTTCTTAATCTTCTTATTATTTTTATTATTAAATTAATATGGGTATAGATCATCAAATAAAATTTTTAAGATATGCGATTTGATCCTTATCCAGCTTTTACAAATATTTCAAAATCGGTTTGAGATAACCAGCAATCACATGCAAATAAATATCATAAAAATGCTAATCCTTAATAATGTGCTTTAGCTATGTCAATTATAAGTTTTTACTTTTGTAAATGTCACAATGTTTTAGTCTTTACTGTAATATAAGTATATAAGCTACTCGTAAAAGGTGCTGATAATATGGATGAATCAAGTTCTTAATAAAAAGAATCTAATAGATTTATTTATACATGTCACCTTCATATTGGATGCTGTAGCAGTGCATATACTCATCACTAAGTCCTAAGCTTCTGTCGATCCTTTCGTTGATCTTGAGCAGGTTGTTTTTCCTTTTTTTTTTTTGGAACAAATGGCTATCTTGCGGTCTATCTAACTACAAAAAATGCAAGCATCAATGATCCAATGGCATTCTTTCTCTGAATGGTTCTTATTATATCTTATACACCAATTCTTACCACTTCATTACCTGGTACTACCCAAAGATTGATTTCCTTTTTCTTTGATTTAACCCAAAAAGATTAATTTGATATGCCTGTGATATCGCTGAAAAAGGTCTCTTCTTCTTCCTTATTCCTTAAGACCATTCTTGATTACCAGGGCCTTATTCACCATGGTAGCATAGGTGGCTGGCTGGATCAAATGCATTTACTAGCTATCTAAATTAAGGCTTCAATCCGTGCACATGGTTAAATATCCAATATAAGACTATTCATACAACTCAAAATTTTTAATCTTATTTATTAATAATCAACAATCTCCCATATAATTCAAAATTTTAAAAATCATATAATACATAAAAATGCATTTGAATTGATAATCCTAAGCAGTAGATGGTGTCTTGCAAATTTGAACCAGTACTTAGCATTAACATGTTTCATTTGCATAACATAAAGTAAATATAATCTTGAATTAGATTCTTTGATATAAATTTCTTATACCATACACATAGTATAGGCTATTATTGAATTGAATCTATTTGAATAAAAGCTCTCTAGCCTTGCACTCATAAGTGCTTTAGAGATAGCATAATTCTATAAATTGTAATTCTAAAACTATACTTACATAGATCAACATTTCAATAGTGTTATACAATGAAAGAACACTCGGTATAGAATTAGCTACGAACTTATTAAGTGTTATTAGCTATCCTCTTATCATTGGATTTAAAAGCCCTTTTTCTAAAGTAGGACTAACAAACAATTTTCTCTAAATTAAACTGCTTCTGCTGTTATTCTAACATAACTTATTACTATCTATTGAACCTTCCTCTTAAGATCTCTAGTTAGTAAAGTTGGATTGTTATTGTTAAATGATCAATTATTAAGCTTTAATTTGATTCCCTTCGTTAATTATATAACTTGGATCCTATAGGATCCCAGCAAAGATAACCATGTGTCCATATGCATCGTCATGTCCCTTTCTCTCCACTAATCACATGATAGTACTATTACTAAGATTATAACAATAAAATTACATGGCAATAGTTTTCTATGATAAAATAACAATAAATATTACAATGTCATATAATTATGATAAAATTATATAAATAAATGTAAAAAAATAAAATTATAATATGAAGATATATAATATAATAATTAGTATTATAATAATATGATAATAATTATTTTAGTCTATTATATTTCAATAATAATTAATTATTAGAATAAAAATATGATAAATATATGAATTGGCATTGATATGGATGATCCAACGCCGTCGAAATAAACGACAATGATAACGGCGACTGACGGAGGCTCTCTCAACACCCCCGAGACCCCCTCTCGATCTCGGGCCACATGAACAGTATCTCAACCCCCGAGACCCCTTCTCGGTCTCGAGCCACATGAACTGCGTCTCAGCCCCGGAGACCCCCTCTCGGTTTTGGGCACATGAACAGTATCTCAACCCCTGAGACCCCCTCTCGGTCTCGGGCCACATGAACAGCATCTCAACCCCCGAGACCCCCTCTCGATCTTGGGCCACATGAACAGCGTCTCAGCCCCCGAGACCCCCTCTTGGTCTCGGGCCACATGAACAGTATCTCAACCCCCGAGACCTTCTCTCGGTCTCGGGCCACAAGAACAGTACTTCAGCCCCCGGTGCACGATCTGGCCCGCTCTGGGCCACCTGGCATGCCCACATGATCCGCCGCACATCTGTAGTAGGGTGTAACCATGCCTCATAATGGCGTATGGTTCGTTGTACATCTGTCACTGTGCGCGACCATACCCCGTTGCAGCGTACAGTCCACCACCTGCCCGCTACTGTGCACGGTCATATCCAGCGGTGGTGCACACCAGATATAGCTCCAAATGCAAGACACATGTGAGGCCGTGCTGACCAATGATGCGGGACACCTTCAGTATGTACGTTGACAGTACGATCTGTCATTGTCACCCTCATATTTTGTCCGTTATCGAACTGGGCTCCTGGAAATCAACAATCATCGGGAACAGAAGGGGGATCTTCGAACAGGTATAAAAGCATACGCCCATGCCGTAAGTAGGGAGGATGAACTCTGATTTTTCTAGCTCTTTTCCACTAGTTAAGCCCTAACTGTTCAGTTCCCTTCAGCTAAACAGTTCTCATCTGTTCCCAAGTGACTGACTTGAGCGTCGGAGGGTCCCCAACAAGCATCAGGTCTCCAGGGACTTTTCTTGCAGGAGTCCGGCGAGGAGGACGTCCGTTTCCCTAGCACTTAAAGAAAGTGACTTGGCATCATCAGATTGGCGCACCAGGAAGGGGTGGAGAAAGAAACAGACATCGAACCAGCAATCTATGACTCCTCTCTCTCCAAGCTCTTGAGTCATGGTGACAACCCGTGCGAAAGGGGGCTCTATCAGTTGTGCTGGGGGACTACGCCAAGGAGCTGATCCACTGCGGTTGCCCCCTCAGCTCTCCCGGTCGACGTCCCGGCGCTGCCGCATCCTCAGGAGGCTAGACCTTCCGCTCCTCCAGTCGACGTCCCTGTGCCTCCTCCCGATCAGCTCCAGGAAGACCAATTCGTCGCTCTAGCCACGCAAGTCCAATCCTTGGCGGCGGCGGTCCAAGGCCTGCAATATCAGCAGGCGGCCCAGCGGTAGCCGGAGCCATTTCTGTCGGTTCCGGGCGTGGTGTAACCCAGCTAGCATTCTTCCCGAAGGAGGTCACCGGTACCGAAAGTTCGCCACCGTCACACTTCGCCCAAGCCTTATCACCGGGAGGCCTCTAAGAGACCCCGATCACCTTCTCGCCACGCCAGTGTTTCTCCTAGGCGGCGACATGGGAAGGAGGCGGAGCGCCCTCGCCGACATCGCCGTCCCTTCCCCCCGTCTTCAGAATCCTCAGGGGAAGGTTCTTTTGATGGCCGGATAGCCCGTCGGGCTGAGCGTTGACTCAACGAGTATAACCAACGGTTGGAGGAACTCAGCCACCGGATCACCCACCTGCCTGAGACAGATTATGACAGCCGGCCTCCGCTGTCCCGCCGTATCATGGAAGAGCCCATCTCCATCCAATTCCACCTCCCCCAACTGGATCCTTATGACGGGACTACAGATCCCCTGGACCATCTAGAAAGCTACAAGGTACTCATGCAGGTCCAGGGGGCCACCGATTCGCTCATGTGCATCGCCTTCCCTGCCACCCTGAAGAAGGTTGCTCGAGCCTGGTACTCTCGCCTGCCACCGTGGAGTATCGATTCCTTCCGTCAGTTGGAAAGAGCCTTTTTAGCCCATTTTGACGCCTGCCAAAAGATTCCAAGAGTAGCTGACAGCCTTTTCACTGTCCAATAGAAGAGCGGAGAGTCTTTGCAGGATTATGTCGCTCGATTCAAGGAGGCGGCCCTGGAGGTTTACAATCTTGAAGATTCAGTGGCCACTTTGGCCCTGAAGCGAGGGCTCCGTCCGTCCCACTTCGAGTACTTCCTGGATAAGATGACGCCCAGTTCTTATGCTGAACTTTTGACTCGGGCCCAGAAGTATATCCGCACTGACGAGGCTAATTCCTCCCGACGCAAGGCAAGTGGGAGCACCCTCAAGAAGCCGGCCCACACTAAGCCTGTTGAAGTTGACCCCGGAAACCTGAACCTCCCCGACCAGACAATCGTCCCCGAGCTCCTGCACAGAGAGATGGACCCTACACTCCACTGCTTGCCCCTATATCGCACATCCTGCTCGATATTGAGGGTGAGTCCTATCTTCAGCACCCACCTCCGATGAACCCAAAGATCCCCCGCAATAAGAACCTCTACTGTCGATACCACCGGGATCATGGCCACGACATCGACGACTTCGCCAGCTGAAGAAGGCGATAGAGGATCTTATCCAGTGTGGCCATCTGGGGAAGTTCGTTCGGAAGAACAACCCGGATACTCCTGACCCGTCAGCGCCTTCACCACCGATGATCGACAACACTCCAACTGAGAAGACGGTGGCGATGATTTCCTGGGGGGCAGGTGGCCCGCCCAAGAGGCCAAGAGGGGAGGAGGAGTTAGATCATGTAATTCCTTTCTTTAAGGAGGACTTAGAGGGGTGGTGAATAAAAACAATGATAGCATCGTCGTGTCCATGACGATCGCTAAGCATCCTGTAAAAAGAATTCTGGTTGATAGCGGGAGCTCAGTGGATGTTTTGAATTATGATGCATTTTTCGCATAAATCTGTCGCCCGAATTGCTCCAGCCCATCGTCATACCCCTGGGGGTTCACTGGGGACTCTATGAAAGTCAAGGGGGAGGTCACTCTTCCTGTCACGGCTAGCACGACCTCGTGCCAAAGCACCATCCTCATGAATTTCCTGGTGGTCCGAGTGCCCCTCGCCTATAATGCAATGCTCGGGAGACCTGAGCTCAATCTTTTGGATGTTGTCATATCCACTAAATGACTCCTCGTAAGGTCTCCTACCAGGGAGGGAGTCGGGGAGATGTGGGTGGAGCAGAACCTGCTCCCACTTTGCTATCATATGGCCCCTAGTCCGCAGGAGGCAGCACTTGCACCTGCATCGGAGACACTGGACCCCCGGGACCTGGAGAGAAGAGGGGAGCCGGCCGAGCGCCTGCTTGCTTTCCCTCTCAGAGAGGACCCAATGAAGACAATCCAGATTGGAGCCCTACTCCCAGAGGAGGCTCGTGACCAGCTCCTCACTTTCCTACGGGCTAACGCAGATGTCTTCGCCTGGTTGGCATCCGACATGCCAGGCATTCCAAAAGAAGTGAACATCCACCAGCTTAACATCAAGCTAGAGTGCCGACCCATTAGGCAGAAGAAGAGGAGCTTCTCCCCTGATAGGCAAAAGGCCGCGGATGAGGAGGTGCGAAAGCTGTTGGCAGCCGGTCACATCCGTGAGGTACACTACCCTGACTGGCTGACGAATATCGTGATGGTTCGCAAGGCCAGTGGGAGCTGAAGGATGTGTGTGGACTTCATCGATCTCAATAAGGCATGCCCCAAAGATAGCTTCCCACTGCCCCGGATCGACCAGCTAGTGGATGCACGTCCAGGCATGAAACTCTTAGCTTCATGGATGCCTTTTCGGGGTACAACCAGATCAGGATGAACTCGACTAATGAAGAAGCCACCTCCTTTGTCACTGAAAAAGGGCTTTATTGAATGCCGTTTGGGTTGAAGAATGCCGGAGCTACCTATCAGAGGTTGATGAATAAGGTCTTTGAGGACCAGATCGGGCATAACACGGAGGTGTACATGGACGATATGCTGACCAAGAGCACCAATGCTGCTGATCACGTCACCGACCTTGCAGTGACTTCAACAACCTGCGCCGGTACCAAATAAGGCTGAATCCCCACAAGTGTGCCTTTGGGGTGGCGGCAGGCAAGTTCCTGGGCTTTATGGTAACCCAACAGGGGATCGAAGCCAATCCTAGCAAGATCCGTGCTATCTTGGATATGAGGCCCCTAGCTAATAAGAAGGAGGTGCAACACCTAACCGGAAGGGTAGTGGCCTTGAGTCGCTTCATGTCGAGATCGGCAGAAAGGTGCCTGCCCTTCTGTAAGGCGCTGCGTAAGGTCAGCAGCTTCGAGTGGACAAAGGAGCATCAGGATGCCTTTGAAGAGTTGAAGCGATTTCTATCCACTCCCCCGCTATTGTCCAAGCCAGAGGGCGGGGAGGAGCTCTTCTGTACCTCGCAGCCTCCCCAGAGGCCGTCAGTTCTATGCTCATGCGCATGGACGCCGACGGGGTGCAGAGGCTGGTCTACTATACCAGCAAGGTACTTCATGATGCTGAGACAAGATACACTAGAACCGAGAAGATCATTTTTGCCCTGGTAGTCTCTGCCCAACGCTTCTGACCCTACTTTCAGGCTCATCCCATCGTGGTGCTCACGGACCAACCTCTTCGGACCATCTTGTCCCATCCTGACACCTCCAATTGGCTGGCCAAATGTGCCATCAAACTGAGTGAGTTTGACCTATCTATTTGGCCAAGGTCAGCCATGAAGTCTCAGGTGTTAGCTGATTTCTTGGTCAAGTGTACTTGGACTAAGGAACGGAGGAATCATGTCCAGAGTAACGCATGGACTCCTCCTCAGCCGAGGAGGCAGAAAAGGAAGACTGGATCTTGCACGTGGACGGAGCAGCAGATTCTCAGGGAAGCGGAGCCGGGCTCATCCTTGCGAGCCCCGAGGGGGAGGTGGTGGAGTATGCCCTTCAGTTTTAGTTCCTGGCCACTAATAACCAAGCAGAATATGAGGCCCTATTGGTGGGAATGAGGCTGGCTGAGGAGCTCGGTGCAGGGCATCTGAGGGCCTTCACGGACTCCCAGCTTATTTCTAGGCAAGTTGCTGGAGAATACGAAGCCAGAGACCCAACCATATCCCGTTACCTGAGTAAGGTGTAGTTCCAAGTCTCTTGGTTCTCTTACTTTCGTGTCAACTATATTCCCCAGGCAGAGAATGCCAGGGCTGATGCGCTATCCCGTTTGGCCACCTCGGCCGATAGGACACTGAGAAGAACGTATGTGGAGCACTTGTAGACCCCAAGCATTGAAGCTACGGAAGAGGCATTGTCGGTTGCGCAAGGGCCCTCTTGGATGGATGCTTATGCACGATATTTGACCGACGGCACCCTCCCTGAGGACCCCGCGGAGGCTAGACTACTCAAGCGGCGGGCCCCAAGGTTCCTGATAATGGACGGTAGTCTCTATCGAAGGTCATTTTCATACCCGGTCCTCAAGTGCGTAGGGCCAGCAGAAGCAGACTACATCTTGTGGGAAATCTATGAAGTTATCTACGGGAGTCATCTGGGGGGCAGAGCCCTAGCTTACAAGGCCCTACGACAAGGGTACTATTGGTTGACCCTGAAGGAGGACGCGGCCGAGCTTGTTAAGAAGTGTGATAGCTGCCAGCGTCATGCCAATATTCAGCGACAGCCGACATCTCAGCTGACCCCCTTGGTGGCACCTTGGCCCTTCACCCAGTGGGGTATGGATATCTTGGGACCATTCTCCCCGGCCTTCTGACAGCGCAAGTTCCTCCTAGTGGTCGTCGATCACTTCACCAAGTGATTGAAGCCGAAGACCTCGCTAAATCACTGAAAGCAAGGTGAGATCCTTCTTTTGGAAGTCTATCATATGCCGGTTCGGGCTACCCCATACTCTGATCACCGATAACGGCCAGCAGTTTGATAATGTGTACTTCCAAAGGTTCTGCACCGAACTTGGCATCCACCAGAGATTCACTTCTGTCGGACACCCCTAGACCAATGGAGCGGCCGAGGTGACCAATCTCATCATTCTTCAAGGACTAAGAGCCCGACTGGATGATTACAAGGGGCGGTGGGTGGAGGAGCTCCACAATGTGCTATGCCCCTACCATACAACACCACGAGCCCCCACCGGAGAGACTCTGTTCAGCCTAGTCTTTGGGTCCCAAGCTGTCATCCCGGTGGAGATAGGCTCCCCGAGTCCTCGGATGGAGTCATTAATGAGGAAGACAACTCGGACCGCTACGGGCCAACCTCGACCTGGTGGACGAGGTGCGAAACCGAGCGCAGCTGCGGATGGCAGTCTACCGACAACGAGCTGCCAGGTACTACAATGCCCGTGTGCGTCCCAAGACTTTCTTGCCGGGAGACCTGGTCCTTCAACGAGCTGAAGTCTCAAAGCCGATGGAAGGAGCAAGCTAGTTCCGAATTGGGAGGGGCCCTACCAGATCGCCGAGACACTCCGTCACTGGGCATACAAGATCGAAGAGCTGGATGGGAGACCGCTCCCCGGATGTGGAACACCGAAAACCTCCGTCGATACTATCAGTAGTACATTTCCTTCTGGCATTAAATACCATGCTTGTATCCTTGTGGGTTTTTACCCTTCATTCTCATCAATGAACTTAAATTCTAGTCTCTCAGTTTTTCCACAAAATCCCTGGGCCAGCCAGGCACAAAGCCCAGTGTACCACTGGCAGAGTGATGTACCATCGGCTCTCAGTTGCTTAAGCCCAACCCCGGTCGGCACAAAAGCCCTAGGCCACTAGGTACAAAGCCCAGTGTACCACTGGCAGAGCGATGTACCATCGGCTCTTAGTAGCTTAAGCCTGACCTCGGTCGGCACAAAAACCCTGAGCCAGCCAGCACAAAGCCCAGTGTACCATTGGCAAAGCGATGTACCATCAGCTCTTAGCAGCTTAAGCCTGACCCGGTTGGCACAAAAGCCTTGGGCCAGCCAGGCACAAAGCCCAGTGTACCACTGGCAGAGTGATGTACTATCGGCTCTCAGCAGCTTAAGCCCAACCCCAGTCGGCACAAAAGCCCTAGGCTAGCCAGGCACAAAGCCCAGTATACCACTGGCAGAGTGATGTACCATCGGATCTCAATGACCAAAGCCCGACTCCCATCAGTATTTAAAGCCCTGGGCCAGCCAGGCAAAAGCCCGACCCCCATCGGCACATAAAGCCCTGGGCCAGCCAGGCACAAAGCCCAGTGTACCACTGGCAGAGCGATGTACCATCAGCTCTCAACAGCTTAAGCCCGACCCTGGTCGGCACAAAAGCCCTGGGCCAGCCAGCATAAAGCCAAGTGTACCACTGGCAGAGCGATGTACCATCGGCTTTCAGCAGCTTAAGCTTGACCCTGGTCAGCACAAAAGCCCTAGGCCAGCCAAGCATAAAGCCCAGTGTACCACTGGTAGAGCGATGTACCATCGGCTCTAGCAACTTAAGCCCGACCCCGATCGGCACAAAAGCCCTGGGCCAGCCAGGCACAAAGTCCAGTGTACCACTGGCAGAGTGATGTACCATCGGCTCTCAGCAGCTTAAGCCCGACCCAGTCAGCACAAAAGCCCTTGGCCAGCCAGGCATAAAGCCTAGTGTACCACTGGCAGAGCGATGTACCATCAAATCTCAACGACCAAAGCCCCTCCCGTCGACACTTAAAGCCCTAGGCCAGCCAGGCATAAAGCCCGACCCCCATCGGCACTTAAAGCCCTGGGCCATCCAGGCACAAAGCCCGACCCCTGTTGGTACTTAAAGCCCTGGGCCAGTCAGGCATAAAGCCCGACATACCTTCAGCAAAGTAGTGCGCCATCAGTCCTCAGGAGCCCATCTGCCTCGACCTCCTGAGTCCAATGCCTCAACCCCAGGAAGCCCATCCTTCCTGGCCCCAAGGTTTGGTCCTATCTGGCCAGGTCAAAGTGATTCGCAAATGAATTAAAGGTTACCCCTCGGCGTTGATGAAGCCCCGAGAGGTCGCACGTCATTAACCAAGGAATTTGGGGTAGAGGTTGCAGATGGACAAAGATAATTCATCTTGGGGGAAAGTGATATTTCATTAATTTAAAGTGATTACAAAGCGCCGACCTAGTCGGACTTGCAAAAATAAAATACAAGTGGAGGCTCATGGTTCGGCCAGTGCAGGCTCGTCATTGGATGAGGCCAACTCCGAGAGACACTCTGGTTCGACCTCTAGGGCTTGAGAAAAGTTCAAGTCCCGAGCAACTTTCTCTTTCCCATGCTGAAATCCTTGAAGAAATGCCCCCGCCAAAGCTTCCGCCAGTTCATCCGTAAAGTGCTCGGACGCTTTGAATTCTTCTATGACCCTGGCGGTCTGGCCGCGACGACTGCTTCCACCTTGGCGGCTCAAACTCCTTCCTCTGCAGCGAGAGCTGCCGCCACTGCCCTCTCGGCCTCCTAGGCGAGACTTGCCTCCTCTTCAGCTTTATCAGCCCTCTCCTCCACCGCCCTTGCCCTCTCCTCCTCCGACCTTACCCTCTCCTCGGCCGACCTTGCTCTCTCCTCGGCCTCGGTCACCCAACTCTCAATTGTTTGGATGGCTGAGGTCAATTCAGAGATGTGCAGATCTCTTGCTACAATGACATTTTCGGCGTCTGTCATCTGGCAGAGTGCCGCCCGCAAGTGGTTGGCCTCAGCCTCTGCTCGGCTCTTAGAAGCCCTTATCTCATTGGCCCAAGTGGTTCTAGCTGATTCCAAGGCCCCCTCGGCCGCCTCCGCGCGATTACGAGCTTCCTCGGCCTCCTTCTGGGCCTCCGGCAGAAGGGTCTTTCCTCCATGAATGACCTCCCTTGTAGCCCTTAGAGAGTTCGCAAGCTGTGTGCGGGTTCCATGTCAAAAAAAAAAAGAGAAGAAGAAGAAAAGAAAAAGAGAAATATGGAGGCGAAGGGTTGCATGACAACTTATTCTGATGAGGGCCACGTAGGACTCTCGGTAGAACGTAGCCGCCTTCAAGTGGCTAAGCTCTTCCAGGACCTCGGGCAAGAAGACTGGCGAGAGGATCCACTCTGCCCAATGCCCATCGTTCAGAATGGAGTCCCGAGGTGGCCCTGGTCTGGCTCCATTCCCTTCGGCTGCCTCAGCGTTTCCAGACTCGCGCGTGGGCTGCTCATTGGCATCTGCTCGGGGGGCGGGCTTGCTGCCCCTGACGGCCCCTCGCCCCAGCTCCTGGCTGCCTCGTGGAGGGTTGGTCCACTGAGAGCAAAGAGCTCCTCCACTACTGCTGGCTCCTCTGCTACCGCTGGCTCCTCCGCAGCCGGCTCCTCCATTGGTGCCCCCTCAGTCACCACCCTTTCTGGCGGGGTCTGTGAGGTCAATCTCTAGAGCGACCGGGGGATCTTGCGGTGCCGGTGGCTTGGGCACCTGCACGTCGGGCGTTTTGGAGCCGGTGCTCGCCAGTCTTCACTCGGTCCTTCTCGGGCACTCTTCTTAGCGACAACCCTCCGGAGTTTCTGGGTCGGGACCTTCATGGTTGTACAACTTCGGTCAGGGTCGGTAAAAAAAATGACGAAACATGAAGGCTTTGACTCAGTGTAAGGGAGGCTTACCACAGTGGGAAATGAGACCTGCCGACTGAAGTTTTTCTTCCGTCAAGAGCAGGTTGTACCGAGGGATGTCGGTAGCCAACAGCCACCCTAACGCTTCTTTGTCTCTAGGGTGGACAGTGGAATTCGCGTTACCTCGGAGGTCGGGGTTCCCCCACCGGGCCTTAACTTGGTCAAGATTTACAAAGAAAAACCAAGATTTTCATCCCTTGATAAAGGTGGGAAGAAGGAGTTTCAAGACTCGGCCGGGTCGGGGCTGAAATAGCCACCAACCCTTTTGAGACCGGAGAATGTAGAATGAGCGAAAGAGTGAGACCCGAGGTGTAATTTGGAGATGGTGGCAGAGGACAACGAAGGCGCTAATGACCCTAAGGGAGTTTGGGACCAACTGTGAAGGGGTCAGGGAGTAGTAGTCGAGGAGGCTTGCGAAAAAAGGGGGGAGGGGTAAACGGAGGCCCACCCTCAGAGAAATTTCGTAGATGGCCACTTGACCAGGTCGAGAGGAGATCACTCTATCATCGGGAGTTGGAAGATAAAGCCCGATCTCCCGAGGGATTTGGTAATGGGCCCGGATGTTTGCTAGATCCTGGCTTGTTACCGTGGAGGCGGCCCCTTCCAGGGATTCTGTCCCCACTCTCGAGGAGGCATTGGCCCCCGCCTGGTGGCCCCTCGACGGAGCCCTACCAGCCACCACTAGACGCCTCCCTACGGGAGCCTCCCTGGTGACCCGCCATTGGGCCAGAGGGACACGGTCCTCCGGATCAGAGGACCACTCGAGGGGAGGAGAAGGAGAAGGGGGAGAAGAAGGAGAAGCTCGAGGCCTCTCAGACGAAGAACGATTCTCTGAATCGTTCTCCGTAGACCAGGACTGGGAACTCATGGCGAGAAGAAGGAATAGAGGAACCTAGAAGGAGCAAAGAGCTGACCTGGGAAGGAAAGTGACGTGCGCAGGCTCTCAGGTTGCAGGGGGGACCAGGGAGCAGAAAATCAAGGAATTAGAGGAAGAAGACGATGATAGCAGGAACAGAATGGATGCTTTCAACCCTCCACCCAGGTTTTATTCAGTTTCAAATTGTCCCGCCGTGTCTCGTCCACCACATGGACTCTCGCAATAGGATGGACTGCCTCGGAAATCGCTGAGCGTGAGATATGATTCGCTTTCGGCCAATGATGGGACGTCGCTGACGTCGCCACTATGATGGGTAATGATGGCACGACTTTCCTCATGGACTCCGACGGATCAACCCTGCTTCGAGGATGGTCACCGCAAATCAGGTGGACAGTATTGGCCGCCTTTTACATCCCCACATCGCCCGCATAAAATCGTCACAGTGCCCATAGGCACATGTCCGGAGGCGGTTCGCAATGGGCAAGGATCAGCCACTTGGGGGGTAACACCCCTTTTGCCTTACTAGGGTGGGGCCACTCTGTCTCAGGGGTGAGGGAGCATCTGATATGGCTAATCCAACGCCATCGGAATAAACGACAACGATAACGGTGACTGACGGAGGCTCTCTCAACACCCTCAAGACCCCCTCTCGGTCTTGGGCCACATGAACAGTATCTCAACCCCGAGACACCCTCTCAGTCTCGGGCCACATGAACATATCTCAACCCCGAGACCCCCTCTCGGTCTCGAGCCATATGAATAGCGTCTCAGCCCCCGAGACTCCCTCTCGGTCTCAGGCAACATGAACAGTATCTCAACCCCCGAAACCCCTCTCGGTCTCGGGCCACATAAACAGTATCTCAACCCCCGAGACCCCCTCTTGGTCTCGATCCACATGAACAGCGTCTCAGCCCCCGAGACCCCCTCTCGGTCTCGGGCCACATGAACAGTACTTTGGCTCCCGGTGCACGATCCGGCCCGCTTGGGCACCTGGGATGCCCACATGATCCGCCGCACATCTGTAGCAGGGTGTGACTATGCCTCATAACGGCGTATGGTCCGTTGTAAGTATTCGCGCATACCCCGTTGCAGTGTACGGTCCACCACCTGCCCGCTACTGTGCACGATCATATCCAGTGATGGCGCGCACCAGATATAGCCCCAGTTGCAAGACACCTATGAGGCCGTGCTGACCAATGATGCGGGACACCTCCAGCATGTACGGTGACAATACGATCTATCATTGTCAGCCTCATATTTTGTCCGTTATCGAACTGGGCTCCTGGAAATCAGCAATCATCTGGAACAGAAGGGGATAGTTGAACATGTATAAAAGCATACACCCATGCCGTAAGTAGGGAGGATGAACTCTGATTTTTCTAGCTCTTTTCCACTAGTTAAGCCCTAACTGTTTAGTTCCCTTTGGCTAAACAGTTCTCATCTATTCCCAAGTGACTGACTTGAGCGTCGGAGGGTCCCCACCAGAGCATCCGATCTCCGGTGACTTTTCTTGTAGGAGTCCGGCGAGGAGGACGTCCGTTTCTCCGACGCTTGAAGAAAGTGACTTGGCATCATCAGGCATCATATCTTGTGATATTATATTAGTTTTAATTAATGTAATAAAATATATTATTTAATGACTATATTATAATAATATAACATAATAATATGACTTAATAATATCCATGAAGGTGATTTTGTCATTCAGGGGTGTTTGCTGAATAGATTTTTATATTAAATAATTAAATATAAACACTACAATTATAATTTTCAGATGCAGTCATGTTAAATAAATATTGACAAATATAAATATAGCATATCTAGATAACCAGTTCCTCATCAGGGATTGGCTCAATGATGGGCCAAATCGCTCAAATTGTAACCACTATAGCAGAAAATAAATATAGCGACGTAAAAATGCATCACTAATGCGTCGCTAAACTAAGTTTTGCGATGCATTAGCAATGCAACTGTAGCGTCGTTGTAAGTCTCGTTACAGAATGAATTTAGTCGCAATTGTGTCGCTAAATAGCGACTCTCAGCGATGCATTTATTGCATCGCAATATTGCGACTCAAGGTCATTGCATCACAATATTTAATAATAATATTTTAGAAATATTAGCACAATTTCAGTTGCTAATGAGTCACTAATTAAATTTTTATAAAATTATATTAAAAATTAAAAATTAAAATGGTTAAATTTAATATTACGATGCAACCAAGTGCGTCGCAATATTGCGACGCAACCAAGTGCGTTACAATATTTAATAATAATATTTTAGAAATATTAGCAACACAATTTCAGTCGCTAATACATCGCTAATTAAATATTTTTTAAAAAATAAAAAAGATTAAAAATTAAAATGGTTAAATTTAATATTGCGACGCATTCAATTGCGTTGCAATATTGCGACGCAATTGAATGCGTCACAATATTTAATAATAATATTTTAGATATTAGCGATGCAATTTTAGTTGCTAATGTGTTGCTAATTAAATTTTTTTAAAAAAATATAAAATATTATAAATTAAAATGGTTAAATTTATAAAAATTATGATCAAAACACTGATATTGATCGAAACACTAATATTAATCGAAACATTCATCATTACATTTTTAAAAATAATTTATATATTAAAATTTTGAAGTTTCCATATACAACACATAAAAAGTAAAGAAAAAAATACATGAAGAATCTCCACTATCATGATCATGGTGGCTGGAAACCCTGCGACATGCGGCTAACCAAATCCAGCATGTGATGCATTGCTCTCTTATGTCAGAGAGCTCGTGTTGAAGGACTTCCGTGCGCTGGTCGAACTCGTGCTGAAGGACTTTCGTGCACTGGTCGAACTCCTGCTGAATCTCCTGCCGAACGTCCTGCCGAACGTCTTCCGTAATAGATCTCCGAATGTCCTCTAAACGCTCGGCAGGAATATCGCAGAATAGCGCGAACTGGAGGCCTATGAGAAAAATATGCAGAAGCTCTAGTGCCCAGACCATAGACCCTGTGGTCTCACGGTTGGGCACCAACAGCCTCCAAAAACACACGTCGACTCTCCTCTGATGAGAGTTCGACGGGCGGTCCCCATCAGTGGAGTCAACCTGCGATGCCTGGGACTGAAGCTCCTCGACTCGTGCCTTTGAATTATAAAATCAACAATAAATGAATCAATAAATTTCTCTAAATAAAATTTTAGAAATTAAACAGATACAATATAAAGCTAATTTCTTACCGTAACCTCCCGTGATCGTGTATCGACCCAGGAACCGTCCCTCCTGGTGTGTGTCACCTGAATAGACGAAACTCACCAGGATCTCCGCCCTCTGTTCAGACTACAAAAACAGAAAGAAAAATTGATATAAATAAAAGTATTTGTAAATAACTAAATTAGTAATTAAAATATTTAGTCTTCTTACCATGCGGTGTCTGTGCTCCTGAATCGAAATAGACCCCGTAGTGTAGCAGGAGAGACCCATGCCAGGACCGCCCCTCTCAGATCGGCGGTTCGTGCTGGCTGATGCGGACCTCCTGCGCCAGCCATCAGACTGTCACGCCTGCTGCCACTCATGCCAAATACCCTTTGGCACATGGGCAGGACGCTCACCCGATGTCCTCCAACGATGAAGCATGCCGGAGTATCGGCGTGCTGTAAGAGCATTCCATGCTGCCCTAATGGCATCATGGATAGCAGGGTCCCACATAAACTTTTTCTGCATTGAAATAAATAGTTAGTTTAAGAATTTATTAAGATTAAGAAATTTAAGATAAATTGTATTTAATAAGTTTACTTGAAACTCTGAAAAATAAAACTCCCTTGTGGCTGCAGATACATGGCGCCAATCGTAGCCACTGGGATCAGCACGCCTCTGAAATATGGAGCTGATCTGGCTCGATACATGATGTTGCTCAATAAATCTGTTAAAAAAATACTTGTTTAAGGTAATTGACTTAAAAACATAAACATATATTTACAATTACTATATACTTACAGTCCATGAGCATCCAGTCCAAGTACGGTGCGATCGATGGTGGAAGAACTCTCGGATGTATGTGCCGATCGGCTGGATGATAATACTAATGCAGGATCACCGCCGATGGCTGAAGAGACGGAGGCTGTGAGATGTGTGGAGATCCAAACTCTCCATCTCCAAAGCTCATGGGATCTGATGCGGCAAGGCTACGTCTCTGCTCACTCTGTCTGTCGCCGGTAGATCTACCTCAGCCGTCATACTGAAAATACTAAATATTCATGAATGTTATTACAATTAATGATTAAATATGTAAAAAATATAACATTTGTAAAAATAAATTGAATTTGAAAAAACCTCTATGTTTAGTCGGTTTCATTTGTTTCGTGAAATGTTGGTTCAACATCCGATGTCGTATCGACTGCAATTCAGTTTCATTATCATCGGAAGGAAACCAAACATTTGAATCCGCAATTTCTGGACATCACCATTTGGATCTCTAAGTGATGTTTCAGGAGCCCTTGTGTCGTCTTCAATTGCATGCATTTCCATCTCATCCTCTTGAAATGCAGGGCACTCGGCTGATTGACTTGATGAACTCCCTAATACGATTGTTGAACATGGGACGATTTTAGAAATAGCCCACCAATCTCGCTTGTCGTTGTGCAAACTTGGATATCCGCAGTAAAACACTTGCTGAGCTTGGGATGCAAGGATGAATGGATCATATTTCTGCAATCTTCATTGATGGTTCACTTCAACTAGATTGTAGTCGTTATGAACCCTTTTTCCCACAGGAAGTGTCGGATCGAACCAATCGCAATGAAACAATACGGTTCGTTTAATAGGCCAACCGGGATATTCAACTTCAACCACCTCTACTAACTTTCCGTAATAATCCTGCATATTTGCTCCAACACTTTCTCCTTTAACACACACGCCCTAGTTCTGCGTGCCTCTTGAAGCTGCTAGTCGTTCAATCTGAAATTTATACCCATTAACAAAATAACCAGTAGAGGTTGTTACTGTCTTCAATGGCCATTGCGATAGACATTTAATGAAAATATTATCGGTTGTGGACCATGGACCGTTTACCTATAAATTAATAAGCTATTCACAACCAATTCAAAAAATAAAAGCCATTATTGAAATGGATTGAGTGATACTACTCACAAATTCATAAAACCAGTAAGCGAACTCCGTTTCTAACTTCTGCCCAATGGCAACTTGACTGATGTCGGGATTCATCTGTCGTTGTCTATCACAATACATCCTTATGGGATGATAAGGATTAAAACATCTGTTAGCAATTAAATATTATGGTATATTGCAATTTAAATTAGAAGTTCCAATTAAGCATTGAAGTATACACTTACTCAATATATGGATCGACTTCTCTACAGTTCATTAGGATGTAATAATGTGCTGCATTATACTCCATATCGCTAAGATTTCTTGACTTCTGCCCCCCAAATGAACGGCCGATACCTTTAAAAATTGATATTCTACCGTCATTAGGTTCTCCTTCGTCCACACATACGTCATCGTTACGACCAAGATTTTGGCTCCTCGTGGACGTGACCCTCAAAGTAATGCGAGGCAAAAGCTGAAACTTCTTCGACCAAGTGTGCATTGCATATAGAACCTTCAACCCTTGCCTTATTACGCACATTATTTTTTAACTTCTTAAGGTACCTATATGTAAAGTTGAAAAAAAAAATTAACCAATTTTCTCGCAATGAAATAATATTTGAAATGTCAACATGTCTTAATGATGTATATATTTACCTCTCGAAAGGATACATCCAGCGATACTGCACGGGACCAGCTATGCTCGCTTCGTATGGCAAGTGAACCGGTAAATGCTCCATTGAGTCAAAAAAACTGGGAGGAAATATTCGCTCCAGCTTGCATAAAATAATTGGAATTTCCTCCTCAAGCCTTGCCATGGATGCAGAAGTAATGACTGCGGCAGATAACTCCTTGAAGAACAAGCTGAGCTCCGTCAATGCCTTCCAGACATGTTGCGGAAGCAACTCACGAAAAGCTATAGGCAATAACCGTTGCATGAAAACATGGCAGTCGTGACTCTTCATGCCGAACAACTTGAGCTTATGCATGTCCACACACCTACCGATATTTGAGGCATAACCATCTGGAAATTTTAACCCTCTAAGCCAGTTACATAAAACTTCTCGTGAATTTCTGTCAAGAGTGTAACAGGCTTTAGGATAGGTCCCGTCGGCACTCCTCCTCAAATCACCTCTTCTGCAATACTGATTAAGTTCTTCTCTTGACTTTGCAGTGTCTTTTGTTTTTCCCGGGATGTTTAGCACCGTGTTAAATATGTTATCAAAGAAATTTTTCTCGATATGCATAACATCCAAGTTGTGCCGGATGAGATTTGTGCTCCAATAAGGCAAATCCCAAAATATACTCGCTTCTTCCAGTTATGTTCTTTACATATACGGCCATTTATTCTATCTGCATCTGGTTCCCAAGCATACCTCAACCCCAAATGCTCTATAGTATCAAATATATCCGTGCCGGACCTAACCGGTTCGGCGAATTTTGTGACTGCTTTGTTCTTCCGGAAGGCGATCAAGTTACGCCTGTAAGGATGATTTGGGGGCAAGAACTTCCTATGATTATCAAACCATGACTGCTTACCACTCTTCTGCAATGTAAATGCATCCGAATCATACATGCAATGAGGGCATGCCAGACGTCCAGCAGTGCTCCAACCAGACAACATTGCATATGCCGGGAAGTCACTTATTGTCCACATCAAAGCAGCTCTCATGATGAAATTCTGTTTCATAGAAATGTCGTAGGCTACGACTCCTGTTTCCCACAACATTTTTCAATTCGGCCACCAACGGTTGCAGGAAGACATCAATCTTTTCCTTTGGATTTGATGGTCCTGGAACCAAAACTGTCAAAAACATTGCAGTATCTTTCATGCACTTCCATGGAGGAAGGTTATATACAGTCAGTATCACAGGCCAACATGAATACTGTTGCCCCGCTTGACCAAATGGTTGGAAGCCATCGGTACAAAGACCTAATCTCACATTCCTTATATCTTCAGCGAAATCAGGATGATTTTCATTGAAATGCTTCCAAGCTTTTGAATCTGATGGATGCCGCATTTCATCCTCTTTAGATTCATGTTCGGCATGCCATCTCATATCAGCAGCTGTAGCCTCAGATCTGTATAATCTCTGCAGGCGTGGAGTAAGAGGAAAGTAATGCATCCTCTTGTAAGGCACACTTTTCCTCCTACTTGTACTAGCTCCCCCTTCGCCATTTTTGTACCTCGATTGCCCACAAATCTTACACCATCTCAGCTCTGAGTCTTCACCCCAATATATCATACAATTGTTCAAGCAACAATCGATCTTATTAACTGGGAGCCCAAGCCCACGCAACAACTTCTTCGTTGAGTAAAAACTGTCTGCTACAACATTATCATTTGGCAAAATTTCCTTGATTAACCCAGCTACAGAATTGAATGCCTTTTCTGATAATCGATGTTCTGCCTTAATATTCAACAACCGAGCAGCCGTAGACAACTGGGAATGACCCTCACAACCAGGATACAATTCTTGATTTGCAGCACGCAACATATCATAAAATTGCTGTGCATCTGGATTTGGTTCTTCCATAAATGTATTCTGATGAATTCATTACCCGATGCATTCATCACCATTTCTTCATATGTGTTTAAATTCACAAATGGTTCATCTACGGGAATTGACACTTGTTGGCTTGTAACAGCTGCTGGAATTTCCTCTGGTTCACCATGACAGTACCAAACATCGTAATCAGGAACAAACCCCTTTTTACACAAATGCACCTTAACAGTTTCAACATCTCTGTAGGCTTTATTCTGACACCTGTGAAGTTGCATGGGCACCTAATCCTAGGCCCATCCATCCATTCAGGTTGGCTACATGCAAATGCGATAAATTCTTCCAATCCATTCAGAAAATCTGGATTAAGCAAGCCATCTTTTATCCTTGCATACATCCACGAGCGAGCCCCGCTCATTTTTGACCGACTTATACAATTTCTGGTAAACCATTAAAGGAAACCACATTATAAAACTATATTAGCATTACTAAATATATAACTAAATTATTTCTTTTACACAACTAAGGTTAATAACAACCATTTAAATCATTTATAACTAAACCAATTTTTTTTAGACAACTAAGGTCCCTACCCTGCAAGGCCGGCCACGGCTACGATCCTTGGCGTGCTAGCAAGGACCGAGGCACAGGTTCATGGCTAATGCTAGGGCTTGAGTTCGGGTCGGGCCGCAAGGCGGTCCGTTAATCATGAGACTTCACAAGCATTCAAGTGTCCTAAATTAATTCCACCTTCACTCCATGTCTAAAAGGTAAGGCCCTATCCCATTCAAGAATATTTTTGTGATATGTTATTCTGCTATTAATTATCATCGATCGGTTACGTTGAAATTTCAGCAGCATTTCCCCATATGTTCTCCTAAATGTGTGGCATATATGCCACACTAGGAGAACGTATGAGCAAATACAAACCGCAATCTCAACCAACGATGATTAATAGCAGACTAACATATCACAAAAAATATTCTCAAACTGTCCACCAGGACAATTTGAGAATTTGCAAGACTAAGTCTTACAAATTCTCAAACGGGTCTAAAGGTTATAGTGCTGTGATTAATAATATGGAAATCCGAAGACAATCGAACTTATGCTTGTTATTCTTAAATTCTTGTCAATTACATATATAAACTTCATTAGATAATGTCTATGTGAAGACTAAAATATAAATCATTGAAACTACTAATTTGTTGCTGAAAATTAAATAAACTACAACAAGACTTTCATTCTAGCATTACATAATTAATGCATCATTCAATTTGAAGCAGGATGTAAATAATTAAGACATAATATGATATTATAAAATCATATTATAATATGATATTATAAAATCATTATAAAATCATATTATAATATCAATAAAATTAGAACTCACATATGTCAAATGTTCACCAATAAACTATCATGCATAGTTTAATAACTGAGAAATTGAACCATGACTATATAAAAATCACTAATCAATTATGACTGAATTAATTTAAAACATAATAAGCACTAAATAATAAAGCAATTTCTTTAATTAATTTACTATCGATCATAATCACTAATTAGCAAATACTACATTGATGTAATATTGCAACCATTATTTATTAGAATACCATCATTTATTGTTATTTTTATATTATAATGTTATGAACTAATATAAGTTAATATATATTATAATATGATATTATTAATAAAGTGTCCTAAATTAATTATCATAAACATACTTTTTTATGATCACAGTGAATAATATAAGTTAAAGGGATAATAAATTTTATTTTCTAATTTAATAACAAAAAACTCAAATATTGAATGATATCATAATTTCATATTAATTTATAATGAGTTTATTATAAATAATTTTTTATGGTGAAAATAAATATAATATTAAATTAATATTGTAACAAGAACTTATAATAACATTCTGACAATAAGACATGCATGAAGAAAACTATTTCGAATTTATTTTAAAATTTCATCAAACCCAAAATAGTTCAATATATTGATGTTATAGAATCATTATATTATAATATTATAATATCACATAATATAATATTTTATATAATATTAAATAATACTATATTGTATTCTAATATTATTGTAATATATTATTTATTAATATAATAATATTACTATAGGGGTTTTCTAAATTTAATTGATATAATAATATTTTTAAATAAACTATTAAAATTAAAATATTAAAATAGCTTACTAATAATATTTTAAATTAATAATTAAATAGTTTAATCAGTAAAATTGGTTATGAAATATATTTTGTAATATTAAAGAATAATATTTGTAATAATATTTTTTATTATAATAGTTTATCAATAAATAATAAATTATTAAGATTAAAATATTAAAATAGCTTACTAATAATATTTTATCATAAATTTTTTTTTATTAATTTAATAAAAAAACCCATCCCTTTTTTATTTTTTATTTTTATTTTTTCGTGGCCTGCCATAGGCCACCGTGGCCAGACCACAGATGACCACGGTCGGGGCCGTGGCCGAAGAAGACGGAGGAGGGGGGGATTTCCCCCCTGTTAAATTTTTTTTTCCCGTGGCCTAGCCACTGTGGCCAGGCCATGACTGGCAACGCCGCAGCCATGGCCATAGAGACGGGAGGGGCGGAGGGGTTCCCCCTATAAAATTAATTTTTTCCACGACGGCTGGTCACGACTGGCCACGGCCGCGGCTGGAGAAGACGGGAGGGGGGGATTTTTCCCCCCCCCCATTGTTAAATATTTTTTTTCCGTGGCCAGGCCATGGCCGCAGCCGTGGCCGAAGAAGAG
>UESW01001388.1:444767-481421 GCA_900491605.1 Calamus simplicifolius | reverse complement strand
GAAACTTTAGGCAAGAGAGATCTACCATAAACTTGAAAGCTGGCTGGCAAGTAAGAAGACCTACATTATTGGTCAGAGATGCTATCTGAGCATCTGTCCAAAATCTATGGACTTTAAAAAGTCTACGAAAAGAGAACAAAAAGTTTGATGGGAGGAATTGCATTCCTCTAGGCCCAAATTAAAAGTCAACAAGACAAAATAAGTTGTGTCCATTATTAATCTCCTATTCCAACCGAGAAGAAAGAGGAAGAGAGAAAGGAGATGAAGATTGAAAATCAATCAACTTGATTATTTCCTCAAGCTTAATGGGTATATAAACTGAATGTTTGATATAAACTAAGAAGTAAATATTTACAGAAAGAAAATAATATATATTTACAAATTCTAGCCTAAAATCAGGGAGTGAATCAAATCAGGGAGTTGATATATCAATCAGCACAAATCAGATCTCAATCATCACAAATCAGGGAGTGAATCTTCAGCATCAGGGAGTGAATCATATCAAGGAGTTGATATCTCAATCAGTACAAATCAAGGAGTGAATCTTCAGCATCAGAAAGTGAATCAAATCAGGGAGTTGATATCTCAATCAACACAAAATCAGGAAGCTGATATCGAGTTAATATCTTAACACTCTCCCTCAAGCTGGAGCATATATATCATATTCTCCTAGCTTGTTACAAATATACTCGATCCGTGGTCTTCTTAAAGTTTTAGTAAGAATGTCTACCAATTGATCATTTGAATTCACAAAACTAGTAATAATGCAACCAGATTCAATATTTTGTCTAACAAAATGACAATCTATCTCTATATGCTTTGTTCGTTCATGGAAGACCGAATTTGAAGCAATATAGAGTGCCGCTTGATTATCACAAATCAATATCATTGGACTAACATCTCCATACCTTAATTCTTGATGTGACTGTTTTTACCAAACAAGTTCATAAGTAACTAAGGCCATAGCTTGATATTTTGCTTCTGCACTTGACCTGGCCACAACATCTTACTTTTTGCTTTTCCATAACATTAGGTTTCCTCCAATAAAAATATAATAACCTGAAGTAGATCATTTATCTGAAGAAGAACCTGCCCAATCAGCATCTGAATACCCAATAATCTATGTATGTCCTCTATTTTCATATAACAAACCCCGTCCTGGAGCTCCTTTGATAAATCTAAGGACGTGTATCACTGCATCCCAATGACTGTCACATGGGGCTTGAAGAAACTGGCTAACCACACTAACTGCAAAGGAGATATCTGGGTGAGTGATAGTGAGGTTATTGAGTTTTCTGACTAATCTTTGATATTGTCCAGGGTCTTTTAGTGGCTCCCCCTATCCTGGAACAAGTTTAACATTTGGATCCATAGGAGTTTCAACGGCTTTACAATCCAACATCCCGGTCTCTGCCAAAATATCTAAGGCATATTTTCTTTGTGAAATAGCAATGCATGTACTGGACTGAGCCATCTCAATGCCCAAAAAATATTTTAACTTTTCCAAATCTTTAGTCTGAAAATGACTAAAGAGGTGTTGTTTGAGTTAAGCAATTCTTTCATGTTCATCACCTGTTATGGCAATGTCATCCATATATACTATTAGATAAACACATTTGCCATGACTTGTATGACGATAGAACACTGACTGATCTGTTTCGCTCCTTTGCATCCCAAAATCTTTAATAATAATACTAAATCTTTCAAACCATGCCCCTGAAGACTTTCAAACCGTAAAGAGAATTTCGCAGTCAACAAACTAACCCAGATTCCCCCTAAGCAATAAAACCTGGTGGTTGCTCCATATAAACTTTTTCTATTAACTATCCATTTAAAAAGGCATTTTTAATGTCCAATTGATGAATACTCCAATGGTGCATGGCAGTAAGAGAAATAAGAAGCCGGACTGAGGATATTTTGGCAACTGAAGAAAAGGTATCCCCATAATCAAGGCCAGAAACATGAGTATATCCTTTGGCAACCAAACGAGATTTCAAGCAATTGATATTGCCATCAGGACCAACTTTCACTGTATAAACCCATCCACAACCTACCACAGATTTTTCAGAAGGTAATGGAACTAGCTCCCAAGTATTATTATCATGAAGAGCTGTTATGTCCTTAATCATAGCATGTTGCCAACCTGATTGTTGACCCAATTATTGATTTTGATGATTAATAAAGGAATTGAGTATATTTATTTGATTACTAATGGATTTCACAAGTGTTTCAGCACTTAAAAATATTTGATCGATTTAAATGTATTAAGAAATGAGTGTTGAATCAATTGCAAATCTCAAGTTTCAAAGATTCAGAATCCGGAGCTGACACCTAGAGTTTTGGAGCCGACACCTAGAGTTTCGGAGTCGACACTTACAGTGTCTGGAGCCGACTCCGATGCGGGGACAGAACGCTTATTTTTTGAGCATCTTGGAGCCGACACACACAGTATTCTAGAGCCGATACCTGACGATGGCGAGCCGACACCTAACTTTTTTGGAGCCGACTCCTTAACGAAGTCAGAACTTTCTATTTTTGGATAAATGACTTGGAGCCGACACCTGAAAAGTTGGAGCCGACTCCAACCTATCTGAGACAAAAATTTAAAATGCCAGATCAGCTCTAACGGTAATATTTCCTTTTTACCTAACTTCTAACGGATATATTTTGTTTCCAGGTACATTCCAACGGCTAGTTTTCTTCCAAAAATGGATTGAAAAAATCTATAAAAAGAGAGAATGCCGTTAAAAAAAAAAGAACGAAAAAAAGAAAAAGAGGGAGAATATTCAAATAAAAAATCCGAGAAGTCTTGAACCTGAAATCCAAGAGAGAAGTACTCAAATTCAAATCCTTCCACTTCAAAAAGCTCAAAGAAGAATCCAAGGCGTTCAAGTTTGAAAAATCAAAGGATTCACAAAAAGGGGAAGAAGCTCTGTTTTGAAGATTTTTCAACTTCTCATCTGCAACGTTTGCAACGAATCAAAGCTGAGGCCTGATTCAACATCTCCAAAGAGAAGAGGAAAAGAAGAAAAGAAGAAAAGCTCAAATCCAATCCACTTCAAACAGGCTTTTCAAACCTTGTTCATTTATTTGAATATTTGCTCATTTCAGGAGCTGTCTTGTATCTTAAACATTATTCTTTCTTGTTTTTATTGGTTCAATCAGGGGGATTGAACTAGTGGAGGTTGTATACCTCGGGTCAAGCTAGTTTAGCTTGAGTTTAGGGTTTTGTGCTAGTGAGCTTGGAAAATCGGCTGGGTTCGTTGTGATCCCTGGTAAAACAACAAGTTGTGAGTTGTGATCTTGGAAAATAACTCGACTGTAATCAAGAGGATTATAGTGTGGATCCAAGTGAATCTTGGGAGTGGACGTAGGTGTTGGATACACCGAACCACTATAAAATCCTTGTGTTTGCCGTGCTTCTATTATCTCTATCTCTATCTCCTTGTTTGTGCTTTATATTTGCATTGCATTCAATTTCATTTATCTTAAAGCCAATAGCTTTTAAAGAAAAAGTTAAATTTTTTAAAGAACCCAATTCACCCCCCTCTTGGGTTGTCATCTGGGCCAACAATTGGTATTAGAGCTAGTGCTCATTTGAATCTGATCACACGATCAAGAGCTAAAGATCCAAATGGTAGCTCAAGTTGGATCTTCATTTGCCGAAGGTCATTCTACAAATAGGCCTCCCTTATTTAATGGTTCCAATTATTCATATTGGAAAGCAAGAATGAGGATATTCATTCAAGCTTCTGATTATGAATTGTGGAGTGTTATAATTAATGGACCTAGCACACCTACACACATTGTTGATGGCTCTATTGTTCCTAAGCCCGAAAGGGATTGGAATAATAATGATAGAAAATGGCTCAGCTCAATGCTAAGGCCATGAATGTCTTGTATTGTTCATTAGATGTAAACAAATTTAATTGCATTTCTACATGTAATTCTGCAAAAGAAATATGGGATAGATTAGAGGTTACCCATGAGGGTACTAATCAAGTAAAGGAATCTAAAATAAATATTCTTGTTCATAAATATGAATTATTTAGCATGGAGCAAACTGAAACTATTGCATGCATGTACACTAGATTCATCGATATTGTAAATGGTTTGAAAAGTCTAGGCAAGACCTATACTAATTCTGAACTTGTTCGCAAAATTTTAGGTCACTACCAAGGACTTGGGAAGCAAAAGTGACAGCAATCCAAGAAGCCAAGGACCTCAATACCTTACCCTTGGAGGAGCTACTTAGATCCCTTATGACCCATGAATTAACTATGAAGCAGCACATAGAAGAAGATGTGAAGAAGAAAAAGACTATAGCTCTTAAGGCTGCTGAAAGTGAGGAGAGCTGCAGTGATAATGATGATGATGATGATGAGATAGCTCTTCTAGCAAGAAAATTCAAAAAATTCATGAGAAGAAAGAGACCATTCCACAAGAAGAAATCTGAATTAAGATGGAAGGAGAAAAAGAAAAGGACAAGGACAAAGAGAAAGACCCCTTGATTTGCTATGAGTGTAAGAGACTGGGGCACTTTAGATACGATTGTCCACAATTGAAGAAAACTTACAAGAAGAAGAAGAAAGCCTATGTTGCAACCTGGAGTGATAGCGATGAATCTCTTCAGAGGAAGAACAAAAAGAAGTTGCAAACATTTGCTTTATGGCAAACGACGACAGCGAGGTAAGTTCCAAAAACCCTAGTGATGAGCTTGCATTTGATGAATTATTTGAAGCTTTCAATGAACTAGTAGATGATTTTAAAGTTTTGAAAAAGAAATATAAATCTTTGAAAAATGATAACTCAATTCTTATTAAAGAAAAAGATGATCTTACTAATGAAATTAAAATGCTGAAATCTGAAAAAGAAAATATGACAAAAGAAAGAGAATCAATTTCCAATGAAAATGATAAGCTAAAGAAGGAAGTTGATAAATATAAGAATGTTGTTGATAAATTTACTTATAGTTCTGAAAAAACTTAATTTATTGTTAAGTAATCAAAGAGCTATATATGATAAAGCTGGTTTAGGATATAGACCTAACTTAAAACAAAAATTTATCAAAAACTTTTTTAGAAAAGAACAAAATAGAGATAATGTTACATGTCATTATTGTAACAAGAAAGGCCATAAAACCTATGAATGTGATGCAAGAAACAGTAACAAAAAATTAAATAATAAAGGCAAGAAAATATGGGTTCCCAAAGGAATGATCTTTTATGCTACTAACCATGAAGGACCCAAGAAGCTTGGGTACCTAAATATAAGACTTAATTATTTTTGTAGGAGTGTCTTGCGGCCAAAAATTCAAAGCGAAAATGGTATCTCGATAGCGGCTGCTCAAGACACATGACGGGTGACAAGGATCAATTCATCACCCTTGAGAGCAAAAGAGGAGGAGTTGTTACATTTGGTGACAATGGCAAAGGCCAAATCATGGGGTTTGGTAAAATTCAAATAACTCCCTCCACATATATTAAAAATGTCTTATATGTCAATGGTTTGAAACATAATCCAATAAGTATTAGCCAATTATGTGATAGAGGTTTTAAAGTATCATTTGAAGCATCAATCTGCACTGTTTCTAATCCCATTGATAATAGCATTTTTTATTGAAATAAAAATGACAATGTATACTTGATTGATCTAGACAATTTGTCTACTAGTAATCATTGCTTAGTTGCTAATAATGCTAATATAAATGAGATTAGTTGGTTATGGCATCGTAGATTAGGTCATGCAAGCACACACCTTATTTCAAAATTAATTAAAATGGATTTAGTAAAAGGACTTCCACAGCTAGATTTTAAAATAACAAAATTTGTGATGCATGTCAATTTGGAAAACAAATTAGAAATTCTTTTAAAACCAAAAATATTATTTCCACTTCTAGGCCACTTGAACTACTTCACATGGATCTTTTTGGACCTACTAGAACCACAAGTCTAGGAGGAAAGAAATATGGTCTTGTGATTGTAGATGATTACTCTAGATATACTTGGGTATTGTTTTTAGCTCATAAGGATGAGACCTTTTCATTATTTTTGAAATTCTTCAAGAAGGTCACAAATGAGAAAAACAACACCATAGTGTCTCTAAGAAGTGATCATGGCACTGAATTTGAAAATCACTTATTTCAAAACTTTTGCATAGAAAATAAAATTCATCATAATTTTTCAGCACCTAGAACACCACAACAAAATGGAGTAGTTGAAAGAAAAAATAGAACCTTAGAAGACATGGCCCGTACCATGCTATGTGAAAGCAACTTACCAAAATACTTTTGGGTGGAAGCTATAAACACGGCATGTTACATTCTTAATAGAGATTTAATTAGGCTAATCATTAAGAAAACTCCTTATGAACTATGGAATAATAGAAAACCAAACATAAGTTACTTTCATGCATTTGGTTGTTAATGTTTCATTCATAATAATGGCAAAGATAATCTAGGAAAATTTGATGCAAAATCTGATGAAGGCATTTTCTTAGGATATTCAACATCTAGTAAAGCCTATAGAGTGTTTAACAAGAGAAACTAATTGTAGAAGAATCTATTCATGTAATTTTTGATGAATCTTTAGCATCGAGTTCTGAAAAGATTGATGATGAGGAAGATACAAACATTCTAGAAAGAGAAATTGAAAAATTAAATATAGATGTATCTTCGGATCATGAATAAGAAGCTAAGGATAATGATTCTCCTAATGTTGATGTTGTTGATGCAAATCATAATGATGTAGATCTTCCTAGAGACTGGAGATATGCCTATGGTCATCCTAAAGAATTAATTATAGGTGATCCATCTCAAGGAGTAAGAACTAGATCATCAATGAGAAACATCAATAATCATCTTGCATTTGTATCTCAAATTGAACGTAAAACTATTGAAGAAGAAGCAGAAAAAGATAATAACTGGATGTTAGCTATGCAAGAAGAATTAAATCAATTTACTAGAAATAATGTTTGGACTCTTGTAGATAGACCTAAAAATCACTCTGTTATAGGATCAAAATAGGTATTTAGAAATAAATTAGACGAAAATGACATAGTAATTAGAAACAAAGCTAGATTAGTTGCAAAAGGATATAATCAAGAAGAAGGAATTGATTTTGATGAAACTTTTGCACCTGTAGCTAGACTAGAAGCAATTAGATTATTACTTGCATTTGCATGTCATATGCATATCAACTTATTTCAAATGGATGTTAAAAGTGCATTTTTAAATGGATTTATAAATGAGGAAGTTTTTGTTGAACAACCACCTGGTTTTGAAGATCATGAATTTCAAATCATGTTTTTAAATTGCACAAAGCACTATATGGTTTAAAACAAGCACCTAGAGCTTGGTATGAAAGATTAAGTAAATTTCTGATTGAAAATAATTTTATAAGAGGAAATATTGATAAAACACTATTTTTGAAAAGAAAAGACAAGGATTTATTAGTAGTACAAATATATTGATGATATTGTATTCGGTGCTACTAACAATTTGTTATGTCAAGAATTTGCTAAGTTGATGCAGGGTGAGTTTGAAATGAGCATGATGGGAGAACTCAACTTCTTCCTAGGACTTCAAATCAAGCAAAGCAAAGAAGGAATTTTCATCAATCAAGCCAAATACACAAAAGAACTGCTCAAGAAGTTTGGAATGGAGTCAATCAAACCACTTGGAACTCCTATGAGTCCTTCATGCAAGCTGGACAAAGATGAAGATGGTAAGAAAGTAGATCAAAAATGTTATAGAGGTATGATCGGATCTCTTCTTACTTAACAGCTAGTAGACCAGATATAATGTTTGCTGTATGTCTATGCGCTAGATTTCAATCTGAACCTAAAGAATCTCACTTAATTGCTGTAAAAAGAATCTTAAGATATTTAAGTGGAACTAAAAATGTAGGTTTATGGTATTCTAGAGACTCAACATTAAACTTGATTGCATATTCTGACTCTGACTATGCTGGATGTAAATTAGATAGAAAAAGCAAGTGGAGCATGTCAATTCTTAGGTAGTAACTTAATCTCTTGGTTTAGCAAAAAGCAAAATTCGGTTGCATTATCTACTGCTGAAGCAGAATATGTTGCAGCTGGAAGTTGCTTTGCTCAAATCCTTTGGATTAAGAGACAACTTGAAGATTACGACATAACACTTGATAAAACTCCAATTAGATGTGATAACACAAGTGCAATAAATCTAACTAAAAATCCAATTCAACACTCAAGAACAAAACACATTGAAATTAGATATCACTTTATAAGAGAACATAGCTAATAATGAAATTTGTCTTGAATATGTTAATACTGAAGAACAATTAGCTGATATATTTACAAAACCTTTGAGTGAAGAGAGATTTTGTTATCTTAGAGGTGAATTAGGAATATGTGACCCTTTGGATTGATTTTGATACTTTAAGGAATGACTTTCTAGATCTATATTAATTTCTTGATGTTCTTTCATAATTTTAAGGACAAATTATCTAGTCATCTGAGTAACTTGATTCTTCATACTCAAAATTTTATCAAGATTTTATTGAATTTATTTTGACAAGTTTCAGATGTTTGAATCTCAATTATTTTTCTCTGAAACTGTCGTTGGAGTCGACACCTCAGAATGAGGAGTCGACACCTTTGTCTGTGTCGCTCTCGGTCCCTGACCTTGGAGCCGACACCCGTATAAGTGGAGCCACTCCAGTTCGAGCGCTGACTGTGTTAGCGATTTGGAGTCAACACCCGACTTTGGGAGTCGACACCTGGGAATCCCAAATTGATTTATTAGGGCAGAGTCGACACCTCATCATTTCGTAACTTTTGAATCCTCCACCAAATTCCTCCAAAACTCTCTCAAAGCCTCCCCATCTCTAATTCCACTCTACCCAAGCTTTCCTAAGGATCCAATGGCATCTAAGAGGAGAGGTTCGATGATTGGAGTGCCTGTGGTGACCGAAAAATGCTCCGTGAGGCGACCCGTCCGCGAGCCATCTCCAAGCGAGGATTCCTCCACCGATTCAGACAATCCCAACACCACTTCACCTCAGGTAGATACCCTAGCAGGGAGGGTAATCACAATGGGTAGGAAAGTTGACTTTGAGTTCTTTCAATCTGAGGGTTTTTCGATTGGTAATCAACTCAAGGAGCTTGGATGGGATAGAGTTTGTTCTCTTGATGTTCCTACTTACCCAGCTTTAGTGAAAGAATTTTACTTTAATTTATCGAGAGGTGATGGCGGTTTAGTAAGCTCTGTTAGAGGCAAACAAATTCATCTTACATTTCAAAAATTAGGCAACCTCCTAAGCATCCCCATTACCGATTAATAGCCGATGTGCACAGTGAGAGATCAGCGGCCCTATCAAGGATGTTAGGGAGAGATGTTGAAGAATTTGAGGAGATTAGGGCTAACCAGTTGCCTTTGGAATTAAGATTGCTACACAACATTTGCAGCAGAATTTTGTTCCCAAAGACCGAACGTTTTGAGTATGTCTCCGAGCGGGACATTGTTGTGATGGACAGTGTATTGACCGGTCAACCTATCAACCTAGCTGCTATGATGATATTTATATGGCCGAGGCTGGAGGAAAGAGAAGATCGTCACTACCCTACGGCATGGTTTTAACTATGGTATTCAGAAGCCAAGGGGTTGTAATTTTGGACAATGAACCCTCCAAGAACCTGAGACACACTGATTATTACAGTTTGGCCACTTTGCATAGGATGGGATTTGTAAAGGTGAACGGGCAATGGGAAAGGAAAGGTAACTTGGATGAGAGAGCCCCTGAGCCTAGACTTTCTGGACCTTGTGAGGCTGGTCCATCTGTGAGGGTTCCCTCTCCACAGCCAAGGAGTCCAGTTCCTGCCCCTGCACCAGCTCATATTCATGTTCAGCCATCCTCTTCATCAGTTGGATTTTCAGACCTTCAAATGGAGCAACTCAAATGCTTGCTTACTGCTCAGAAGGATGAACTGAAGACTGAGTTTGATAAAAATTTATGAATCTTAAAGAAACACTTTATTCCTTAGATGATCGAATTACCAAAATAGAATCTACTCTTAGCTCTTCTACTGGATCTTTAAGTAGTGATTTGAAGAATATATTTGAAGAACTTAAAGACATATGTGGAGATTCTGAGACCTATTCAAAGTGCAATGCAGAGCTTCAAGATAAAATCATGACTGCTTGCTCTTTTGTTGATAGAAGGTTGAAAGAATTTGTAGCCACTCAGAGTGATGGAATGCAAAAGATTCTAGATCATTTGACAAGAATCATTAGAACCAACTTGTAGTTTTTATGTTGTTTAATGTTTTGATGTAATGAAAATTTAGTTTTTGATGTAATGAAGTTTAAACTTTGATGTAATGAAAGTATAGTTTCTTTTTTTGTAATACTTAACTTCAATGAAATGAAATTATCCTTTGATCTATCAAGTTTATCTTTTGACTTAACTTTTCTTATCTTTTTGTTGATTACAAAAAAGGGAAAGAAAGTTATGTCGTATACATTGATTAGTTATGCTTTAATTGGCATTTATTTAATTGGTATCAAATATGAAGAACAATTGATAAATATGTAAAGCAATAGGGAGATACAATTGATAATTTGAACTTCACAGGGAGCTACCTTATTCAGGGGGAGCTTTCTTGTGAGGACACTTTCTTGAAAATTTTAATTTAAAAATACTTTGCATATACTCAATGTTTTTATAATCATCAAAAAGGGGGAGATTGTTGACCCAATTATTGATTTTGATGATTAATAAATGAATTGAGTATATTTATTTGATTACTAATGATTTCACAAGTGTTTCAGCACTTAAAAATATTTGATCGATTTAAATGTATTAAGAAATGAGTGTTGAATCAATTGCAAATCTCAAGTTTCAAAGATTCAGAACCCGGAGCCTGATACCTAGAGTTTCGGAGCCGACACCTAGAGTTTCGGAGTCGACACTTACAGTGTCTGGAGCCGACTCCGATGCGGGACAGAACGCTTATTTTTTGAGCATCTTGGAGCCGACACACACAGTATTCTGGAGCCGACACCTGACGATGGCGAGCCAACACCTAACTTTTTCGGAGCCGACTCCTCAACGAAGTCAGAACTTTCTATTTTTGGATAAACGACTTGGAGCCGACACCTGAAAAGTTGGAGCCGACTCCAACCTGTCTGAGATGAAAATTTAAAATGCCAGATCAGCTCTAACGGTAATATTTCCTTTTTACCTAACTTCTAACGGATATATTTTGTTTCCAGGTACATTCCAACGGCTAGTTTTCTTCCAAAAATGGATTGAAAAAATCTATAAAAAGGGAGAACGCCCGTTTAAAAAAAAAGAAAAAAAAGAAAAAGAGGGAGAATATTCAAATCAAAAATCCGAGAAGTCTTGAGCCTGAAATCCAAGAGAGAAGTACTCAAATTCAAATCCTTCCACTTCAAAAAGCTCAAAGAAGAATCCAAGGCGTTCAAGTTTGAAAAATCAAAGGATTCACAAAAAGGGGAAGAAGCTCTGTTTGAAGATTTTTCAACTTCTCATCTGCAATGTTTGCAACGAATCAAAGCTGAGGCCTGATTCAACATCTCCAAAGAGAAGAGGAAAAGAAGAAAAGAAGAAAAGCTCAAATCCAATCCACTTCAAACAGGCTTTTCTAAACCTTGTTCATTTATTTGAATATTTGCTCATTTAAGGAGCTGTCTTGTATCTTAAACATTATTCTTTCTTGTTTTTACTGTTCAATCAGGGGGATTGAACTAGTGGAGGTTGTATACCTCGGGTCAATCTAGTTTAGCTTGAGTTTAGGGTTTTGTGTTGGTGAGCCCGGAAAACCGGCTGGGTTCGTTGTGATCCCTGGTAAAACAACAAGTTGTGAGTTGTGATCTTGGAAAACAACTCGACTGTAATCAAGAGGATTATAGTGTGGACCCAAGTGAATCTTGGGAGTGGACGTAGGTGTTGGATACACCGAACCACTATAAAATCCTTGTGTTTGCCGTGCTTCTATTATCTCTATCTCTATCTCCTTGTTTGTGCTTATATTTGCATTGCATTCAATTTCATTTATCTTAAAGCCAATAGCTTTTAAAAAAAAGTTAAATTTTTTAAAGAACCCAATTCACCCCCCCCCTCTTGGGTTGCCATCTGGGCCAACACTGATGCTCTTGTGCTTCACTAACACTTTTTGAAAGAGGCATAGTGGATAAATTGGATATAAAGCATAATATGAAGGGAATAGACGATGATAACTTAAGAAATTATAGATTGGATGGGATTACAATAAAAGCAAATACGTTTTCGGATAGCAATAGGAGGAGTGGGTTCTTCTATTTGAGACATGATCGGTGTTGGAGAAGCTAATAGGAAAGGTGATGAGTCACTTGGAGTATTTAACTGGTTTGTATCTGCAAGTGAAACATCAAGAGGTGGGGGTGTGATGGAAAAAATAGGGATCGAAAGAGCTTCTATTATGCCCATTTGGTTGTGGTTGATAAAAAATAAAGGATGTCTCGAAAAAGGTTACATCTGCTGAGATAAAATATTTGTTATTTATTGGGTCATAGCATTTGTAACCCTTATGTTGGAGAGAATATCCTAAGAAGACACAATAAATTTGGAATGAAGCTTATCCTTACCCGGGGTATGATTATGAACAACACAAGTGTACCCAAACATACGTGTAGAGAGGGTAAGATGGTTGACCTGGGAACAAAATAGAATGAGAATTCTAATTTTGCAAAACTGATGAAGGCATTGATTAATTAGATAACATGTAGTTAGGACAGCATCCCCCAAAAAATGAAGTGGTACATTATGATGGATGAGCATAGTTCAGGCTATTTCAATGAGATGTCTATTCTTCCTTTCAGCCATACCATTTTGTTGAGGGATATATGCACAAGAAAATTGATGAATAATTCCTCAAGAAGCCATGAATTCCTGAAAAGAAAGAGACATATACTCTCGTGCATTGTCACGCATAAAATTTTAATTGAAACACCAAATTGATTCTGAATTTCACACAAAAAGTTTGAAAGATAGCAAACAACTCAGATCTTGATTTTATTAGAAACAACCAAGTGTAACGAGAATAGTCATCAATAAAAGTAACAAAGTACTAAAAACCCAAGTTGGTACTAATACAACTAGGACCCCATATATCAGAGTAAACAATATCGAACATAGAGGATGATCTATTATTTAATTTCTTAGGAAAAAAACTACGGGTATGTTTTCCGAGTTGACATGACTCGCATTCAATGGAAGATAGTTTTGAAACACCAGGAACCATCTTCTGAAGTTTGAAGAAACTAGGATGACCCAAGCAGTTATGAAGAAGATCAATTGAAAAGGCAGAAGAAAAGGTGGTAGGGCTGACAGGACAAGAGATAATATAATCCATTTGACTCATGACCTTCGCCAATCATCTTCCTTATACTTCGGTCCTGCATAGAAGCATAATGAGAATCAAAGATTACTCTACAGTTAAGTTGCTTGAAAAGTTTATTAATGAAAATTAAATTGTACGGACAGTTTGGAGCATATAAGACAGAAGCTAAAGGAATAGAGGATAGAGGTTTAATTTTTCCTACTCCTTTAATTACCGTTTGAGAACCATTAGCCAAGGTGACTGTGGAGGAAATAGGTGGAGAGTGAAGAGTAGAGAAAATGTTTCTATTAACAAAGATATGATCAGAAGCATCAGAATCAAAGATCCAAGATCCACTGGATGAAATTGTGTTAGGCAAGCAAAAGAATTACCTGGTTAAGCAACGAAAACCATAGAAGAAGATGACTGTTGTTTCAATGCTTCTTGATACTTTAAATATTCATCGTAATCAGCACCAGTTAATGTAATTAAACTCAACCCCTGAGCTTGGGCAGTTGATAGAGGAAGAATCCCATCTCATTGAAATTGAGCCATATAAGCAACAGATCGATTATTCTGAGTATTCCTTGGAGGTTTTTCATGAAGGGCCCAACAAGTGTCACGTGTGTGACCTCCCTTATCACAATAAGTACAGTGAGCCTTGGATCTTTCCCTTTCCATTTTTCTTCCTGGCTATTTTTCTGTATGGCTAGTACAGATGATTCAATTTCAGTTTTAGTAGAGGAGATTCAAACTAATCGAGCAAACACTTCTTCAAGAGTAGGAATGATTGACTGGCAAGAATTTGATCTCGTATTGAAGTCAAATCTGCCCGCAGCCCTATTAAGGCTAACCATAAAGAATTTATCTCTCCAGTTCTCCTGCTCCGTAATGCTTTCAGAGAAAGGCATGAGAGAATTAAATTCATCTTTTAGTGTTTCAACTTGGCCTATATAACTATTATGTCTTGAAAGCTTTGCTTCAAATGGACAAGGCCAGACACAACTTTATAAATTTGTTGAATATCATTAGTATATAGTGTCTTAGCCTTAGTCCAAACTCTGTAACATGTTTTGCAAGACCAAAAAAGAGTCAATAATTTTGGCTCCAGAGAATGCCACAACAGACTACATAATTGTGCATCAATCTTAATACATGTAGCCCTATTCTTTTCTTCAATATCAGAGGCATTTTTTTCTAAGTGATCACTATATCCTTGTCCATAAACCATAATTCAATGGATGCTGCCCATGAAACATAATTATCACTGCCTTGTAATTTAACAGTGGTGATGGCTAGAGAACTAGAAATAGATGAGATAAAAGGTTTTAAGGCACCTAAAATGTCGGCCATTATTAAGGAAGGCTGAAATACCAGCAAATAGAGGTTGCTTTGGAGATCAAAACACAGAAGCGTCCTAGCAAGAAGCCGGCCTTAGCACTCTAGTGCTAAGTTAGCCTCTCTAAAGTTGCACGCCCAAGGATAAGGTGAGGTTAGCTGCAGGCTTCCTCCTTCCGAACACCCCAACACAGACCTTGGCCATGCCGCTCGGTTGCTTATAGCGCTCTCCGAAATGCACAGCAGTTAGAAAACTGAATCAGGGTACTACCAGTAGCCTCCCCTTAGATCATCCTTGATATGCCCTGTTGCATGTCCGTTGGGAAGGGATCCGAGGTACTACAAGTAGCCTTCCTCTAAATCGCCCCTAAGTTGAGCACAATAGAAACTAAGCAGATAGGAACAGAGGAGAAAAAGAGAGAGAAATGAAGAACTCTTAAGGCTCTGATACCATGAGAAGAAAGAGGGAGAGAGAAAGGAGATGAAGACTGAAAATCAATCAGCTTGATTATTTTCTCAAGGTTAATGGGTATATAAACTGAATGTTTGATACAAACTAAGAAGAAAATATTTACAGAAAGAAAATAATATATATTAACAAATTCTAGCCTAAAATCAGGGAGTGAATCAAATCAGGGAGTTGATATCTCAATCAGCACAAATCAGGGAGTGAATCTTCAGCATCAGGGAGTAAATCAAATCAGGGAGTTGATATCTCAATCAGCATAAATCAGGGAGTGAATCTTCAGCATCAGGGAGTGAATCAAATCAGGGAGTTGATATCTCAATCAACACAAAATCAGGGAGTTGATATTGAGTTAATATCTCAACACCAACAAAGAATCATAAATTAGATAGGTACTACCCATTTACCAAGGTCAAATGTATTCGATGGATAATAGAAGTATTGATCCAATAGTAGGCAAGTATTGACCTACAACTATTGACATCTAGATAACTTTTAAAGTCACTAGCCATATTTTAGACATATATGTGTTAAGTGTATACCAGAAAAAGAAAGAAAGACCCACACACACACACATATGTGTATATGTACGTATATGCTATGGACTACACATTTCATAATCTTACATCTGAATATAGATGTCCGAAAAGTTGAAAAAGCCTTTAATAAGCACCAAATTCAGGAATTTGATGCCAAGCATAAAAAACTGATAGCTCTGAAAGATTTTAGCTACAAATATGTAAATGAGCCATCTAGAATAAGGCACACAGCGATATTTAAGCATTCAAATTATTCAGTTACTTTCATCGAAGGGAAGGAAAGGAAGTAAATTGTGCAGACCAATGCAACGTGCCTTGAACCAACATATACAATCCTTTAGAACAATACTAGAGAAACTCCCATGGATGATGCAAGGTTTCTATTAGAAAAAGCTAAAACAAAAGAATGGAAAGAACAAGAATACATATATAAATATCACCCCTGCATCCAACAGCTACTCATATATCAAACTAGCTCCTTATAAGTAAGAATTGCCTTGCAAAATAAAAGAAAATGAAACAAAAAAAAAAATGAAGGAGAGGAGTAGGCGGTTGTCATGCTAATGAAAGTCTAATCAAACGGATATTTATTTCATCCCTTTTCTTGCAAACAATCATGACAGCAAAGAAGATATCCACAAGTTTCAATTACATCCTTACACACTAAATAATGTTATAGAATATGAAGTGATGATGCTCGATCACTGATCCTGCACGTTGGGATGAGAAAGCAGATTAATCGGAGGATCTTTGCTTCACCGAGTTTCCTACAAAAATCCCTAGGACCGAAGGGATTCTCCGGTGGGACCCTCCGACGCTCAAGTCAGCAATCGAGGTCACAGCAGAAGAGAAGCTCGAATGAGCTCTTTTTAGATAAAAAAGGTATTTCCGAAGAGGAGGGATTCCTCTCTGGGTGTTAGGATAGCGATTTCTTGGGGTTATCGCTCATACCTGATTACTGAGTGGATTCACCTCTTATAGGGGTTGACATCTGCATGATCACGTTAGATTTCGTGAAAAGAGAATGTCCACGGAGTTCTTGGGAGTTGTGTGAATCTGGGCTGGTTGGTGAGTCATATCCCATCAAAGAGAGAGAAAACGGCGGTTGGTGGGCTAAGTCCCATCAGCTAGTGGGGCTATTGAGTAGTTGGGTCTAGTCCCATCAGCAGCGTGACTAGTGGGTAGTTGGATCTAGTTATCAGGCGGCGCGGGTCAGAGAGGTAGCATCCTGAGCTACCAGGGCCGTGTTGGGGCAGATTTGAGGAAATCGGGAAGTCTTGACTCTTCCGAGGGTGCCGAGGCTTAGTTGGGTCGGCCAGGGGTGGCCGGGGCCAGCCTCACCGACTAGGAAGTGCCGGGTGGGGCCGACCAAGAATGGTTGGGGCTGGCTCGGCAGGCTTGGAGACGCCGGGGGCTGGAAGGGTCAACCAAGAATGGTCGGGGCCGACTCGGCGGGCTTGGAGACGCCGGGGCCGAGAAGGACCGACCAGGAATAGTCGGGGCCGACTCGGCGGGCTTGAGACGCCGGGGGCCGAGAAGGGCCGACCAGGAATGGTCGGGGCCGACTCGGTGGGCTTGGAGACGCCGGGGCCGAGAAGGTTCGACCAGGAATGGTCGGGGCCGACTCGGTGGGCTCGGAGATGCCGGGGCCGAGAAGGGCCGACCAGGAATGGTCGGGGCTGACTCGGTGGGCTCGGAGACGCCGGGTCGAGAAGGGCCGACCAGGAATGGTCGGGGCCGACTCGGCAGGATTAGAGATGCCGGGGCCGAGAAGGGCCGACCAGGAATGGTCCGGGCCGACTCGACGGGCTTGAAGACGCCGGGCGCTGAGAAGGGCCGACCAGGAATGGTCGGGGCCGACTCGGCGGGCTTGGAGATGCCGGGGCCAAGAAGGGGCGACCAGGAATGATCGGGGCCGACTCGGCGGGCTTGAGATGGGGCCGAGAAGGGCCGACCAGGAATGGTCGGGGCCGACTCGGCGGGCTTGGAGACGCCGGGCACACTAATGTTTTGGTTTTGCCGAAATTGCCCTTGTGGCTGCACCAGTCACATTAGATGCCCCCCGCCCCTGAGCACTAAGGACCGCGTGACTGCAATCCTTTGGATGAAAGGGGCGCAAAAATTCAAAAATAATGATTGCCTCCTTAGTGCGCTTTAAATGGTTTGATGAGCTGGCGCTTTGTCCAGAGGCAGCGTCGCTTCGAAGATCTCCTGCAATCATGCGTTAGGTGAGGCTGACATTGGCGCCGGATCGTTTCGGAGAGAGAGCTTATCGGGGGATGGAAAAAGGCAAGGACCATCATTGCCGCTCTATTTTCTGTCTCACGATTGGCCAAGGATCACGCCTTTTGGAGTGAATCAAGGCGGCATGCCTCGGGCGCAGGTGAGATTTCTGGTTGGCAGCCTGTAACGCAATGGATGCGCACTGCGTGGTAGGATCTCGGGCGGCGTTAGCCAATGGTGGAGGCTATAAAAGCATTACAAGAGCCTACGGAAACCTTTACACTACCATTGCTTTCTTCCACTTTCTTCTTCCTTGAGTTCTTCTGCGACCTGAGTCCTTCCAATTCCCAGGTTAGTTTCATCTCTTACTTCACCTATGGACCGCCGTGCCATTAGGGAGGGCAAGAGATCCGTATAAGAGTTTCCCAATCTAGTAGTGAAGACCAAGCCCCTACAGCTAGTAGTCGAATGCCTCAGTCGGTGGGTGGCATCGTCATCGTGACCAATCGGAGGCAATAGGACCTTCGACCACCTCCGGTCCTCCTATTAGGGCAGTCCCCTTGTCCTCTCACCGTCCGGCGCTTCCTCCGGCGGTGAGTTCTGATCCAGCGGGTCCAGCGGGGGTGGCCTCAACCATGACCTCTAAGGACGTAGAGGCCGTTAGGGGTAAATACTGGTCCCTGACTTCATTGGCCTGTCCGCGCGGGGCCCGAAGATAGGGTGACCTCTGACCATCCAGGTCGGGTCGCTCTGTACAAGGAGTTCTTCCGGTGCGGGCTGCGCCTTCCTTTCCATCCTTTTTTCCTTAATCTCTTAGATAGGTATAGGTTAGTGCCGGCACAGTTGACTCCGAATTCGATTCGGATCATCTGCGCCTTTGTCATCCTTTGTCATTTCAAGGGGGCCCGCCCAGGGCTATCTTTGTTCCGAGCTTTCTATAAGCTCCGCCGTCAAGGTGAGGGTGCCTGGTGGGCATTTACCGCTAGGGCGGGTAGAGCTTTCCCCCTAGTTCTCCCGTCCAAAATTAGGGGGTAGAAACCTAGATTTCTTTTTGCCCACGTCGAGGGGGTAAGGGCCGCTTGGAGGGAGCCCATACTAGCTCCAACGAAGATTCCACCGTAAGGGATAGGATAAGGAATTATTCACCCAACTGTCCAACTGTCAAATCCCCGGCTACAAGGAACTCCTGTCCGAGGAGAACCTGGTAGAAGCCGAGTTAGCCCCGGCGACCGATGAGCTTGGCGCCTGAATCCTTATGTCCCATCCTTCGATTTACTGTATGCCGCCACTAATGCCCATTATTCTTTTCTGTGCAGCAATGAAGGTTTCCGCCAGCGATTTTGAGGCCGTTTTGAGGCAGAAGAGGCAGGCGGCCGGAGAGCCGTCCAGGCCGGCGAAGAGAATTCGGAGAAGGGAGCCAGCCGGGCCGGCCGCAGCCCTCACGGCCCCAGCGCCTGCGGAGGAGCCGGTTGAGAAGAAGCCGGTCGGAGCGGCTCCGAAGCTAGCTAGGGCTGAAATTGAAGAAGGGGAGATCCCATCACCGAAATGACGGTGGTGGTCTTGGATGAGGAGGAAACCCCCGCCGTCGATATGCCCTAGACGGGGCGAGTTACCATCGCCATCGGCCCCCCGACTACTGCAGAGCCGGGGAGGGAGAGCGCTCCCCCAACTACCAGTGAGGGGGAGCGAGTCGCCAGGAAGGCTCGGGATGGGGCGAAGGCGATCGAGAAGCGGAGGGGTGAGCCGAGGAGCTCATCCCCTCAACCGGCCCGGCACCCGGCCCGCCCCCAAGCCGAAGGTCCGCAGGAGGGACAGACACGGCTGGTCCCTACAATCGGCATGATGGCGGATGCCGCACAAGCCTCCCGCCTCCTATCGGAGTTCGACCGCCGAGTTCGAAGAGGAGATGAGGGGATTGAGCCACTCCACACTCCTGGATATGGTCATGATCGCCGTTGTCCAGGTACTTTTTGAATCTTCCTCATTTTCTCCAATGTTTTTTCCTTCCCGTAGTTAACATGTTTCCTCTGCTACAGATGGCCAACGGCGCAATTGGTCTTCCTGAGGCACTCGCCCACTCCTCAAATACATTGATCAAGGCCCTGGCGAGGGCCGATAAATATAAGAAGGAGAGCATGGCGCAGGCCGAGAGCCTTGTTCACCTTCATCAAGAGGCCTCGGCCCGGGAGGAGAGCGCGGCCGGCCGCCTAAGGGAGATGGAGAGCCGGGTCTCCATGGCTGAGGCCAAAATGGAGTTGGCCTCAAAAAGTCGAAGGCCCTCCGGCGCAGAATGAAGAACTAACCTGATGGCTCCAAAGCCGAGGAGGAGGTCCGGGCCGCAGGGGAGAGGGTCGCTGCCGCGGAGAAAGCGGCAGCGGAAGCGGTCTCGAGAAGGCCGGGGCGGTGGCCTGTGCCGATGAGGCTAGTGCCCATGCTGAAGAAGCCGAGAACAGGGCCTGGGAGGCCGAGGCGCGAGCCAAGGAGGCCAAGGCCAAAGCGCAGTGGGCTGAAGCCGAGGCGGGGCAGGCCGTCTCCAATTACAAGGCTTCACCGGAGTTTAAGCAAGAAGTCATCGAGGCCAACCTCGATGCTTATCTTCAAGGCTTCGAGATGTGCAAGGTCAAGGTATCTGCGGCCCTCGAGATCGACGTTGCTGAACTTGAAGACATCTGGCCTGGGGAGCCTGATGAGGAGCCAGCAGAGAAAGAGGACGAGAAGAAGCCCAGCCCCGGCGAGCCTTGAAGACCCACTGTTCATTTTTCTTCTTTGTCTTGTGTAACTGGCTTTAGACCCAATTTTGTACTTACCCTTAACTGTTAATGAAGAAACTTTTCTGTCAAGGCTTCTCAATTTAGCACCTTTTCTTGATTACTAATAAAGAGAGATTTTTATCAAACTTCGCTTATCCATTCCTTCTTTTTTGGGGAAAAATGCCTAACTATGTTTTTGCTTCACGCGGCCAAATCACATATGCTGAGAACGTCACGGCCGAACGTTGCATCTTCTGAAATGTTTTCTTATCTTCAAATGTTGCATGTGTTGACCACGTCGCAGCCGAACTGTGACTTTGGATCGGATGATGTTGGAATGCATCTCCGGAATGTAAGTCGGCCATGTGGAAGGTTACTCAAGAGGCCTCACGATGCTGTGTCAGAGATGGTCAAGGCCGATTCGGCCGTCGCGAGGGCGCCAAGGATGAGCGGGGCTGACCGGGGTGGCTTACGATGACTTGGTCAGTGTTGGAGGTGCCTAGGTCGGTCAGGGTCGATCGGGAAAGGCTGTGGCTGAGTCGACCGACTCGAAGTCTATGAGGGTTACGCGGAGCCTTCGGGGCTATCTCCATGATCTGGGTTCCATATGAAGGGCGACCTGAACGCATATGGAGGTATTAGGAGGAGCACCGCTGTGCCGGGATCGAGGGGTGTCTGCTAGCTGCGGTGCTGAGATCCTTTTAAACCACCTCAGGGGTTTATGTGCCGCCCAAGGGGTGACTCGATCGGGTACATAGCTGTTAGGGTCTTAACCGATTTGGGGGCACCGTCGTGCCAGGGCCGAGTGGTGTCCCGTTAGCCGCGATGCAGCGAGCTCCTTTTGAACCGCCTCAGGGTTTGTGTGCCGCCTGAGGGGCACTCGATCGGTACAGAGCTGTTAGGGTCTTAACCGACTCGGGGCACCGCGTGCCGGGGCCGAGGTGTCCCATTAGCCGCGATGCCGGCGAGCTCCTTTTGAACCGCCTCAGGGGTTTGTGTGCTACCTAAGGGGCGACTCGACCGGGTGCGGGGCTGTTAGGGTCTTAACCGACTCGGGGGCACCGCCGTGCCGGGGCCGAGTGTGTTCCATTAGCCGCGATGCCGACGAGCTCCTTTTGAACCGCCTCAGGGGTTTGTGTGCCGTGAGGGGTGACTCGACGGGTACGAGCTGTTAGGGTCTTAACCGACTCGGGGGCACCGCCGTGCCGGGACCGAGTGGTGTCCCATTAGCCGCGATGCCGGCGAGCTCCTTTTGAACCGCCTCAGGGGTTTGTGTGCCGCTTGAGGGGCTACTCGATCGGGTACGAGCTGTTAGGGTCTTAACCGACTCGGGGCACCGCCGTGCGGGCCGAGTGGTGTCCCATTAGCTGCGATGCCGGCGAGCTCCTTTTGAACCCAGGGGTTTGTATGCCGCCTGAGGAGCAACTCGATCAGGTACAGAGCTGTTAGGGTCTTAACCGACTTGGGGTACCGCCGTGTCGGGGCCGAGTGGTGTCCATTAGCCGCGATGCCGCGAGCTCCTTTTGAACCCTTAGGGGTTTGTGTGCCGCCTAAAGGATGACTCGATCGGGTACGGAGCTGTTAGGGTCTTAACCGACTCGGGGGCACCGCCGTGTCGGGGCCGAGTGGTGTCCCGTTAGCCACGATGCCGGCGAGCTCCTTTTGAGAGACCTGGTCTTTGGGTGTGAGGGAGAGTAGGCTGTTGCGTCAGAAGGGACCTCCTTTATTGCTCAAACCCAGGGGAATACTTTATTGATAATATTGGCGAGGTTATCCGCATTCCAGGTACGCGAAATGGGTTATCCGTTGAGTTCTTCTAGCTTGTATGCCCCCCGGTGGAGTGTCTCGGCGACACGATAAGGGCCTTCCCAGTTGGGGGATAGCTTGCCTCCCTCTGTAGGCTTAGAAACCTCAGCTTTTCTCAACACCAAGTCTCCGCGGCGAAAAACCTTGAGACGAACTCAAGAATTGTAGTACTTGGCCACTCACTGACGATAGGTGCCATGCGCAGCCTCGCCTGATCATGCGCCTCGTCGATGAATTCTAAATTTGCCCGAATCAATGCGGAGTTGTTTTCCTCGTTGAAGGACTCCACACGTGGACTGGGTAGTCCGATCTCGACGGGGATGACGGCTTCGGATCCGAAGGCAAGATTGAAGGGAGTCTCGCCCGTCGGGGCTCTAGGGGTCGTGTGGTAAGCCCATATCACACTAGGGAGCTCTTCCACCCACCGACCTTTGGATCCATCCAGCCGAGTTCTGAGTCCTCTGAGGATGGTGCGGTTCATGACCTCGGCCTCTCTGTTGGTTTGGGGGTGGCCGACAGAAGTGAATCTGTGATGAATGCCTAGTTCATCACAGAAGGCTTTAAATGCTTCGTTGTTGAATTGGCGCCGTTGTCCGTGACGAGGGTGTCAGGCAGGCCAAATCGGCATATGATCGACTTCCAGAAGAAAGCTTTGACTTTGCTTTCAGTGATCTTGGCCAGTGCTTCGACCTCGACCCATTTGGTGAAGTAGTCGATGGCGACTAGCAAGAATCTTCGTTGCCCTGAAGCCGGGGGGAATGGCCCGAGGATGTCCATTCCCCACTGAGCGAAAGGCCATGGGGCTGAGAGTGGGTTCGTGGGGTAGATGGTTGATGTTGAATGTGTGCGTGGCACTGACAACCATCGCATTTCTGAACTAATTTAGCCGCATCTTCCCTCATAGTGAGCCAGAAGTATCCCTGACGAAGAGCCTTTTGGGCTAGGGATCTGCCCCCAGATGATTTCCACAGATGCCCTCGTGGATTTCTCTAAGGATGTAGTCGGCGTCGGCGGGTCCTACACACTTGAGCAGGGGGTAGGAGAATGATCTTCTGTACAGACGTCCATCGAGGAGGATAAATTTGGAGGCCCTCCACCTGAGCAGCCTGGCTTCATTGCAGTCTTCAGGGAGTGTACCATTAGTGAGATAGCGAACGTATGCATCCATCCATGTGGGCTCTTGGGTGAGCGGGAGGATTTCCTCGCTATCCTCTATGCTAGGTCTTTTCAAATATTCAATATAAGCATCCCTTGCTATGCCATCGGCAGAGGTAGCCAGACGAGAGAGGATGTCGGCCTTGGCATTCTCGCTCCGGGGAATGTAACTGATACTGAAGTAAGGTAGCGGGGAGATCAGAAGCTGAACCTTGCTCAAGTATTGGGTCATAACAGGGTCATGCACCTCGTACTCTCCATTGATTTGCCCGGAGACGAGTTGCGAGTCTGTGAAAGCTCTGAGACGCTTATTCCAAACTCTGTGCTAGCCTTAATCGGCCAACAGGGCTTCGTATTCAGCTTGATTGTTGGTGGCCTCGAATAGAAACCGCAGGGCGCATTCTGTCCTCTCTCCCCCGGCCCGGCAAGAATGAGGCCGGCGCCGCTTCCCTGAGAGTTTGATGCGACATCCACATGAAGGATCCAAGTTTTTCCATCGTCGTTTGGTTTGGGCTCGCACTATTCCTTGGCAACCTCTTCAGTCGCCTCTCCGTCCAAGTGCATTCAACTAGGAAGTCAGCTAAAACTTGAGACTTTAGAGCCGGTCATGCCTGGAAGGAGAGATCGAACTCTCCTAGCTTGATGGCCCACTTGGCGAGTCGGCCTAAGGTATCGGATGAGCCAGGATGGCTCGAAGGGGCTGATCTGTGAGCACCACGATAGGATGAGCTTGAAAGTATGGGTGAAGGCGTCGGGCGAAAACTATTAGGGCAAAAATAACTTTCTCTATCTTGGAGTATCTAACTTCTGCGTCATAGAGGACCTTGCTCACATAATAGACGGGTCTCTGGGTCCCGTCGGCGTCGAGACGCACCAGGACTGAGCTAACGGCTTCCGGAGAAGCAGCTAAGTAGAGGAAGAGACTTTCCCCATCTCTTGGCTTGGATAGGAGCGGCGGAGAGGACAGGAACGCCTTCAACCCGTCGAAGGCTTTCTGGCAATCGTCCGCCCACTCGAAGCTGTTCATCTTTTGCAGGGCCTTGAAGAAAGGCAAGCATCTCTCGGCCGATTTGAGAGGAAACGGCTTAGAGCTGCTATCCTCCTGTTAGTCGCTGCACTTCCTTCTTGTTGGATGGTGGCCTCATGTCGAGTATGGAGCTGATCTTCTCTGGGTTTGCCTCGATCCCCGCTGGGTCACCATGAAACCCAGGAACTTGCCCGCCATGACCCCGAAAGCACATTTCTTGGGGTTCAGCCTGACTTGAAACGACGGAGGTTATTAAAGGTTTCTTCCAAGTCGAAGACGTGATCGGAGGCGCGGGTGCTCTTTGTCAGCATGTCATCTACATAGACCTCCATATTCTGGCCTAGCTGGTCCTGGAACACTCTATTCATCAACCTTTGGTAGGTTGCCCCCGCATTCTTGAGGCCGAAAGGCATCACTTTGTAGCAATAAATGCCTTTCTCCGTTAAAAGGATGTGTGCTCCTCGTCGCTGGGGTCCATCCTTATCTGATTATATCCGGAGAAGGCATCCATGAAGCTGAGGAGTTCGTGCCCGGAGGTAGAATCCACCAGCTGATCTATCCTTGGCAAGGGAAAGCTGTCTTTCGGACATACTTTGTTGAGGTTAGTGAAGTCTATGCAAATTCTCCAGCTTCCGTTTGCCTTACGTACCATGACCACATTAGCCAGAGGGTAGTGTGCCTCCCGGATGTGGCCGGCTGAGCAGCTTGTTGACTTCCTCGTCAATAGCCTTCTGCCGATCGGGAGCGAAGCTTCTCTTCCTTTGGCAGATCGGACAGTACCGTGAGTCAATGTTGAGCTTGTGGGTGATTACCTCCGGAGGGATGCCGGGTATATCAGATGCTAACCAAGCGAAAACGTCCGAGTTAGCCCTCAAAAAGGTCAAGAGGCGCTCTCGATCCTTTGGGGGAAGGAGTCCGCCGACACGGACAGTCCTCGTCGAGTCGTCTCCAAGAGGGAAAGTTAGGAGGTGCTCAGCTGGTTCCCCTCCCTTGCTAGAGTCCCTGGGGTCGGATGCTTCTAAAGCTGGTTCAGCTTTCAGAGGACTTGATGCGTGTGATAACAAGGCAGGACCGGGCTGGTCTCACCGCGCATCTCTCCAACTCCTGCACTAGTGGGGAACTGCACCAGTAAACATCGGGTGGAGATAACTACATCCAAAAGGTTCAGACCTGGACGCCCGAGAATGACATTGTATGCCAAGGGACCCTCATGACCAGGAATTTCATGATCACTGTGCTTTGGCATGGGGTTCCAGCTGTCACAGGCAAAAGTATCTCGCCTTCAACCCTTACAGAGTCCCCAGTGAACCCAACCAACGGGGCCGCCATAGGTTGAAGGGAGTCTAAAGATAATCCCATCAGAACAAAAGCGTCATAAGTAAGGATGTCAGCTGAACTGCCACTATCAACTAATATCCTTTTTACATGGTGCTTGGCGATTGTCATAGAGATGACGATGCCTTCATTGTTGACATTTTCCATAACAACAGATTCCCCCCCAGGAATTACATTGTTCGGCGCCTCCTCCCCCTCGGCCGCTTGGATGCAGAGGATCCCAGGACACCATTCCCACCGTCCGCTCCATGGGGGCGTTGTCGACTGCGGCTTGAGCAGGTGGAGGTCCCATGAGGGTCGGCAGTGGCAGCGGCGTCTTCTGAACATACTTGCCAAGGTAGCCCACTGAATGAGCTCCTCGATGGCCGCTTCAAGCTGTAGCAGCTGTCAGTGCAATGGCCATAATCCCGTGGAATCGGCAGTAACGGCTTTTGTCGCTGGGAGGACCTTTCTTCATGGGGGAGGGGCTGGAGGTAAGGCTCGCCCTCGATCTCCATTAGGTGTGGGATCGAGGGGCGAGAAGAGGCGTGAGCTTGCTCTCGTCGGGGACAGGGCTCCGGCGCCTATTGTTGGGTCAGCGAGGTGGGTCAGATCGCCGGTCGAGGGGGTCCACTCGGCTCAGGGTGAGCGAGCTTGTGACTGGAGCTCCTTGAAGATTCTCGGCGGGTGAAGTCGGCCTCATCTGCACGGATGTACTTTTGAGCCCGAAGGAGGAGGTCGGAGTAAGAGCTCGGGGTTTTTTGTCCAAGGAGAAGGTGAAGCGGGATGAGAGGAGTCCTCGCTTCAGCGCCAATGTTGCTACCGCATCGTCGAGATGGTAGACTTCGAGGGTGGCAGCCTTGAACCGGGACACAAAGTCCCGCAGCGACTTCCCCTCCTTCTGGCGCACGGAGAAGAGGCTGTCCGCTACCCTTGGGATCCGCCGACAGGCATCGAAGTGTGCCAGAAAGGCCTTCTCCAACTCTCGGAAGGAATCGATGCTGTGAGGGGGCAGGCGCGAGTGCCATGCGCGAGCGGCCTTCCGTAGGTGGCAGGGAAGGCTTTACAGAGAAGGGCATCCGAAGCGCCTTGGACTTGCATCATCGCTTTATAGCTCTAGAGATGGTCGAAAGGATATTGTACCATCGTACGGATCCACCTGGGGAAGTGGAATCGGGAGGGAACAACTCCTCCAATATTCGGTGGGTGTAAGGAGGACGGGTGTCAAACTCCTCCTAGTTGGTGATTGATTTTCCTGGCGAGTTCATCTAGTCGCCTATTGTACTCATCCAGGAATTCCTCGCCTGACTGATTGCCGGAGCCCTCTAGGACGGTTCGGAGGAAGAAGAAGAGGAAGAAAGAGAAGGAGAAAGATGCGGGAGTCGGGACTTCCGCTTTGGCTCCTCCTGATAATGCGGCTTGGGAGGAAGTTTGCTGGGGCCATGTTCGGGGGACCGTGGCCGCTTGGGGGGCTCACAGAGAGGCTTCCTAGGGGAAGCTGGGCAACGATCGGCCTCCCGCCGAGGAGAGCCTTCCCTCGCCGACTGTTGACTGGCGGGGAGCAGTCTAGTGCTGGGTGGCCACGGACTGTTGCTGCTGGAGCCCGTGGACCATAGTAGTGAGAGCTTGGACTTGTTGGGAGAGGGTCGCTAGTCGCTCCGCAATCTGAACAGCTGCATCCTGCGGTGGGCAGGTGACGGGAGGATCGATAGCAGGGGGATTGGCCTCCTGCTACCTGACTGGCGAGAATTTGATCTCGTATTGAAGTCAAATCTGCCCGCAGCCCTATTAAGGCTAACACCATAAAGAATTTATCTCTCCAGTTCTCCTGCTCCGTAATGCTTTCAGAGAAAGGCATGAGAGAATTAAATTCATCTTTTAGTGTTTCAACTTGGCCTATATAACTAGTTATATCTTGAAAGCTTTGCTTCAAATGGACAAGGCCAGATACAACTTTATAAATTTGTTGAATATCATTAGTATATAGTGTCTTAGCCTTAGTCCAAACTCTGTAACATGTTTTGCAAGACCAAAAAGAGTCAATAATTTTGGCTCCAGAGAATGCCACAACAGACTACATAATTGTGCATCAATCTTAATCCATGTAGCCCTATTCTTTTCTTCAATATCAGAGGCATTTTTTTTAAGTGATCACTATATCCTTGTCCCATAAACCATAATTCAATGGATGCTGCCCATGAAACATAATTATCACTGCCTTGTAATTTAACAGTGGTGATGGCTAGAGAACTAGAAATAGATGAGATAAAAGGTTTTAAGGCACCTAAAATGTCGGCCATTATTAAGGAAGGCTGAAATACCAGCAAATAGAGGTTGCTTTGGAGATCAAAACACAGAAGCGTCCTAGCAAGAAGCCGGCCTTAGCACTCTAGTGCTAAGTTAGCCTCTCTAAAGTTGCACGCCCAAGGATAAGGTGAGGTTAGCCGCATGCTTCCTCCTTCCCGAACACCCTAACGCAGACCTTGGCCACGCCGCTCGGTTGCTTATAGCGCTCTCCGAAATGCACAACAATTGAAAAACTGAATCATGGTACTACCAGTAGCCTCCCCTTAGATCAGCCTTGATATGCCCTGTTGCATGTCCGTTGGGGAAGGGATCCGAGGTACTACCAGTAGCCTTCCTCTAAATTGCCCCTAAGTTGAGCACAATAGAAACTAAGCAGATAGGAACAGAGGAGAAAAAGAGAGAGAAACGAAGAACTACTTAAGGCTCTGATACCATGAGAAGAAAGAGGGAGAGAGAAAGGAGATGAAGACTAAAAATCAATCAGCTTGATTATTTTCTCAAGCTTAATGGGTATATAAACTGAATGTTTGATACAAACTAAGAAGAAAATATTTACAAAAAGAAAATAATATATATTAACAAATTCTAGCCTAAAATCAGGGAGTGAATCAAATCAGGGAGTTGATATCTCAATCAGCACAAATCATATATCAGCACAAATCAGGGAGTGAATCTTCAGCATTAGGGAGTAAATCAAATCAGGGAGTTGATATCTCAATCAGCACAAATCAGGGAGTGAATCTTCAGCATCAGGGAGTGAATCAAATCAGGGAGTTGATATCTCAATCAACACAAAATCAGGGAGTTGATATTGAGTTAATATCTCAACACCAACAAAGAATCATAAATTAGATAGCTACTACCCATTTACCAAGGTCAATGTATTCGATGGATAATAGAAGTATTGATCCAATAGTAGGCAAGTATTGACCTACAACTATTGACATCTAGATAACTTTTGAAGTCACTAGCCATATTTTAGATAGATATGTGTTAAGTGTATACCAGAAAAAGAAAGAAAGACCCACACACACACACATATGTGTATATGTACGTATATGCTATGGACTACACATTTCATAATCTTACATCTGAATATAGATGTCCGAAAAGTTGAAAAAGCCTTCAATAAGCACCAAATTCAGGAATTTGATGCCAAGCATCAAAAACTGATAGCTCTGAAAGATTTTAGCTGCAGATATGTAAATGAGCCATCTAGAATAAGGCACACACGATATTTAAGCATTCAAATTATTCAGTTACTTTCATCGAAGGGAAAGAAAGGAAGTAAATTGCGCAGACCAATGCAACGAGCCTTGAACCAACATATACAATCCTTTAGAACAATACTAGAGAAACTCCCATGGATGATGCAAGGTTTCTATTAGAAAAAGCTAAAACAAAAGAATGGAAAGAACAAGAATACATATATAAAATATCACCCCTGCATCCAACAGCTACTCATATATCAAACTAGCTCCTTATAAGTAAGAATTACCTTGCAAAATAAAAGAAAATGAAACAAAAAAATGAAGGAGAGGAGTAGGCGGTTGTCATGCTAATGAAAGTCTAATCAAACGGATATTTATTTCATCCCTTTTCTTGCAAACAATCATGACAGCAAAAGAAGATATCCACAAGTTTCAATTACATCCTTACACACTAAATAATGTTATAGAATATGAAGTGATGACGCTCGATCACTATCCTGCACGTTGGGATGAGAAAGCAGATTAATCGGAGGATCTTTGCTTCACCGAGTTTCCTACAAAAATCCCCAGGACCGAAGGGATTCTCGGTGGGACCCTTCGACGCTCAAGTCAGCAATCGAGGTCACAGCAGAAGAGGAGCTCGAATGAGCTCTTTTTAGATAAAAAAGGTGTTCGGGAGGAGGGATTCCTCTCTGGGTATTAGGATAGCGATTTCTTGGGGTTATCGCTCATACCTGATTACTGAGTGGATTCACCTCATTATAGGGGTTGACATCTGCATGATCACATGGGATTTCGTGAAAAGAGAATGTCCACAGAGTTCTTGGGAGTTGTGTGAATCTGGGCTGGTTGGTGAGTCCTGTCCCATCGGAGAGGAAGAAAATGACGGTTGGTGGGCTAAGTCCCATCAGCTAGTGGGGCTATTGGATAGTTGGGTCTAGTCCCATCAGCAGCGTGGCCAGTGGGTAGTTGGATCTGGCGTTGTCAGGCGGCGCGGGTCAGAGAGGTAGCGTCCTGAGCTACCAGGGCCGTGTTGGGGCAGATTTGGAGGAAACCGGGAAGTCTTGACTCTCCCGAGGGAGCGAGGCTTAGTTGGGTCGGCCAGGGGTGGCCGGGGCCAGCCTCGCCGACTAGGAAGTGCCGGGGCGGGGCCGACCAGGAATGGTCGGGGCTGGCTCGGCGGGCTTGGAGACGCCGGGGGCCGAGAAGGGCCGACCAGGAATGGTCGGGCTGACTCGGCGCGCTCGAGATGCCGTGGCCGAGAAGGCCGATCAGGAATGGTCGGAGCCGACTCGGTGGGCTCGGAGATGCCGGACCGAGAAGGGCCGACCAGGAATGGTCGGAGCCGACTTGGCGGGCTCGGAGACGCCGGGCCGAGAAGGGCTGACCAGGAATGGTCGGAGCCGACTGGCGGGCTTGGAGACGCCGGGCGCCGAAAGGGCCGACCAGGAATGGTCGGGGCCGACTCGGCAGGCTTGGAGACGCCGGGCGCGAGAAGGGCTGACTAGGAATGGTCGGGTCCGACTCGGCGGGCTTGGAGACGCCGGGCGCCAAGAAGGGCCGACCATGAATGGTCGGGGCCGACTTGGCGGGCTTGGAGACGCCATGGCCGAGAAGGGCCGACCAGAATGGTCGGGGCCGACTCGGCGGGCTTGGAGACGCCGAGCGCATAATGTTTTGGTTTTGCCGAAATTGCCCTTGTGGCTGCACCATCACATCATGAAGCATTCCACAAATTCAAAATATAAGAAGCTATAAAATATACATGTCCATGCATGTGCATTTTGATATCGCTATGCAGTAATTTTTTCAAGATTACTGGATGCATGTCGTTTTGATATCCAGCTATGCAGTAATTTTTGCGAGATGGATGACTAGTTTTTTAAAAATAGGCATATGGGCATGTATAATTTATAGAGATTCATAAAGAAATAGGAAATTAACCATCCAATGCATCCAAATATTTGAAAAGTCACAGAAATATGGGTGTTTTTTCTAATCTTTTAGCCTTTTTCTCATGGAAAACAAACAGGGTAAACCTTAAAAATCTTGTCCTTCTTGTTTCTTCTAAAACAAGATGGAAATAGCACGTCTAAAGCATTTCTTACGGTAACAAAACATTTAAAGAACATACAGCCAATTATCCGAGACATCAAGAATCTAAAATGGGCATAGAGAGGCTTTTTCTAGTTCTTATGCAAATTTCTTGTCAAAAGCAATGAAGGCAAGCCCTAAAAGCCGATATTTTGCCTTAAGAGTCTTTTGGATGGAAAGAATGGAGGGAGGGGAAGGAAAAGGAGAAAAAAGGTCATAAGTTAACTTGTTTGCGAGGAGGGTGAAAAAAAGAGGGGAAAAAAATGGGAGTAATCGATTCCCCTTCTTTCTTTCTCAATGAGCGTAAATTTGTTAACCCCCAAATCGGGGATAAGCTGGGGATGGAAAAAAAGTTTAAGTCATACTTTCTTAGAAGACCAAATATCCTTCTCTATATTTATATCATTTTAACGATTCATCCTCTAGTCTAGAGTTTTTCTTCTCCTTCAACTCGCTGCTGCCTTCCATTGCCTTTCTCTTTGTCACCGTTCTTCTCTTTCAACTCGCTGCTGCCTTCCATTGCCTTTCTCTTTGTCACCGAGCACCACCTTGAAATAGATCATTACGAGGCATGTCCATTATCCTCTGTTCAACTCTTTTCATCCTCTGCCATCGCTACCTTCCTAATCTTCTTTTTAGTTTACTTTATTTTATTTTCTTTCAACTTATTTGCTGTGTAGAGAGATTTGAACGAACTAGTTATGTTACATTCTATAATTTGCTAAGTGAAGGAAGCATTTGCTTCTTGCATGACCTGACCTGACGTCGTCCATTTCTGTGCACTCTTCGACTACGTAAAACAAGTAAGATAATCACAGTCCTTGGTCTTATGTGATGAATGAGAGTTCCATCGTTTGATTCAAAGTTCTGATGAATGGGGTATAATTGTCACATATCTTTTTTCCTTCCTTCCCCTCCCTTCTATCCCAAACAAGATAATTATATTACCTTCCTTTTCCCTTCCCTCCTACAAATGAAGAAGAACAACCTTTTCTTTTCCTTTCCCTTTTTCCCCTTCCATCCTTTCTTTCCTTTTACTCTCCCTTTTCTTCCCCTCCAAACATCCAAACATAGCCTAAAGCTCCCTGCTTTCTTTTTTTTCCCTGTGTTTCTAGTAAAGGAAATGGCCATAGAGAATTTGAACTATTTGTTCTTACAAAGACAAAACATTAGAAGAAAGAAGAAGAAAAACAGTTTTTCGTAACATCGAAAGTCAACGATATGGGCTCTTTCTCTAATCTTTCAGCCAACTTCTCGTCAAAAGACTTAGCTCTCACATTTCTTTACTTTCCCTTGTATTTCTCTGAGACAGGAATGGAGCATCTAAACGTCTAAACTGCATATTCTTAAAAGGGCATTTAAAGACAAAACCAGTCATCAAAGTCGTCAAGAATCCAATTTTCCAACAAATTTCTCGCCTATAGTAAGCATCTGTAAGTCGTAAATAACAGTTTACTACCTTAGAGCCCCCTCCTCGCTTTCCTTATGTTTTTTTGAAAGAACGTGGGAAAGGAGCATCTAAACCATTTATTCTCACAAGGAAGATAAGAAATCAATCGAAGATATCAAAATTTTGAAATGAGCATACCAAATGGCTTCTTTCTCTAAATTTTCAACAAATTCCTTATTAAAAACAAAGAGTAGTCCATAACATCCGACGATAACCTTGAGTAGGGCTCCTCTCTTCCTTTTCCCCGGCGTTTATCCTGAAAGAAAAAAACTGAGAGAAGATTGAAACAGAGCATGACACGAACCGCGAGAAGGTGAAAGCATGTCTAGATGGAAGGTTTTGGGAAGAGCTAAAAAAAAAAAAAATCAAGAATCAATCATTATCAAAATTCTCAACGAAAGCCAGAAAGGTAAGCCACAAGAGATTGCGTACTTCCTCAAAGTTGGCTTCTTTATTCGCTTTCCGTCCGTATCTTTCTTCCGAAGACGAAACCAGATGACTGGAATATAAGGAGGAATGGATTATGAGAATAAAAGGAGAGAATGAAACCTTTGATGAAAACCAGAAGAAGAAGCGTGTTTTGAAACGTTGGCTTCTTCATTTCTTCGGGTTCGGGTCTACCTGCGCGTTATAATAAGCGCTCTCCCGCACGCTCCCGCAGACAGAGTGAATGCACCCGTTGACAAAAACGATGGGAAGGCTATCTTCGTCCGCGATCCCCAGCCTTGGAAGGGGGCCTGGTCCGCCAGAATAAGGGCCCTGTCCTCACTTGCCGACGTCCCATCATATCCTTCAATGCGGAACAAGGATCTGCCTTCCGTAACGTCCACCACTTGAACGTAGATGAAGGGTGGCGTTGTGTTCTACGCCGGAGTACGCAACCGCGAAAACGTCCTAACCCTTGATGAGGAGAAAAAGACCAGAACGGGAGATCTAAGCTGCCTGGTCCGACTTCAATCGGATTCGATCCCCGCCTACCGGCCCGCAGTCCTCTCCGCGAGGAGGACGACGGCCTTATTCCAGTGGCAGGCACCGCCCCGGGCTGGCGGAATTTCACAGCGCACCGCCCGTCTCCATGCTATCAAGGACGGAATTGGAATGGGGACAATCGACATTTATGCATCGGAAGTGGGTCGGTGCCGGGTCGGGCCCTGACTGACGCGGACCGAATCCGATCCGATCAAGACCGGCCTTGAGTACGTCAACCGAGTCAGTCCTTGCGTTTATTTTTGCATGACAAATAAGCTAAAAAAACAAATAGTGTTTGAATTTCTTGCTATAGAAACAAGAAGACAATTTAATACCAAATGGGTCTTTTATAATTTATAACTAAGTTTTGTTTCATTTATGCAATCAGCGTGCAGAATGTATGTGTACGTTGTAGAAAAGAGACATAAATAATAAAACGGACATTTTTGATACCCTTAACATTTTAACTCCAACGAAGGCAAAATGTAAATCCATGTCTCTTATAAATAAAGCTACTAAGAAATTATCAATTTGGTGAGTCAGAAACTATGTTAATATTTTGATTTACATGAAAAATCATAATATGTAATAGCCTTAGCTCCTTGGGTTCAAAATTAATTTAAAAAGATGAAAGCATACATTTATAGATGACATGCATAAAAAAAGCCTTGGATTTAAGGCTATCTGAAATATATGAATTTTTAAAATTAAACCACTCAAAGTGCTGTATCATTTTTTTTTTTTTTTTTTTGTACCATAAGTATGACTGCACGAATGCAATTAATCATGTATGCGATGCGTACACTTCTATACCTTTATAAATTATTCTTTGTAAGCGTTACCATTTAATATCCTGGTAGAATTAAATGATTTCATAGAAGGATCCGTCTATGTTACTTTTTTTTTTTTTATTTGTCACAAACGAAGAATAAATCCTGTCCGTTGATGGAGAAGGGCTGTTACTGACTACTAGTTATACTGATTTTTTTCCCCTCTTATTCAGTTCGTTAAATGCGCTCCTTGCGTCCAGAGCTTTTTACAGGACATATTGCCATGTTTGGACCAAGTTTAGGAGAAATTCGTAAGAAATCAGCATATCCAACCCTTGAATTTATAAGAACATCAAGATGCCAACACATCCGGTGTCAAAATGGCTGAGACTGCACGATAGATTAAGTGAAACCAAGTTAGGACGATTTCCACCCCCCTTTTAGCTCGTTTACTACCTTGAAATAGTTGACAAACTTCACCATTTTCTAAAGAGCCTTGGCATAACAACTATTAGATGAGGAATTTTAGAACACTATATGATGTGGCTGTCGCAGCCATAAGGATAATTATGGCAAAATCGAAACCTTAAGACGGTCCCGCTCGGCTCCAGTACCTCCAAGTCGGCCCCGGCTTCTTAGGTCAGCCTCGCTGGCCCCATCACCTCCAAGTCGGCCAAGTCGGCCCGGCCTTCCCAGGTCGGCCCCTCTTGGCCCCGACACCTTCAAGTCGGCCGAGTCGACCCCGACCTTCTCAGGTCGGCCCCGCTCGGCCCCGGCATCTCCAAGTCATCCAAGTTGGCTAAGTCGGCCCCGGCCTTCTCAAGTCGGCCCTGCTCGGCCCCGGCACCTCCAAGTCGGCCAAGTCGGCAACGATCTTCTCAGGTCGGCCCCCCGACCTTGGCATCTCCAAGTCGTCCAAGTCGGTCAAGTCGGCCCCGGCCTTCTCAGGTCGGTCGGCCCCGGCACCTCCAAGTCGGACAAGTCGGCCCGGCCTTCTCAGGTCGGCCCCGCTCGGCCCCGTCACCTCCAAGTCGGCCAAGTCGGCCCGGCCTTCCCAGGTCGGCCCATCTCGGCCCCGGCACCTCCAAGTCGGCCAAGTCGGCTCCGACCTTCTTAGGTTGGCCCCGCTCGGCCTCAGCACCTCCAAGTTAGCCAAGTCGGCCCCGACCTTCTCAGGTTGGCCCCGCTCGGCCCCGGCACCTCCAAGTCGGCTCCTTTTGGCCCCGGCACCTCCAAGTCGGCCGAGTCGGCCCCGACCTTCTCAGGTCGGCCCCGCTCGGCCCCAGCATCTCCAAGTCATCCAAGTCGGCCAAGTCGGCCCCGGCCATCTCAGGTCGGCCCCGCTCGACCCCGGCACCTCCAAGTCGGCCAAGTCGGCCCCGACCTTCTCAGGTCGGCCCCGCTCGGCCCCGGCATCTCCAAGTCGTCCAAGTCGGTCAAGTCGGCCCAGCCTTCTCAGGTCGGCCCCGCTCAGCCCGGCACCTCCAAGTCGGCCAAATCGGCCCCGGCCTTCTCAGGTCGGCCCGGCTCGGCCCGTCACCTCCAAGTTGGCCAAGTCAGCCCCGGCCTCCCAGGTCGGCCCCTCTTGGCCCCGGTACCTCCAAGTCGGCCGAGTTGGTCCCGACCTTCTCAGGTCGGCCCTGCTCTATCCCGGCATCTCCAAGTCATCCAAGTCGGCCAAGTCGGCCCCGGCCTTCTCAGGTCGGCCCCGCTCGGCCCCGGCACCTCCAAGTCGGCCAAGTCGGCCCCGACCTTCTCAGGTCGGCCCCGCTCAGCCCCGGCATCTCAAGTCATCCAAGTCGGTCAAGTCAGCCCCGGCCTTCTCAGGTCGGCCCCGCTCGGCCCCGGCACCTCCAAGTCGGCTAAGTCGGCCTTC
>UESW01001388.1:297807-433465 GCA_900491605.1 Calamus simplicifolius | reverse complement strand
ATTCCTTAGGATGACTATGAGCATATCTCCAGTCTCTTGGAAGATCTATATCATTATGATCAATATTGACATCATCGTCCTTATGTGAATCATCATCTTTAGCCTCTTGTTCATGATCAGAAGATACTCAATATTAAGTTTTTCAAGATCTTTTTCAATTATGTTTGTATCTTCCTCATCATCAATCTTTTCAGATCCAGTTGCTAAAGATTCATCAAAAACTACATGTATGGATTCTTCAACTACTAAGGTTTTCTTGTTAAAGATTCTATATGCCTTACTAGTTGTTGAATAACCTAGAAAAATTCCTTCATCAGATTTAGCATCAAATTTTCCTAAGTTGTTTTTACCATTATTATGAATGAAACATTTACATCCAAATGCATGAAAGTATTTTATATTTGGTTTTCTTTCATTCCATAATTCATAAGGTGTTTTCTTTAATATTGGTCTTATTAAAGCTCTATTTAAGATGTAACATGCTGTGTTAATTGCTTCCGCCCAAAAATACTTTGGTAAGTTGCTTTCGCATAGCATGGTACGGGCCATGTCTTCTAGAGTCCTATTTTTTTTCAACTACACCATTTTGCTGTGGAGTCCTAGGGGCTGAAAAATTATGATTAATTCCATTTTCAGAACAAAAACTTTCAAATAAGTGATTTTCAAATTCTGTTCCATGATCACTTCTTAGAGATACTATAGTAGTGTTTTTCTCATTTGTGACTTTCTTGAAGAATTTCAGGAATATCGAGAAAGTCTCATCTTTGTGAGCTAAAAACATTACCCAAGTATATCTAGAATAATCATCTACAATCACTAGACCATATTTCTTTCCTCCTAGACTTGTGGTTCTAGTTGGTCCGAAAAGATCCATGTGAAGTAGCTCTAGTGCCCTAGAAGTTGAAACAATGTTTTTAGATTTGAAAGAACTTCTAGTTTGTTTTCCAAATTGACATGCATCACATATTTTATTATTTTCAAAATCTAGTTTAGGTAATCCTTTAACTAAATCCATTTTAATTAGTTTTGAAATAAGGTGTGTGCTTGCATGACCTAATCTACGATGCCACAACCAACTAATTTCATTTATGTTAGCATTGTCAGCAATTAAGCAATGATCACTCAAAGATAATTTTTCTAAGTCAACCAAGTAAACATTGCCATGTCTATAACCAGTAAATACAATGCTATCATCAATAGAATTAGTTACAGTGCATACAGAAGATTTAAATGAAACATTAAAGTTTTTATCACATAATTGACTTATACTAATTAGATTATGCTTCAAACCATCAACATAAAGTACATTATCAATAAATGTAGATGGAGTTATACGAACTTTACCAAGGCCCATAATTTGACCTTTACCGTTATCGCCAAACGTCACAACTCCACCTTTCTTTTCTTCTAGGGTGATGAATTCATCTTTGTCACCCGTCATATGTCTTGAGCAGCCACTATCAAGGTACCACTTTTTCTTTGATCTTTTGGCTACAAGACATTCCTGCAACATAATTTAAACTTTATGTTTAGGTACCCAAGCTTTCTTGGGTCCTTCATGGTTAGCAGCAACAAAAATTGTTCCTTTCGGAACCCATATTTTCTTAGCTTTAACATTTAACTTGTTGTTATTATTTAACGTTTTGCATTCAAATGATTTATGACCTTTTTCATTACATTTAAAACAAGTTATATTACTTTGGTTGGCTTTTATAAAAATATTCTTTAAGATTTTTGTTTCCTTAATGTGTTATATCCTAAACCTGCTTTGTCAAAAACAGCTTTTTGACTATCTAAGATCATGTTAAGTTTAGTTGAACTTAAAGTGAATTTCTCAACAATGTCTTTATATTTTTTAACATCTTTCTTAAGAGAGTCATTTTCTTTAACTTGCTGTTCTTTATCTAAAGCTAAAGTTTCTAATTGATCTTTTAAATCTTTTGTTGAGTTTTTAGTTTCAGATTTCAACAAATCTATTTCTTGATTAAGATTATCTCTTTCTTTGCTAAGTTCTTTTTTTCATTAGTTAAGTTCTTAACTTCTAAAGCTAATTCATTTTTACTTTTAGCTAAGCTAATATTGTCATTTTTCAAAAACTTATACTTCTTTTTCAAGGATTTAAAATCAATCATAAGTTCATTGAAAGCCTCAAACATTTCATCAAATGTAAAGTCATCATTTGAGTTTTCAGAACTTACCTCATTGTCGTTGTCGTCGTCGTTGGCCATGAAGCAGATATTGCAACTTCTTTTTGTTCTTCTTCTTCGGAAGAAGACTCTCACTATCAGTCCAAGTTGCCATGTATGCTTTCTTCTTTTTCTTATAGGCCTTTTTCAGCAAAGGACAATCATATCTAAAGTGCCCTGGCTTTTTGCACTCATAACATACTAAGGGCTCTTTTTCTTTTTCTTTCTCCTTGTCCTTTCTCTTATCCTTTTCTCCATCAATTCTTGCTCCAAATTTCTTTTTATGGAAGGGCCTTTTTCTCATAAACTTTCTGAATTTTTTGGCCAAGAGAGCAGTTTCCTCATCATCTTCATCATTACTTTCACTGCTGCTCTCTTCCATTTCTGCAGTCTTGAGGGCAAGTGTTTTCCTTCTTTTTGTTCCTCCTCCTCAACATGCTGCTTCATTGTTAACTCGTGGGTCATTAAGGATCCTAGAAGCTCCTCTAAAGGTAATGCATTGAGGTCCTTTGCTTCTTGGATAGCAGTGACTTTTGCTTCCCACGATCTTGGTAGTGACCTAAGAATTTTGCGCACAAGATCAGCATTAGAATAAATTCTACCAAGACTTTTAAACCATTCACAATATCAGTGAATCTAGTGAACATGCATGTGATGGTTTCAGTTTGTTCCATTGTAAACAATTCATATTTGTGAACCAAAATGTTTATTTTTGATTCCTTAACTTGGTTTGTTCCTTCATGTGTTATTTCCAACCTATCCCAAATTTCTTTTGCGGAATTACATGTTGAGATTCGGTTGAATTCATTTGAGTCTAAGGAACAATATAAAATGTTAATGGCTTTAGCATTTAATTGAGCCATTCTTCTATCATTATCATTCCAATCCCTTTCGGGCTTAGGAACAAGAATGCCTTCAACTAAGTGTGTGGGTGTACTAGGTCCATTAGTTATTACTCCCCACAATTCATAATCAGAAGCTTGAATGAATATTCTCATTCTTGCTTTCCAATATGAATAGTTGGTTCCATTAAACAAAGGAGGTCGATTCGTAGAATGACCTTCAGCAAAACATGAACCACTTTGTGTTGCCATAAGGATCTTTAGCCCTTGATCGTGAGATCAAATTCTAAATGAGCACTTGCTCTGATACCAATTGTTGGCCCAGATGGCAACCCAAGAGGGGGGGGGTGAATTGGGTTCTTAAAAATTTAAGACTTTTTAACTTTTAGTGATTAGTTAGCAAGATGTGCAAGTGAGAGGCTAACTAAAATCAATACACAAGCAAAATAAAGAGAGATAGAGAGAGAGAAAATATAGCACGGCAAACACAAGATAATTTTATAGTGGTTCGGTGCAACCAACACCTACGTCCACTCCCAAGATTCACTTGGGTCCACACTATAATCTCTCTAGATTACAGCCGAGTTGTTTTCCAAGCTCACAACTCAAACTTGTTGTTTTCACGGGCACAACGAACCCAGCTGGTTTTAACTCGGGCTTACCAGCACAAAACCCTACACGTTTTTTTCACGGGCTCACAACTAACCCAACACAAGCACTCCGGCTTGTAACGAGGTATACAACCTCCACTGATTCAATCCACTGATTGAATCAGCAAACAATAAATAAAAGTGTTTGAATAATGAAATGCTCCCCTTGAGCAAATATACAAATGAAGTATAAAATAAAGGTTAGAAAAGCCTGATTTATTGCAGATGGTAGTGGCTTTGGCTTTCTTCCTTCTTCTCTTTAACTCCTCTTGAAATGTTGAATCAGCCTCAGCAAGATTCTTGACCGTTGAAGTCTTTGGAGTTGAGATGAAGCTTTTTCTCCTTTTGAAAATCCTTCGATTTGATCTTTGAAATGCTTGTGGATTTTCTTTTGACTCTTGTGGATTGATGAGAAGGAGCAGACGAAACTTCTCTTGATTTCACTCCTTTTGAATCACTCTCTTTGAGCTAGAAGATTTTTCAATATGCTCTGTTTTTCCCTCTTTTTGAAAGATATTCTTTCTCTCTTTTTGATTTTCTCTGGATTGTTTTGATTTGAAAAGAGCTCCTCTATTTATAGATTCTGCAAAAATATATCCGTTAGAAACACAGAAAAATAGTCCGTTATTTGAAAATCTTACCGTTGGAGCTGATGTGTCATCGTGAAAAATTGCGTCCAGATATCGTGGAGTCGGCTCGAGCTTTATGGGAGTCGGCTCGCACAGTCCATTCCAGAAACGCCTAACTTTCAGGGGTCGACTCGCGATATGCGGGGAGTCGACTCGAGAAATGCTCAAAAATGAGCCTTTCTGCCGTCTGAGTCGAGTCGGCTCGCACAGTCTTGAGTCGGCTCGCGAAGGTTCAGGGGTCGACTCTTGAAAACTCAAGTGTCGACTCAGGACAACATTGAAAAACAGCTATTTGGGGAGTCGACTCGGAAACCCTTGAGTCGGCTCGAGAGCGATACAAAATTCAGAAAAAATGTTCTGATAGATTTCAAAACTCGTCCCAAATAAATTTAAATATAAATGTGACTTGAATAGAATTGATTTGATCATCAAGACTTTTTCCATTAAGTTATTGATTATCAAAAGAGTAGTATAAGAATTCTTTTTGAAATCTCAAGTATAATCTCAAGTATAAAACTTCTTTTTGTTTTAATTGATTCAAGAACTCATTGAATATAAACATTGATAGTACATTGCTTTCATTTAGAATAAGCTCAAGGTATTTGATACATAAACTCATTGTTTCCTTTAAAATACTCATGGCTTTTGGAAATCATAAAAATCAATATAGTTGGGGCAATTATGTTTCAATCATTTCTCAACAAGCTTCGTACCCAGTAGAGTCACCACTCATGTGGCACACAAACTCTCGAGGTGGTTCAAAAGAAGCTCGTCGGCATCGTGGCTAATGGGACACCACTCGGCCCCGGCACACGGTGCCCCCGAGTCGGTTAAGACCCTAACAGCTCTGTACCCGGTCGAGTCGCCCCATATATGGAACTTAGACCATCGAGATGGCTCTAAAGGGCCTTGTTTGGCCCTCACAGACTCTGAGTCGGCCGGCTCGGCCCCGACCTTTCCTGGTCGGTCCCGACCGGCCCAGGCATCTCCAATATTGACCGAGTCGGCATAGGCCTCCCCCGGTCAACCCCACTCGGCCTCGGCGTCCCTAAGTTGGCCGAGTCAGCCCGACCATCTCTGGTCGGTCCCAGCACCTTCAAGATTAATCTTGGCACTAATTCGCCCGTAGATCATTCCGAGCCTTCAGAAGATTCATGTGCAGATGAGTCTCCCTTTGAACAATCTACAATGACATAAGGCATCTCGAGTGACCTTCTACATAGCCGGCTTACATCCTGGAGACGCATTCGAGTATTGGCCAGTCCAAAACTGCGATTCGGCTATGACATTGTCAATATGTGCAACATTTAAAGTTGAGAAAATGTTTCAGAAGGAAATCCCTTCCCCCTTCACCAACTGGTGCGGGACCCGTTCGATCGTTGGTTTCGCAGTAAGGCATTTTTGCCGAAGGAAGAAGGAACAGATGACACAAAAGGTAAAGAAAATTTGACAAATTTTGACAAAAAGTTTTTCTTCATTAACAATTGAAGCAAGTACAAAATTTGGCCTAAAGCCGATTACATGAATCAAAGAAAGAAAAAAAAGGGCGATGGATCCTCAAGGTTCGCCTGGGCCGAGCTTCTTCTCGTCCTTCCTCTCTGCTGGCTCCTCGTTAGACTCCCTAGGTCGGATGTCATCAAGCTCAGAGATTTTGATCTCGAGGGCCGTAGATACCTTAACCTTGCACATCTCGAAGCCCTGGACATAAGCATCGAGGCCGGCCTCGATGACTTCCTGCTTGAACTCCGGCGAGGCCTTATAGTTGGGGACGGCCTGCTCCGCCTCGGCCTCAGCCCGCTGCGCCCTAGCTTCGGCCTCCTTGGCTTACGCCTCAGCCTCCCAAGCCCTACTTTTGGCCTCTTCAGCATGGGCGCTGGCCTCATCAGCACAGGCCACTGCTCCTGCCTTCTCCGAGCTCGCCTCCACCGCCGCCTTCTCCGTGGCAACTGCCCTCTCCGCGGTGGCTCGGGCTTCCTCCTCGGCGCATTGGAGCCGCCGGGCCAACTCCTCGTTCTGTGCCGCAGTGGCCTTCAACCTTTCCGAGGCTAGCTCCATCTTGGCCTTAGCTGCAGAGGCCCAGCTCTCCACCTCCCTTAGTCGGTCGGCCAGACTCTCCTCCCGGGCCAAGGCCTTTTCATGAAGATGAACAAGGCTTTGGGACTGTGCCATGCTCTCTTTCTTGTATTTGTCGGCCTGCACCATGGCCTTGACAAGCGTGTCCGAGGAGTGGACCAACGCCTCGCGAAGGCCAATTGCGCCATTGGCCATCTGTAGCAAAGGGGGAATGTTAACCATAGGAAGTGGAAACATCAAAAGAAATGAAGAAAGCTTAAAAATTACCTGGACAACGGCAACCATTATCATGTCCAGGAGTGCGGAGTGACTCATTCCCCATGTCGCCTCCTCGGACTCAGCGGTCCGAACTCTTGACAGCAGGCGGGCAGCTTGTGCGGCATCAACCATTGAACTGGGTGTGGAAACCGGTCGCGTCAGACCCTCCTGCGGACCTTCGACTTGCGGGCGGGTCAGGCAACGTGCCGGTTGATGGGATGAGCTCCCCGGCTCGCCTCCTCGCTTGTTGGCCCAGATGGCAACCCAAGAGGGGGGGTGAATTGGGTTCTTTAAAAATTTTAACCTTTAAAAACTATTAGCTTTAAGATAAATGAAATTAAATGCAATGCAAATATAAAGCATAAACAAGGAGATAGAGATAATAGAAGCACGGCAAACACAAAGATTTTATAGTGGTTCGATGTATCCAACACCTACATCCACTCCCAAGATTCACTTGGGTCCACACTATAATCGACTTGATTACAGTCGAGTTGTTTTCCAAGATCACAACTCACAACTTATTTTTACCCGGGATCACAACGAACCCAGCCGGTTTTCTGGGCTCACCAGCACAAAACCCTAAACTCAAGCTAAACTAGCTTGACCCAAGGTATACAACCTCCACTAGTTCAATCCCCTGATTGAACCAGCAAAAATAAGAAAGAATAATGTTTAAGATACAATACAGCTCCTTAAATGAGAAAATATTCAAATAAATGAACAAGGTTTAGAAAAGCCTGTTTGAAGTGGATTGGATTTGAGCTTTTCTTTTTTTTCTCTTCTCTTTGAAGATGTTGAATCAGGCCTCAGCTTTGATTCGTTGCAAATGTTGCAGATGAGAAGTTGGAAAGTCTTCAAAACAGAACTTCTTCCTTTTTGTGAATCCTTTGATTTTTCAATTTTGAATGCCTTGGATTCTTCTTTGAGCTTTGTGAAGTGGAAGGATTTGAATTTGAATACTTCTCTCTTGGATTTCAGCTCAAGACTTCTCAAATTTTTGATTTGAATATTCTCTCTATTTTTCGTTTTTCCCCTTCGTTGTATTTTTCAAACGGGCGTTCTCCCTTTTATAGATTTTCTTTAATCTATTTTAGGAAGAAAACTAGCCGTTGGAGTGTACCTGGAAACAAAATATATCCGTTAGAAATTAGGTTAAAAGGAAATATTACCGTTAGAGTGATCTGGCATTTTAAAATTTTATCCCAGATAGGTTGGAGTCGGCTCCAACTTTTCAGGTGTTGGCTCCAAGTCGTTTATCCAAAAATAGAAAGTTCTGAGTTCGTCGAGGAGTCGGCTCCGAAAAAGTTAGGTGTCGGCTCGCCATCGGTGTCGGCTCCAAGATGCTCAGAAAACAAGCGTTCTATCCCCGCATCGGAATCAGCTCCAGACACTGTAAGTGTCGACCCGAAACTCTAGGTGTCGGCTCCGGACCGTATCAAAAATCAGAAGAATATTTGACAGGCCATGGGGTTGGCTCCAGGAATTCTAGGTGTCAACTCCAGGTTCTGAAACTTTGAAACTTATGATTTGCAATTGATTTAAAACTCATTTCTTAATACCTTTAAATCGATCAAATATTTTTAAGCCCTGAAATACTTGTCAAATCCATTAGTAATCAAATAAATATACTCAATTCCTTTATTAATCATCAAAATCAATAATTGGGTCAACAATCTCCCCTTTTTGATGATTATAAAAACATTGAGTATATGCATAGTATTCTTAAATTAAAATTTTCAAGAAAGTGATCCTCACAAGCAAGCTCCCCCTGAATAAGGTAGCTCCCCCTGTGAAGTTCAAATTATCAATTATATCTCCCTATTGCTTTACATATTTATCAATTGTTCTTCCTATTGCTTTACATATTTGATACCAATTAAATAAATACCAATTAAAGCATAACTAATCAATGCATATACGACATAACTTTCTCCCCCTTTTTTGTAATCAACAAAAAGGTTAGAAAGAGTTAAGTCAAAAGATAAACTTGATAGATCAAAAGATAATTTCATTTCATTGAAGTCAAGTATTACAAAAAAGAAACTATACTTTCATTATATCAAAGCTTAAACTTCATTACATCAAAAACTAAACATTCATTACATCAAAACATTAAACAACATAGCAACTATAAGTTGGTTCTAATGATTCTTATCAAATGATCCAAAATCTTTCCCATTCCATCACTCTGAGTGGCTACAAATTCTTTCAACCTTCTATCAACAAAAGAGCAAGCAGTCATAATTTTATCTTGAAGCTCTGCATTGCACTTTGAATAGGTCTCAGAATCTCCACAGATGTCTTTAAGTTCTTCAAATATATTCTTCAAATCACTACTTAAAGATCCAACAGAAGAGCTAAGAGTAGACTCGATTTTGGCAATCCGATTATCTAGGGAATAAAGAGTTTCTTTAAGATTCATAAATTTGTTATCAAACTCAGTCTTCAGTTCATCCTTCTGAGCAGCAAGCAAGCATTTAGTTGCTCCATTTGAAGGTCTGAAAATCCAACTGATGAAGTAGATGGTTGAACATGAATATGAGCAGGTGCAGGGGCAGGAATATGACTCCTCGGCTGTAGAGAGGAAACCCTCATAGATGGACCAGCCTCACAAGGTCCAGAAAGTCTAGGCTCAGGGGCTCTCTCATCAAGATACCTTTCCTTTCCCATTGCCCGTTCACCTTTACAAATCCCATCCTATGCAAAGTGGCCAGACTGTAATAATTAGTATGTCTCAGGTTCTTGGAGGGTTCATTGTCCAAAATTACAACCCCTTGGCTTCTGAATACCATAGTTAAAACCATGTCGTAGGGTAGTGACATCTTCTCTTTCCTCCAGCCTTGGCCATATAAAATATCATCATAGCAGCTAGGTTAATGGGTTGCAGAATACTGTCCATCACAACAATGTCCCGCTCGGAGACATACTCAAAACGACCGGTCTTTGGGAACAAAATTCTGCTGCAAATGTTGTGTAGCAATCTTAATTCTAAGGGCAACTGGTTAGCCCTAATCTCCTCAAATTCTTCAACATCTCTCCCTAACATCCTTGATAGGGCTGCTGATCTCTCACTGTGCATATCCGTAGCTAATCCGGCAATGGGGATGCTCAGGAGATTTCCTAATTTTTGAAATGTAAGATGAATTTGTTTGCCTCTAACAGAGCTCACTAAACCGTCATCACCTCTCGATAAATTAAAGTAAAATTCTTTCACTAGAGCTAGGTAAGTAGGAACATCAAGAGAACAAACTCTATCCCATCCAAGCTCCTTGAGTTGATTACCAATCGAAAAACCTCAGATTGAAAGAACTCAAAGTCAACTTTCCTACCCATTGTGATTACCCTCCCTGCTAGGGTATCTACCTGAGGTGAAGTGGTGTTGGGATTGTCTGAATCGGTGGAGGAATCCTCGCTTGGAGACAGCTCGCGGACGGGTCGCCTCACGGAGCATTTTTCAGTCACCACAGGCGCTCCAATCACCGAACCTCTCCTCTTAGGCGCCATTGGATCCTTAGAAAAGCTTAGGTAGAGTTGAATTAGAGATGGGGAGGCTTTGAGAGAGTTTTGGAGGAATTTGGTGGAGGATTCGAAAAGTTACGAAATGACGAGGTGTCAACTCTGCCCTAATAAATCGATTTGGGATTCCCAGGTGTCGACTCCTGCAAAGTCGGATGTCGACTCTAAATTGCTAACACAATCAGCGCTCGAACTGGAGTCGGCTCCACTTATACCGGTGTCGGCTCCAAGGTCAGGGACCGAGAGCGACACAGACAAGGTGTCGACTCCTCATTATGAGGTGTCGACTCCACTGACAATTTCAGAGAAAAATAATTGATATTCAAACATCTGAAACTTGTCAAAATAAATTCGATAAAATCTTGATAAAATTTTGGAGTATTAAGAATCAAATTGCTCAGATGACTAGATAATTTGTCCTTAAAATTATGAAAGGAATATCAAGAAATTAATAGAAATCTAGATAGTCATTCCTTAGAGTATCAAAATCAATCCAAAGGGTCACATATCCCTAATTCACCTCTAAGATAACAAAATCTCTCTTCACTCAAAGGTTTTGTAAATATATCAGCTAATTGATCTTTAGTATTAACATATTCAAAAAATTTCATTATTAGCTACATGTTCTCTTATAAAGTGATATCTAATTTCAATGTGTTTTGTTCTTGAATGTTGAATTGGATTTTTAGTTAGATTTATTGCACTTGTGTTATCACATCTAATTGGAGTTTTATCAAGTGTTATGCCGTAATCTTCAAGTTGTCTCTTAATCCAAAGGATTTGAGCACAGCAACTTCCAGCTACAACATATTCTGCTTCAGTAGTAGATAATGCAACCGAATTTTGCTTTTTGCTAAACCAAGAGATTAAGTTACTACCTAAGAATTGACATGCTCCACTTGTGCTTTTTCTATCAATTTACATCCAGCATAGTCAGAGTCAGAGTATGCAATCAAGTTTAATGTTGAGTCTCTAAAATACCATAAACCTACATTTTTAGTTCCACTTAAATATCTTAAGATTCTTTTACAGCAATTAAGTGAGATTCTTTAGGTTCAGATTGAAATCTAGCGCATAGATATACAACAAACATTATATCTGGTCTACTAGCTGTTAAGTAAAGAAGAGATCCGATCATACCTCTGTAATATTTTTGATCTACTTTCTTACCATCTTCATCTTTGTCCAGCTTGCATGAAGGACTCATAGGAGTTCCAAGTGGTTTGATTGACTCCATTCCAAACTTCTTGAGTAGTTTTTTGTATATTTGGCTTGATTGATGAAATTTCTTCTTTGCTTTGCTTGATTTGAAGTCCTAGGAAGAAGTTGAGTTCTCCCATCATGCTCATTTCAAACTCACCCTGCATCAACTTAGCAAATTCTTGACATAACAAATTGTTAGTAGCACCAAATACAATATCATCAACATATATTGTACTACTAATAAATCCTTATATTTTCTTTTCAAAATAATGTTTTATCAACATTTCCTCTTATAAAATCATTTTCAATTAGAAATTTACTTAATCTTTCATACCAAGCTCTAGGTGCTTGTTTTAAACCATATAGTGCTTTGTGCAATTTAAAAACATGATTTGGAAATTCATGATCTTCAAAACCAAGTGGTTGTTCAACAAAAACTTCCTCATTTATAAATCCATTTAAAAATACACTTTTAACATCCATTTGAAATAAATTGATATGCATATGACATGCAAATGCAAGTAATAATCTAATTGCTTCTAGTCTAGCTACAGGTGCAAAAGTTTCATCAAAATCAATTCCTTCTTCTTGATTATATCCTTTTGCAACTAATCTAGCTTTGTTTCTAATTACTATGCCATTTTCGTCTAATTTATTTCTAAATACCCATTTTGATCCTATAACAGAGTGATCTTTAGGTCTATCTACAAGAGTCCAAACATTATTTCTAGTAAATGATTTAATTCTTCTTGCATAGCTAACATCCAATTATTATCTTTTTCTGCTTCTTCAATAGTTTTAGGTTCAATTTGAGATACAAATGCAAGATGATTATTGATGTTTCTCATTGATGATCTAGTTCTTACTCCTTGAGATGGATCACCTATAATTAATTCTTTTGGATGACCATAGGCATATCTCCAATCTCTAGGAAGATCCATATCATCATGATTTGCATCAACAACATCAACACTAGGAGAATCATTATCCTTAGCTTCTTGTTCATGATCCGAAGATACATCTATATTTAATTTTTTAATATCTCTTTCTAGAATGTTTACATCTTCCTCATCATCAATCTTTTCAGAACTCGATGCTAAAGATTCATCAAAAATTACATGAATAGATTCTTCTACAATTAAGTTTCTCTTGTTAAACACTCTATAGGCTTTACTAGATGTTGAATATCCTAAGAAAATGCCTTCATCAGATTTTGCATCAAATTTTCCTAGATTATCTTTGCCATTATTATGAATGAAACATTTACAACCAAATGCATGAAAGTAACTTATGTTTGGTTTTCTATTGTTCCATAGTTCATAAGGAGTTTTCTTAATGATTGGCCTAATTAAAGCTCTATTAAGAATGTAACATGTTGTGTTTATAGCTTCTGCCCAAAAGTATTTTGGTAAGTTACTTTCACATAGCATGGTACGGGCCATGTCTTCTAAAGTTCTATTTTTTCTTTCAACTACTCCATTTTGTTGTGGTGTTCTAGGTGCTAAAAAATCATGATGAATTTCATTTTCTATGCAAAAGTTTTCAAATAAATGATTTTCAAATTCAGTGCCATGATCACTTCTTAGAGACACTATGGTGTTATTTTTCTCATTTGTGACCTTCTTGAAGAATTTTAAAAATAATGGAAAGGTCTCATCCTTATGAGCCAGAAACAATACCCAAGTGTATCTAGAGTAATCATCTATAATCACAAGACCATATTTCTTTCCTCCTAGACTTGTGGTTCTAGTAGGTCCAAAAAGATCCATGTGAAGTAGTTCAAGTGGCCTAGAAGTGAAAACAATATTTTTGGTTTTAAAAGAATTTCTAGTTTGTTTTCCAAATTGACATGCATCACAAATTTTGTTATTTTTAAAATCTAGCTGTGGAAGTCCTTTTACTAAATCCATTCTTATTAATTTTGAAATAAGGTGTGTGCTTGCATGACCTAATCTACGATGCCATAACCAACCAATCTCATTCATATTAGCATTATTAGCAACTAAGCAATGATTACTAGTAGACAAATTGTCTAAATCAATCAAGTATACATTGTCATTTCTATTTCCAACAAAAACAATGCTATTATCAATGGGATTAGAAACAGTGCAGATTGATGCTTCAAATGATACTTTAAAACCTTTATCACATAATTGGCTAATACTTATTAGATTATGTTTCAAACCATTGACATATAAACATTTTCAATATATGTGGAGGGAGTTATTTGAATATTACCAAATCCATGATTTGGCCTTTGCCATTGTCACCAAATGTAACAACTCCTCCTCTTTTGCTTTCAAGGGTGATGAATTGATCCTTGTCACCGTCATGTGTCTTGAGCAGCCACTATCGAGATACCATTTTCGCTTTGAATTTTTGGCCGCAAGACACTCCTGCAAAAATAATTAAGTCTTATATTTAGGTACCCAAGCCTTCTTGGGTCCTTCATGGTTAGTGGCATAAAAGATCGTTCCTTTGGGAACCCATATTTTCTTGCCTTTATTATTTAATTTTTTGTTACTGTTTATTGCATCACATTCATATGATTTATGGCCTTTCTTGTTACAATAATGACATGTAACATTATCTCTATTTTGTTCTTTTCTAAAAAAGTTTTTGATAAATTTTTGTTTTAAGTTAGGTCTATATCCTAAACCAGCTTTATCATATATAGCTCTTTGATTGCTTAACAATAAATTAAGTTTTTCAGAACTATAAGTAAATTTATCAACAATATTCTTATATTTATCAACTTCCTTGTTTAGCTTATCATTTTCATTGGAAATTGATTCTCTTTCTTTTGTCATATTTTTTTTTCAGATTTCAGCATTTTAATTTCATTAGTAAGATCATCTTTTTCTTTATTAAGAATTGAGTTATCATTTTTTAAAGATTTGTATTTCTTTTTCAAAACTTTAAAATCATCTACTAGTTCATTGAAAGCTTCAAATAATTCATCAAATGCAAACTCATCACTAGGGTTTTCGGAACTTACCTCGCTGTCGTCTTTGCCATAAAGCAAATGTTTGCAACTTCTTTTTGTTCTTCCTCTGAAGAGGATTCATCGCTGTCACTCCAGGTTGCAATATAGGCTTTCTTCTTCTTCTTATAAGTCTTCTTCAATTGGACAATCGTATCTAAAGTGCCCCGGTTTCTTACACTCATAGCAAATCAAGGGGTCTTTCTCCTTGTCCTTGTCCTTTTCCTTTTCTTTTTCTCCTTCCATCTTAATTCCAGATTTCTTCTTGTGGAAGGGTCTCTTTCTTCTCATGAATTTTTTAAATTTTTTGCTAGAAGAGCTGTCTCATCATCATCATCATCATTATCACTGCAGCTCTCCTCACTTTCTGCAGCCTTAAGAGCTATAGTCTTTTTCTTCTTCACATCTTCTTCTATGTGCTGCTTCATAGTTAATTCATGGGTCATAAGGGATCCAAGTAGCTCTTCCAAGGGTAAGGTGTTGAGGTCCTTGGCTTCTTGGATTGCTGTCACTTTTGCTTCCCAAGTCCTTGGTAGTGACCTAAGAATTTTACGAACAAGTTCAGAATTAGTATAGGTCTTGCCTAGATTTTCAAACCATTCACAATATCAGTGAATCTAGTATACATGCATGCAATAGTTTCAGTTTGCTCCATGCTAAATAATTCATATTTATGAACAAGAATATTTATTTTAGATTCCTTTACTTGATTAGTACCCTCATGGGTAACCTCTAATCTATCCCATATTTCTTTTGCAGAATTACATGTAGAAATGCGATTAAATTCGTTTGCATCTAATGAACAATACAAGACATTCATGGCCTTAGCATTGAGCTGAGCCATTTTTCTATCATTATCATTCCAATCCCTTTCGGGCTTAGGAACAATAGAGCCATCAACAATGTGTGTGGGTGTGCTAGGTCCATTAATTATAACACTCCACAATTCATAATGAGAAGCTTGAATGAATATCCTCATTCTTGCTTTCCAGTATGAATAGTTGGAACCATTAAATAAGGGAGGTCTATTTGTAGAATGACCTTCAGCAAATGAAGATCCAACTTGAGCTGCCATTTGGATCTTTAGCTCTTGATCGTGTGATCAGATTCAAATGAGCACTAGCTCTGATACCAATTGTTGGCCCAGATGGCAACCCAAGAGGGGGGGTGAATTGGGTTCTTTAAAAATTTTAACCTTTTAAAAACTATTGGCTTTAAGATAAATGAAATTAAATGCAATGCAAATATAAAGCACAAACAAGGAGATAGAGATAATAGAAGCACGACAAACACAAAGATTTTATAGTGGTTCAGTGTATCCAACACCTATGTCCACTCCCAAGATTCACTTGGGTCCACACTATAATCAACTTGATTACAGTCGAGTTGTTTTCCAAGATCACAACTCACAACTTGTTGTTTTACCGGGATCACAACGAACCCAGCCAGTTTTCTGGGCTCACCAGCACAAAATTTTAAACTCAAGCTAAACTAGCTTGACCCGAGGTATACAACCTCCACTAGTTCAATCCCCCTGATTGAACCAGCAAAAACAAGAAAGAATAATGTTTAAGATACAAGACAGCTCCTTAAATGAGCAAATATTCAAATAAATGAACAAGGTTTAGAAAAGCCTGTTTGAAGTGGATTGGATTTGAGATTTTCTTCTTTTCTTCTTTTCCTCTTCTCTTTGGAGATGTTGAATCAGGCCTCAGCTTTGATTCGTTGCAAATGTTACAGATGAGAAGTTGGAAAGTCTTCAAAACAGAGCTTCTTCCCCTTTTTGTGAATCCTTTGATTTTTCAATTTTGAACGCCTTGGATTCTTCTTTGAGCTTTGTGAAGTGGAAGGATTTGAATTTGAATACTTCTCTTTGGATTTCAGGCTCAAGACTTCTCGGATTTTTTATTTGAATATTCTCTCTATTTTTGTTTTTTCCCTTCGTTGTATTTTTCAAACGGGCGTTCTCCCTTTTATAGATTTTTTTAATCCATTTTTGGAAGAAAACTAGCCATTGGAGTGTACCTAAAAAAATATATCCGTTAGAAATTAGGTAAAAAGGAAATATTACCGTTAGAGCTGATCTGGCATTTTAAAATTTCGTCCCAGACAGGTTAGAGTCGGCTCCAACTTTTCAGGTGTCGACTCCAAGTCGTTTATCCAAAAATAGAAAGTTCTGAGTTCGTCGAGGAGTCGGCTCCGAAAAAGTTAGGTGTCGGCTCGCCATCGTCAGGTGTCGGCTCCAGAATACTGTGTGTTGGCTCCAAGATGCTCAAAAAACAAGCGTTCTGTCCCCGCATCGGAGTCGGCTCCAGACACTATAAGTGTCGACTCCGAAACTCTGGGTGTCGGCTCCGAAACTCTAGGTGTCGGCTCCAGACCGTATCAAAAATCAGAAGAATATTTGACAGGCCATGGGGTCGGCTCCAGGAATTCTAGGTGTCGACTCCAGGTTCTGAAACTTTGAAACTTATGATTTTCAATTGATTCAAAACTCATTTCTTAATACCTTTAAATCGATCAAATATTTTTAAGCCCTGAAATACTTGTCAAATCCATTAGTAATCAAATAAATATACTCAATTCCTTTATTAATCATCAAAATCAATAATTGGGTCAACACCGCTTGTTGGTCACCTCGCCCCAGCCCAGGGCTCCCTGGCGACTGGCTCCCCCTCGCCGGCGGTTAGGGAAGCATTCCCCACCCCTGGCTCTGTGGCAGCTGGAGGGCCGAAAGCGATTGTGACCCATCCCACCTCGGGCACATCGGCGGCGGCAGGAACCTCCTCGCATCTAAGACCACCACCATCGGCTCAGTGGTGGCCGAATCTCTCCTTCTTCAACTTCGGCCCCGGCCGGCTCCGGGACCACTCCTTTAACCGGCTTCTTCTTAGCCAGCTCTTCCGTAGGCGTCGGGGCCATGAGGACTTCAATCATCCTGGCTGGCTCGCTTCTTCGAATCCTCTTCGTCGGCCTAGACGTCTCTCCGGTCACCTGCCCCTTTTGCCTCAAGGCAGCCTCAAAATCGCTGGCGAAGACCTTCATCGCTGCACCAAAAGGGTGATAGGCATTAGCGATAGCATACAACAAAACTTGGGTCGAGACAGAAGAAGTCAGGCGTCAAGCTCACCGGCCGCCGGGACCAACTCGGCCTCTACCAGGTTCTCCTTGGACAGGAGTTCCTTGTAGCCGAGGATTTGGCAATTAGATAATTGGGTGAATTGTTCCCTGTCCCTATCCCTTACGGTGGAATCATCATTGGAACTAGTGTCTGACTCCCTCCAAGCAGCCCTTACCCCTCGACATGGGCAAAAAGGAATCAAGGTTTCCATCCCCTAACTTTGGACGGGAGACCTAAAGGGAAGGCTCTACCCGGCCTGGCGGTAAATGCCCACCAGGCCCCCTCACCCTGACGGCGGAGCTTATAGAAAGCTCGGAATAGAGACAGCCCTAGCCGGGCCTCCTGGAAGTAGCAAAGAATAACGAAGGCGCAGATGATCCGGATCGAATTCAGAGTCAACTACGCCGGCACTAACCTATACCTATCTAAGAGGTTTAGGAAAAAAGGATGAAAAGGAAGGCGCAGTCCACATCGGAAGAACTCATCATATAGAGCGACCCGACCGGGATGGTCAGAGGTCACCCTATCTTCGGGCCTCAGAGCGGATAGGCCGATAAAATCGGGGACCAGGTACTTAGCCCTAACGGCCTCTACATCCTCAGGGGTCATGGTTGAGGCCACCCCCGCTGGACCTGTTGGATCAGAACTCACCGCCGGAGGAAGTGCCGGATGGGAGGACACAGGGATAGCCCTCATAGGGGAGCCTGAGGTGGACGGAGGTCCTAGCGCCCTTGATTGGTCGCGGATGGTGATGCTACCCACCGGCCGAGGCATTTGGCTAGCTAAAGGGGCCCGGTTTTCACTACTGGAATGGGAAGACTCTTCTACTGGTCTCTTACCCTCTTTAACAGCATGACGGTCCATGGGTGAAGCAAAGGATGAAACTGACCTGGGAGTTAGGAGGGCTCAGGTCGCAGAAGATCTCAGGGAAGAAAAAGGTGGAAGAAAGCAATAGCAGTGTAAAAGTTTTCCCAGGCTCTTGAAATGCTTTTATGCCCTCCATCTCTTTCCAGCGATGCTCGAGATCCCGCCACGTGGCACACATCTATCATGCCAAGGGCCATCAGCCGGAAATCTCGCCTGCGCCCGAGATGTGCCGCCTCGATTCGTCCCGAGGAGCGTGATCCCGATCAATCGCGGAGCATAGAAAGCGAAGAAGCAATGATAACCCTTGCCTTTTTCTATTCCCCAATGAGTTCCTCTCCGCAGCGTCCGACACTAACGTCAGCCCCCACCTACCACATGACTGCAGGAAATCCTTGAGACAACAATGCCTCGGACGAAGCGCCAGCTCATCAAGCCATTGAAAGCGCACTGAGGAGGCAATCATTTTTTAAATTTCCGTGCCCCTTTCGCCCAAAGGACTGTAGGCACGTGGTCCTTAGTGCTCAAGGCGGGGGGCATCTGATGTGGCTGGTATAGCCACAAGGGCAATTTCGGCAAAACATTAGTGCGGCCCCGGCGTCTCCAAGCCCGTCAAGTCGGCCCCGACCATTCCTGGTCGGCCCGATCGGCCCCGGCATTTTCGAGCCCGCCGAGTCGGCCCCAACCATTCCTGGTCGGCCCCGATCGGCCCCGGTCGTCTCCCCGAGCCCGCCGAGTCGGCCCCGGTCGGCCCCGATCGAGTTTCCTGGTCGGCCCCGATCGGCCCCGGCGTCTCCAAGCCCACCGAGTCGGCCCCGACCATTCCTAGTCGGCCCCGCCCCGGTACCTCCTAGTCGATAGAGTTGGCCCCGACCATCCCTGCTTGGCCCAGCTCAGCCTCGGCGCCCTCAGGAGAGTCAAGGCGCCCCCGATTTCTTCAAGTCGGCCCTAGTACAACCTTGGCGGTTCAGGCTGCCACCTTTCTGACCTACGTCACCTGACAATGCCAGATCCAACTACCCACTAGCCACGCCGCTGATGGGACTGGACCAAATACCTAATAGCCTCACTCGCTGATGGAACGTAGCCCACCAACCGCGGTTTTTCTTCTCTCCGATGGGACAGGACCCACCAACCGACCCAGATTCACGCAACCCCCAAAAACTCTGCAGACATTCCTTTTTCACGGAATCCCACGTGGTCATGCAAGTGTCAACCCCCTATAAAAAGGTGAATCCACTCAATGATCAGGTATGATAAAAAAACTTAGAACTTGCTATCCCAATACCCAGAGGGAAATTCCTCCTCTCTGTGGACTCCTCTCATTCTAAAAAAGAGCTCATTTGAGTTCTCCCTCAGCTGTGACCTCGGTTGCTAACTTGAGCGTCGGAGGGTCCCCATCGAAGTTCCCTCCGGTTCTAGAACTTTTTGCAGGCAATCCGGTGAAGCAAGGATCAGCTAATCAATCTACTTCCTTCTCCTGATGTTCAGGATCAGTAATTGGGCGTCATCAGTATTAATAAATAGGTAAAAAAAAAAAATGGTACCATGAATGGTTTAGGCGTAACATGACTCAGCTTGTGGGCGATATGTGCTGGACCTACATTTGATACTATACTTCTATTACATTCAATACTTTATCTTTTGATGGTGAATTTTTTATTTTTATTTTTTGTCATTCATGAATACAGGTTGATGCCTTAACTATGTTAATTTTATATGTCTAAAGGAAATTTTTTAAGGTAGTGTTTGAAATAGAGAATAAAAGGGGATATTCCTTCTTATTCTCAAAAGCCATAACTATAATAAAAGATAGTTGGAATAAGTTTAACCAAAGAAATAATCCATGGTTAATTATGATTAATCATGGATTTTTTCCTTAATTTATTCCTAGAAAATGCAGGAATAACTGGTTATCCTCTAAATAAAGTAAAAAAAAGTTATCATATGAATTTACTTTTTACATTTGATATGATCAATGAGATAGCCAAGAAATATTCTTAGGGATAGTCAAAGAATAATCCTATATATTTATTCATAAATAATTTCTTTTTTATCAAATACTATTTAACTGTTTCGTGATACCTACAGTTATTTACCTGCGCTTTTCATCCGGAAGATGAGACGGCTATTTATATCATCTTCCTGCTCCTTTGAAAATAGTCGGATGATCATGATACCTTTCTCCATCATGTCATACTCATGCGTCTATTTTCAGTTTAAGAAAAAGTGCGGAAGACTCATTTGTACTATAATTATTCAAAATTTGTAAAAATATATATTATTCAAAACTTGAACCTAAAATCTTTGGTTGCTAAGCAAATAATAAAAAAAAAAAGATGCTACCACTGACTACATATGGATATTACCAGAAGCTATCAATGTGTGGTTAATAAAATATGATTAATAGACTATAGTAAAAAAGCTAATGTAAATTTATAAGGAATTGGATTCGTACTCAATACCCTCAAGGCATCATTTGATATTTTCTTGAAATTGTATAAGAGTGAAAGAAAACATATGTAATAAAAATAATAAAGTAAAACAATTTGCATATTTATTAAAAATAAAAATCTTCTGTGGGACTTCAACAATCTGAACTTTTTTTTTTTTTTTCCTCAAGGATTCAAAAGGAAAAAGTATATCCAGATTGAGACAATGAAAAACATAGAGAAAAGAAGGGGGGAAAAGAAGAAAAAAAAAAAAAAAAAAAAAAGAAGGGACAGCTCATAAATTTTAAATTGCACATAAATGAGAAAAAAAATCTAATATTTAACTCTGAGCTGGGTTTTTATATGAACTGATCTGCATTTATTTTCATAATTTATGAAATGAAATAGTAATAGTAGAGAAACCTTTTTTTTCAAAAAATATAAAGAAAACAATTACAAGCACTTTCTTCTACTGAGAAAGATTCATTAACCCAAACACAGTCCACGCGGTTCCAGCATTGGATTCCGTTCGTTCTCCACTCCGTCCACCAACTGCAGCAACTCTGATCTTTTTCGTTCTGTCCAAACTAAATATTTCATGAGAAAAGACAGCATAAAAAAAGATGTCATGTAGTTTTTTTTTTTTATGATCGATTACAAAGGCAGGCTAAAAAGAATTTAGATATTTATATAGAATCAAAAAAATTAATATTTTTTTAAGCATCTTTAAGATATAATGTTTTATGTTGTTATAATGTATTAGAGTGGATAAACCTCTTTAACTTTACATGAACTAAAGAATATTAAACGAACTCTATGTGTTAATATTTGAATTTGCATGTAAATTTAAATATAAATCATTAGTTTGAAAAGATATTAGAAATTGAATAAAGAAATATTATAAAATCTAGTATTGTGATAGGGCAAATCAAACATCACAATGTGAAAATTACGGCAATGATCTTCTTGGAGAAGCTTGCCCTACGATGGAGACGTCTCATCTCCCTCTTTAAGTCAATGTGTACTTCTACCCACCCTTTCTCCACGAGCCAAAAATTTCCAACCCTAAACAAAGATCAACAAAATTCTACAAAGCATTTTTGACGTGGGGTAAAAATCCTTAAATGAGCACGAGTGGTTGAACTAAAAACATTCAATTTCTTCTGCTTTGATTCTTAGAAACAACTCATGCGAGCCAGCATTGCAAATCTTCTTGCTTTTAGCCATCTCATTAGAAACTGTGATCATGCACCAGTTCTACACTTCGAACTCATATCCAATAAATTAAATGGAGAAGTTTCTACTTCTTCGTTTCCATTCAAAAAAAAAAAAAAGAAAGCTCAGACTCATGATGCTATACAACACAAGACGCATCTATCTTCTTTTATTTTATTTACCTTTAAAAAGATATCTAGACTCCATCCATTTTAATGATCAAATATAACACTAATATAAGAATTATTGCAGCATATCAGAATTAAGGCCACACTGGCACATAATATAGCTTTTAATTGCTACTGTTATGTTATGTGAACTCGGTTAGAATTGATAAAATAATTAATATGTCATTTTATTAATGAGTTCATGTGTTTGCATCAAAATGGTACATCAACTATATATTCTTTCAATTTTAATAAAATATGCAACGAATCATCGTGGATGGATACAACATTATTAAAACAACTGAAATATTGAGGATCAAAATAAATTTTAAGCAAAATTTTAATGATCAAAAAGTATATTTTAAACCTATGGTCTAACCTACCTACCTACCTACCTGTATCTCTATCCATAGATTAGATTACAATGGCACAAAACTAGCAACCGATTGAAAGCGAATTGGCTGATCAACTTGCTTTCATTATTTGTTTTACTTGGTAGTCATTGAGAGTAACGTTGGCTGAACGCCCACCTCAAAAGCCTATGGTTCTCCTCCGTACCCCCTAATGAAGCTTCGGACCCTACAGCCCTTTGGGCCTTCTTCAATCGTTGCAGATAAGCGTTGTAAGCTCAAATAATTGAGGCAACCGTACGAGACGAAACTTCCATTATCTCGCTACGAAGAAGGCCACAAGACTTTGGCACCGAGGTCGTACGAGATTTCAAGCCTCTGGCCCCTTTTTAAAAGGGCTGTTTTCGAGCAAGAGGGCAGACCCACCACCATTTGTCTCTCTTTCTTTTTCTCACAGCAATAAAGCCTTCGCTTCGTAACTCTTTTCTACCCATCTTTTTCCACATCCGAGAGAGTACCGTTCAAGGAGTGGTTTGGTTTTACGCGCTACTGAAAGGACGCATGCAAAATATGGTCATATGAGTCCAAATTGAAGACATCCACTGCTCCTCCTTTGGAGCACGGATTTGGAATTAAATTTATTGCCCAAGGATACGGTAGAATCCATCTGTGAGGCAGCTTTTTTGAGCCCAAAACCTATGCACATAGAACAGATTTGCTGCACTATTTTTTGATGTAATAAGTATGTATAAATTGATCATTCATATATATTAATATGCATATAATTCATAGTGCATTTGCTACATTAAAAAATAATAATGTAGCAAGATTATTTTCATATATATTTCTTTATAAACAACCAAGAATGTCCAAGGAGTGGACCCAACTTCCAAGAGTCACTCACACTGTATTGAAGTCAGTTCAACATGATTTGAGAGTCTATTTTTGGAGAGAGAAGCTGCGTCAAACTTTCAAGCCATAGCCTCTAGGCCGGCAATGATTGTGTTGATGAATTATATGATGGATCCAAAAAATAGCCATCATGCTTGATATGTTTTTGTTAGAGGACAATCTTTCATCGCATGAAGTCAACTAATGATGATTTCTCCCACCAAATTGACACAAAAAAAAAAAAAACAACGATCATTTAGTCTTACTTGTGATCATCTTGCATGTCTAGTTGCAAGGAGAACTTAAAAGTAAACAACTTGTCTCGAAGTCATCTGGATGAAGTACATGACATGCATGATATTTTAATAATATTTAATCAAAATCAGGTTTTTATAGCATAAGATTATGCATAATATTTGGATTTCTTCGCAAATGTGTCTTGGACGCCCACTTTGGCCCTTCGAATATATGCTTACTTTATTTATTTATTTATCATAACATATTTGTGCACTCTTCTGTTTATCAAACAGTTAAGTAGATTTAATGTAGGCGTACCCAAAGAAATTTTTATTACTTACAACAGTAAAATTATAAATAAATCAGGTAATTAGGTTATTGTACCAACTTGGTTTCAGTCCTACTTAACATACAAGTGGGGTAAGTACAAGGCTTGAGATAGGATAAAAAGGAAAAGAGTATGATGAATCTAAATTACAATAATTATTCTTAAGATAAATTATGGTTACCCTTATGCTCTGTTTGGATGGAGAAAAAAGTGGAAGAAAAGAAAACTTAAAGGAGAGAAAAGTGGAAGGAAAGAAAACTGAAAGGAGAGAAAATATTTTCTCTCCTTCTGTTTGGATGAATGGAAGAAAATATAGAGGAGAGAAAAGTTGATAATTTACAATGACAATAATATCATTATTATAGATGATTAAAAATGTACCGGTTGTTTTTTGGAAGGGTCAATATTGGAATAAAAAAATGAAAAACACTTTTGAGTTTTCTCTCCGAAATCTATTCGGAGAGAAAACTTTTATGGGGGCCCACCACTTTTTTCTCTATTTTTTCTTCTAGTCTTCTTTTCTCCCGACTTTTCTCTCCATCCAAACAAGATAAATTTCATTTTCTCTCCTATTTTCTCTCCTAGTTTTCTTTCCTCCCTAGTTTTCTCTCCATCCAAATAGAGGATTAAGGTACTGTTGCCGCCGGGATCCATCCTCCGACTCGGGCGCGGTCGATCTCCAGAAAGAGGGGGGCGGACCTACACAAGAAGTCCACACGCGGGAGGCGCTGGGGGTGGCCCTCCGCGGAAGACCCTCCGATGCTCAAGTCAGTGGAGAAGAAATCGGCGATCAATCAGACAATGGGGAGTTCCGAGAAGCCTCTCCAGGGGCGGCCAATCAGAAACTCCAGAGGGCAGGAGCACCGACGAGCTGCCGGAGAGAGCGGTGGGAGTGCGCGTGTAAAAAGGGGTGCGTGTGCGCCAGGAGATGCGTACCTGAGGGAATCTGGGGGTGTCCAATTTATAGACTGTCACTCGGACCTTGAGCGTCTTCTAGAAGGTTCAGAGGTTGTTGGAACACGGAGGTGGATAGAATCAGGCCGTTGTGGGGCCATGGAATCCGTATCCTGTTTGTTAGGGGATCGACGGCTGGGAGAGCACCTTGATGTTTCGAGATTCGGTCGAGTAGACCTGGGGCGGTTACGATAGGTTTTAGGCCACGCCTCAACATGATCCCTTGCCTAGGGTGCTGTTTGGGCAAGCCTGGGCTCTCCCGCGCCAGGTTCCGTGGAGGTACATATTAGGTCGCTCGATGAAGCCGAGCTACAGAGGCTCGGAAGGGCCGAACTACGGAAGCCCGGAGAGACCAAGCTACGGAAGCCCGGGAAGGCCGAGCTAGGGAAGCCCGGGGAGGGCCGAGCTAAGGAAGCCCGGGAAGGCCGAGCTGTGGAAGCCCAGAAGGGGCCGAGCTGTGGAAGCCCGGAAGGGGCCGAGCTATGGAAGCCCGGAAGGGGCCGAGCTACGGAAGCCCGAAAGGGGCCGAGCTACGGAAGCCCGGAGGGGGCCGAGCTATGGAAGCCCGGAAGGGGCCGAGCTATGGAAGCCCGGAGGGGGCCGAGCTACGGAAGCCCGGAAGGGGCCGAGCTATGGAAGCCCGGAAGAGGTCGGCCCTAGCCACCTCGCACGGATATTAATGCAATGTTGATTTACCCCCAACACATGCCCTCCACTCCCTAGTTCGAAGCGTAGGTTCGGGCATAGGGAGTACAAGTTCAAATGGTGCGTCTCGGATGGAACGTCTTGGTTCAGGCAGCTCGTGCAATGATACCCTAATTAATGCTACAGGGTCGTACTGCCTTCGGGGCTAAGGCTCTTTCGAAAGTGACGGCTGGGATTACGCCACATCGTGAATCCCGATCGATCGAGCGTTTGTCGAGGCGATTTCGGACGCCTCGGGTGAGACGCCCTATCTCCTCATGGCGGCTTCCTTGATGCTCGGCTTTTCCAGAGTCTCCAGGTGGAATTTTTGTTCGGCATCCATCGTCTCCACGGTTGCCAATCGGGAGAGTAGGTCGGCATGGGCGTTCTCAGATCTAGAAATCTGAATAATTTCAAATTCAGAAAAATGGGGAAGCGAGTTACGCACCTCCTGGAGATATCGAATTATGTTCGGCTCCCGGGCTTCAAATTCTCCCCGAACATGGCCGGCTACCAGCTGAGAGTCGGTGAAGGCGCTGAGCTTTTCCACCTTCAGATTGCGGGCGATCCGGAGACCGGCTAACAGAGCTTCGTACTCGGCTTCGTTGTTGGAAGCCGGGAAGGAGAATCGGACGCCATATTCAAAGATCATCCCCTCATGACTGGTAAGAACTAGACCCGCACCGGAGTGATGGGCATTGGATGACCCATCGACGTGGAGGAGCCACCGGGCTCCAGCTTTTGGTTCCTCGGGGGAGTCCGGGGTAGAACCGTCCTTCGGGATGGTACATTCGAGAAGGAAGTTGGCCAGCACCTGAGCTTTGATGGCTGGGCGAGGCTGAAAATGTATGTCATGCTCGCTTAGCTCAACGGCCCATTTGGTCATTCTTCCCGAAGTCTCGGGACGGTGGACCACCGCCCTGATAGGTTGGTCAGTCAGGACCATCACGGAATGTACTTGGAAATACGGTCGTAGCTTTCGAACTGAGGTGATCAAGGTCAACACCATCTTTTCAATCCTGCTGTACCTCGTTTCCGCATCGCGGAGCAGTTTGCTGACATAGTAGATCGGCTTTTGGACCTTGCCTTCTTCCTTAATCAGCACCGAGCAGACTGCACCTTCCGAAACAGCTAGGTATAAGAATAGGGTCTCTCCTGGGGTCGGACTGCTGAGGAGCGGGGGCGAACCTAGGTACTTTTTGAGATCTTGAAATGACCTCTGGCATTCGGGAGTCCACTGAAAGTTTTTGGCCGATCAGAGAGTTTTGAAGAAGGGGAGGCACCTCTCGGCCGACCGCGCCACGAAGCGGTTTAGGGCCGCTATTCTTCCGGTTAGGCGCTGGACCTCTTTGACAGATGCCGGGGGCGCCATTTGTTGGAGAGCTTGGATCTTCTGGGGGTTGGCTTCGATACCTCGCTGGGAGACCATGAAGCCGAGGAATTTCCCCGAGTTGACACCGAAGGCATATTTGGTCGGGTTGAGTCTCATCCCATACTTGCGTAGCGTGGCGAAGCTCTCCGCGAGGTCCTCAACATGTCGTGAAGCCTCCTTGCTTTTAACCACATGTCGTCCACGTACACCTCCATATTTCGGCCGATCTGTTCCTTGAACACTTTGTTGACCAGCCTCTGGTAGGTGGCACCTGCATTTTTAAGACCAAAAGGCATTACGCGGTAATAGTAAGTACCTCGGTCAGTTATGAAGGCAGTCTTTTCTTCATCTTCAGGGGCCATTCGGATCTGATTGTAGCCAGAATAGGCGTCCATGAATGACAGCATCTGGTGGCCTGAGGTAGCGTCCACGAGCTGGTCAATCCGAGGGAGGGGGAAGCTATCCTTCGGGCAGGCCTTGTTGAGGTCGGTGAAGTCGATGCAGATTCTCCATTTGCCGTTCGACTTTTTCACCATGACGACATTTGATAGCCAGCTCGGGTAATTTACCTCTCGGATAAAATTGGCCTTAATGAGTTTGTCCACCTCTTCCTCGATGGCATTTTGTCGCTCTGGGGCGAAGCTTCTCTTCTTCTGCTTAACTGGACGGTGCATCTCGTCCACGTTGAGATGATGGACGAGAACCTCGGGGCTGATCCCTGGCATGTCGGAGGCGGACCAGGCGAAGATGTCAGCATTACCTTGGAGGAAATCGATCAATCTGTATCGAGGCTCTCCTTTGAGCAGCGACCCGATTTTGATGGTTCGGTCGGGTCGAACTTCGTCCAACGGTACCTCCTCTAACTCCTCCGCCGGTTCTCCCCTTTGTTCGGCGAAGTCCTCGCGAGCGTCCAGCCCATCGACCTCCGGCATTCTAGACTGAAGGCTTGTAACAAAGCACTGCCGAGCCATGGCCTGACTCCCTCGAACAACTCCAACTCCTCGCTCGGTGGGAAACTTCATGGATAGGTGCGGGATGGAGACCACTGCCTTGAGGGACATCAGACCGGGCCTGCCAAATATTGCATTGTAGGAGGATCTGAGGTCGGTCACCAGAAAGTCTGTCTAAACAATGGTCACAAGGGGCCAGGTTCCCGCGCGAACCGTCAGGGTGACGACCCCTTCCGGGATAATGACGTTGCCGGTGAATCCCATCAGGGTGGAATCCATGGCTCAAAGGTTTTCCATGAGCAATTTCATCCTGGCAAACACACCGAGGTACAAAATATTTACCGAGCTTCCACTATCAACGAGGATTCGGCTTACATCATAATTGTTCAAATTAAGGGATACAACTAGCGCGTCATCATGGGGGAGCTGTATCCCAAGAAAATCATCATCGGAGAAGGAGAGCTCACCCGTTCGCGCCTTCTTAGGCCTTGATCTATCACCGTCATTTCTAGGGCTCAATCCGCCGGCTTCCTCAATCATATTAATGCGGCCAATTACGGGCGGATTTGGTAGAGGAGGAGGTTGTTGAAGCTCGGGCTGGCGGTCACCTCCTTGCTGTTGCGGCTCGAGCGCCCTTCTGAACTGATCCAGTCGTCCCCGCCGAATCAGCCTCTCAATCTTATTCTTCAGCTGCCAGCATTCTTCAGTATCGTGGCCGTGCTCCCAGTGGTAACGGCAGTACTTGGCGGGATCTCTTCGGGTCGGGTTCCCTCGGAGAGGTACTGGCCGGGGAAGCTGGCGCTCTATCTCCATAAGGATTTGCGCTCGGAGCACAGTCAGCGGAGTATAGCGATCAAATCTCCTAGGAGGACTCCGGGAGCGATTCCTTGGAGGCGGCGGAGGGACTCTCTGGCGGCGGGGTGGACTTAGCCGCCGGGCGGGACGGTGTCTGTCGGGGACTTTGGGCTCCTGCTTCTTTGCCTGCTCAGCGCGGGCAATTCTCCGCGACTCCTCGACCCTAGCGTACCTGTCCGCCAGGGCCATCATATCAGATAGGCTGGGGGGATAGCTGACCTCCATTGCTAGGTAGAAGTCGCTTTCCTTCGAGACTCCCCCCGCCAAAGCAGACATGGCCACCTCATGATTAAGGTGGTCCACTTTCAACATGGCCTTATTGAAACGGCCAAGGTAGTTTCTCAAGGACTCCCCCTCTCTCTGCTTGACTTCGGAGAGGGAGTCAGATCTCCGTTGGTGGCGGCGATTGCTGACGAACTGGCCAATAAAAAGGTGGCTCAGCTCGTCGAATGAATCAATGGAACCCGGTTTCAAGGCATTGAACCAGATTCGGACGGATCCCCTGAGGGTGGAGGGGAAGGCGCGGCAGAGGACCGCATCGGATGCTCCGTGGAACATCATAATAGACCGAAAGCTGCTGAGATGGTCATCCGGGTCAGAAGAGCCGTGATAAGGTTCGACGGCCGGTAACTTGATATGGGAGGGAATCACTTCCTCCATGATCCCCTTAGAGAAAGGGATGCCCTGCTCCGCCTTGGGCTGGGGCGGATGGGCCTGCTTGGCAGCGTCCAGCTCCTGACGCATCTCTTGGATCTGTCGGCGGATCTCTTCTTCGCCGGTCAGAGGAGGAGCCGGGCATGAGAATCGCAAGGATGGTGTTGAGTCATGGTGAGATGTCACCGGGGAGAGGGATCGGGCTCGCCGAGATCTGGGAGGATCTCTGCCATAACCGCCTCGTGGGACTGGTTTGTCCCCTCTGGACCGATGTGGGGGATCCGCGGATTCGTGCGGATCAGAGGAAGAGGTCGCCGATGAAGAAGGAATCGCCGCCTCCTTCTGAAGGTGCGAAGCAGGAGGAGGCGCAAGGCGCTCTTGAACCAGGTGGGTAAGAGCCTGGACTTGTTGGACCAGCGTAGCAAACTGGTCCTGGGTCACCGGGATGACGGGCGATGACGGAGTTTTGACTGGTGGCGGTTGCGACGCTGTAGCGCCAGTCGGATCAGGCCTCTGGGAAGCGACCTGATCTTGGACTTCAGAGGTTGCTCTCCTCCGGTTGGCCATTAAAGAGGTTCCTCTCCGGATCTAGATCCTTGTCTCCTTTCTTCAAGTTTTGATGGGACTTGAGGCCCTTCCTCTAGCGCCAATCTGTTGCCGCCGGGATCCGTCCTTCGACTCGGGCGCGGTCGATCTCCAGGAAGAGAGGGGCGGACCTGCACAAGAAGTCCACACGCGGGAGGCGCTGGGGGTGGCCCTCCGCGGAAGACCCTCCGACGCTCAAGTCAGTGGGAAGGTGGATCTCTCCGGGAAGCCTCTCCAGGGGCGGCCAATCAGAAACTCCAGAGGGCAGGAGCACCGACGAGCTGCCGGAGAGAGCGATGGGAGTGCGCGTGTAAAAAGGGGTGCGTGTGCGCCAGGAGATGCGTACCTGAGGGAATCTGGGGGTGTCCAATTTATAGACTGTCACCCGGACCTTGAGCGTCTTCTAGAAGGTTCAGAGGTTGTTGGAACACGGAGGTGGATAGAATCAGGCCGTTGTGGGGCCATGAAATCCGTATCCTGTTTGTTAGGGGATCGACGGCTGGGAGAGCACCTTGATGTTTTGAGATTCGGTCGAATATACCTGGGGCGGTTACGATAGGTTTTAGGCCACGCCTCAACATGATCCCTTGCCTAGGGTGCTGTTTGGGCAAGCCTGGGCTCTCCCGCGCCAGGTTCCGCGGAGGTACGTATTAGGTCACTCGATGAAGCCGAGCTATAGAGGCTCGGAAGGGCCGAGCTATGGAAGCCCGGAGAGACGAGCTACGGAAGCCCGGGAAGGCCGAGCTAGGAAAGCCGGGGAGGGCCGAGCTAGGGAAGCCCGGGAAGGCCGAGCTATGGAAGCCCGGAAGGGGCCGAGCTGTGGAAGCCCGGAAGGAGCCGAGCTATGGAAGCCCGAAAGGGGTCGAGCCATGGAAGCTCGAAAGGGGCTGAGCTACGGAAGCCCGGAGGGGGCCGAGCTACGGAAGCCCAGAGGGGGCCGAGCTATGGAAGCCCGGAGAGGGCCGAGCTACGGAAGCGCGGAAGGGGCCGAGCTATGGAAGCCCGGAAGAGGTCGGCCTTAACCGCCTCGCACGGATATTAATGCAATGTTGATTTTACCCCCACAAAAATACGCTGAAAGCCTTGATTTGATTTGAAGTTGAATCTTTTGTAAGTATCATTTGCTTCCATATTTATAATGTATGAATAGTAATTATAGGCAATAAATTGGATTAGCAACTTTCTACAACTTCCACTAATGGATCAGAACTTCTATCAACTTCTTTTGAACTGATAACCATTATATATGAATTCACTTCAATTTTAGAAACAATTAGAGATTACATAATAACCTCTCTAAGTTGAAGTTATTATAGGTTTAGAACTTCTTTGAACAAAAGATACAGCCCAGAGCTTCGGTCTAATATTATCTAACAAACCAAAATTTAATGCCAACATATCCTAATACATTTTATTTGTACAAATTATGTTTTAAAGAACATAAAAAACTTTGAAATCATATATTTAAAAGAAATTTTTAACACCCCATCACAACTATCATGGCTCACTTGTGATCTCATTTTGCACATATTTTATCTTAATTTATTTCTCTCAGGTAAGAGAACAAGAAGTCCATGAACCAAAAAAAATAACCATTAATTAATTATCTCAATATAATTTCTCATCAACTAACTCGGAATATATCTCACTATTTCTTGTTAATTAAACATGATGCAAGACATCTATAAACCCCCCATCACAAACACATTCAAACTAATAACATATTAATTAATACCGAAACCCTTCAAGGAGGCTATCAATTTCGAACAAATCTTTTCGAGTGCGGTTCGCACTATGAAAATGTGCTTGAAATCAGAATGAAGTGACGTCGCTATCTTTTTAAAAATTATATTTAAATCACTAAGAGAAAGTTTTTATAATAATTGGTTAATAAAGAAAAAGTTTATTGACCAAAACTCGATCATTTGAGATGGTCCGTTTATTTTTTTCTTAAACAAAGTTGTTTTTTTCACCGTCCCCTTGATCCAGAGACCACCAAGCAGCGAATGGTGGACGACTTACAGTCCAAGAGATGAAAAGCTTCAAACCTTGCGAAGAGTGGAATGGATATTTTATGATGTTATGTTATACCATCCACCACATAAACGTTTATAGTGTGACAAGATATTTCCATATTGGGACATATGTTATATGGATTTCCCCCACTAGATTTGCTGCATTGCTTCTAGAAAACAAGATGATGGTTCTTTGGATCCAAACTTATTTTTTAAGTTTTAATATATTTTTATTAAAATGACTCACATATTAGCTTATGTCTATTATTATGAGACACTAATATTCCAGCACTGCCAGACATTATATAAAACCCTATATTTGTCATTTATTTTGGGAAACTTAATAACAATGCCATGAACATGTTTAGAATTTAAATCGATTTTAAGAAGAGAGAAGCCAATCAACTCAGCTGAATTTTCGTTTGACGATAAATAATTCCGGTCCTAATCACTTTTTTTTTTGTCTTGACAATTGGACAAGGAGATGAAGAAAATACAAATTAACCAAAAAAAATAACTTCAGAAATCTTGATTAAACTCGTTTAAACAATATATCCGGCGTCGTAAGATTGCAGCGTCAGCCAGGATGGATGAATAATTCCGTCATGAACTGACTGATCACAGGTGGGACAACTCGCACGGCTCTGCTATAATTTTCATTTCAAGGCACGAATAATGCTGGCTTTCATCATTTGCACAGTGGACGGCTATGATTCGGAGGGCATTACTTCCACGATTCCTCTTATGTTTTTCCGTGGTCCTTATGGTCTCCAAGCCGTACGAGCACTTCATCTCATGGGCCACATAGATGATGATGGCCGATGTATAGTCCCAAAATTATTGAGACATCAAAAGATTGGGCGTATGGAAAAGTCTTCCAGCATTCGATGCAGAAAGATGCATTTATTTATCGCGCTTATTGACCGTATGCAGTAAGGCATGAAATTCGCTGATCCATTGAATCATGGCATGCGCATACGCATGAATATGATTAATATATATATATATATATATATATATCAATTCAAAGTGAATCAAGCTTAATATATTATAATATAAAATTTATGTAAAAATATGTAGACATGGATCTTTCAGCTTTTAACTTTAAAAATCAGAGTGATGGATCCAGTCTATCGCAGCATTAGCTTTTCTGTAGATATGCCGTATCTGGATGCAGTGATCATCTTGCAGGAGAGAACAAATATCATAAATCAAGGGGTTGTTAGGCACGTGATCACAGTGATCCTGACGAAGTCAATGAATTATTGTAATAGCATCCCCTCAATAATAAGACAACGAGCGTACATGCTTCGAATGGCAGGAAAAATATCAGTCAAACGGCATACAGCTTCGCTAGAGGCACGAGGAGTCAATATAGTTGAATCCATTAACTACCAGCATCGCACCATTCGATTCTCGAATCATAAAACCTGAGCCAGTAGCTCTACCACGAACATTCTCATCAAAGTTGATTTTAATAGACCCTAAAGATGAAGGTTTTCAAGAAATAAAAATCGTACGTTGATGCATAGAAATCCTAGGGGTCAAGGCTCTCAGAATTAAGAACAATCCGATAAAAAATGTAGACTATTCTGATAATCCTATATGAAGGAGTAGGCTCATCGCTAAACATAAGTTGATTTGAAGATAATTAGACCTAATAAATAATGTAAGTCCTAAATAGCCACGTACGCGTTTTTCCTTGGAAGTATTACCGACTACTGCTTGCTCCGTACAGATTTTCGAGCCCATGGATGGATCCGTGCGATCTTTCTTTGGATCTCCAGCAACGAATGGTGGATGCGATCATGAGAGAACGTGCACGGGACCTTGTTGAGGGAGACGCGAAAGCTTGGCAGGTCTATTTAAATGAGGCAGCTACGATGGGTAGAATTAGTGAATAAGAATTTTGTAAACCCAATTGGCATACGCCAATTGCACTTTTAACTTGAATCTATAATTGTTACATAAGAGTTTTGATTTGATTGATCACAGGACCGCGCGCATAGACTTTTGCATGTTGTTGTGTGTCGTTATCAACCATAAATTCAAACCTATGTTTTGAATGAGTCAAAAAAAAAAAAATTAAGTTTTTTTTTTTTTATTTTTTCTGATTAGGACAGTTAAAGTCTAAAAAAAAACCAAGATGAGAGTAAGATTAAATAAAAAAAATTTCATTATAACTCACTTTATGATGAATGGAGTACTATAAACTCCACCTCAAATAAAAAACTTTTAAAAAATATGGTTATTCCATTCTAGGTCCTTGAGATGTCTTTCTGAAAAAAGAAGTGGCTTAGATTTGCAATAGAAATAAATTATATATATATATATAATAATTTTAATTACATTCGAATATAAAGCTTAGAGTTTGATTTTTTAAAATTTAAATAAAAATTAAAATTATCTTTTTTTATTATTTTATGATGTGAAATATATGGATTTAAGGATGAGAAAGATGATCATATTTAAGTTTGACTACATTCGAATATAGTCAAATTTAAATCTATATAAAATAAATAATTTTAATAATTTTATGAAGTTCTAACTAAAAAAATAATTAACATTCATGATAATTTTTTTTGAAAGCATGCTCTCTCTCTCTCTCTTTCCATATATATATATATATATATATATATATATATATATATATATTCGAATGTAATTAAATTTATTGTGGTAGATGACGATGATTAAGAAGAGATGATACGGGTCCTTCGTAGAGATGCCTTTAATTAAACATGTGGCATGTGCTCGCTTAAATTGAATTGATTGGGAACCCACATCAGACAACAAGGTGGCTCACTTAATTAATTGATAGGACCCACATGAGACAAGAAGGTGGCTCATGCACGCACGGTTGGGCGGGAGCTCGCGTTCATTGACAAGAAAACCGCGGACCTTTGCACCTGCAACCATTAATATTCCAATGCCAATTAACTGTGTCATTGATGAAGGGGGCCTGGCCGTGGCTTTACCTTCCTCCAATCGTGTAACATTTGACGTCAAGTACATCGTAGACCAACCCAAGTACTGGACCCAACTTTGTCCCAGATTAAACCTAGGCTAGCTTCATGAATATATATATATATATATAAGTTATGTCAACGAGGTCGATGAGCTCATAAAGGGCTGTGCAGTAGTGCAGTGAAATCAAAACTTATCAAGCTATTTCAATAATATATATGATGAAAATTAATAATTTGCATGTGTTTTGAAGGGGGGAGGTGATTGCCATGGGATCTTATACATTGAATTAAGCTCCATACTTATAAATTTTTTTTTCTTTCTTTGTTTGTTAAGATCCTAAGATCAATGATTGGGCAAGTATCGATCATTTGAATGGAATAATGATAACACTGAAATTTATCCACCGGAAGCACCTACCAGATCTCAAATACGAGACCTACTCCAAAAAAAAAACATGGTTGTTGCCACTAGGCCATGGTTTGTTTGCGAGTCATATCGTCTAAAATTTTCTAGCTTGCAAGAAAACCTAAAATAGCTCCCAATGATCCACCATTTATCCCAAAGAATAATATTTCAAATATTTATTTTAAAATAATATTATTATAATGACTTATAATGAAAAATAGTATAGTAATGATCATTTTTTTTTTGGTTATAAGCGGGCGATCACACCACTCTGATGCGAGTCGAGCCTGAGCAATCATAATACAAGATTTGAGTAAAGATAATAGGACAAATGGACACTAGCCTGCTATACCCACTGACCGAGATAACGGGCAATTATAGAAGCTACCCAATCAGCTACAGCATTTACTTCCCTATAAATATGATGAATCACATAAGAACAAGAAGCCTGAAGAGAGACCCAAATATCTCTGAGCACGGAATTAAGAATAAATAAGAATCCCCATCACACCTAATTTACCTGATAATCGTCGTAGAGTGATCATTTTTTTTTTTTGAATAAAATATCATTTCATACCTGCATCCGCTTTTGGAAGGAAATTTAGATGAAAATTTTAAATTTTAAAATAATATTTATTTACATGAGGATATAAGCGGCAAAAATAGTTGTTTATATTATAACAAGTTGTTATAATGTTAGATGACATATTAAAAGGGCCATTATGTTTCCCTAGTTATTACTAGCAACCGACACTCATGAAATGCATGCTCATTAAAATGATAAATTAATAGAACATTCAAGATGTTAGGAGATAAGTGGGGTTAAGGAGAGAGCATCACTATTTTTATTATATTTAAATTTTAAAAATTAATTAGTCCAATCAGTTGGAGACATTAATGAAAGTTGATAGAGAATATATTTTTTAAATAAAATTCAATTTGTTTGAGATGTGCAGAAGAAATAACGGGGCCTCACCATATATGAAAAAAAAAAAAAAAAAAAAAAAAAAAAGCTGAACAATAATATGCGCATATAGAAGATGAGGAGAGAAGAGAATAGCATACTTATATTTAAATTTTTTTTTTGACTGCATGGTATATGAACCAGAAGTTTCTAAATTATATATAATTTTTTATATTTAAATATTTTAAAAATAACATATCACATCAAACAGTTTATATCATCGATAATACGAGTCTCTTATCATCCAATTTATATTTTATTGCATCGTTGTAGAGACTTAGGCGACATTGGTACAGCTCTTGAAGGCCAATTGATAACTTTTAGCCTCCAATGGTTGATGTTCCCCCTCCGACAAATGATCAACTAGAATTTAGTAAGATGTAAAGGTAGGTGATGGGGGATCATTTAGTAGTAGTTCTCTCTCCAATACCTAGTTGTTTGAATTAATTACCTATGGTTTGACAGTAAAAAAAAAAAATTATAACGACAAAATTATTCTTAGCAGTAAGACGATTCGATCTCTTATTGATCATTTAATATTTAGTCACCAGCAACAGCTAATAGCTACTAACTTTCAGCATACAGCCAACAATCATTAGCCATTAGCTCTGTTCATATGAGCACCCTTTAAACACTTAGTCTAGCCAAACCATGAATGATAAATGGAGACCAATCTAACTACAATGGTTGCATCCGATTTCAACAGAGCTTCAAGGGATGTTCTTTTAGGTAGTGTTTGATAGGAAAAATATTATTCATAGATAAGTGTATGGGATAGAGTTTGTCCCTTGACTATCCCGAAAGATATCCTTTGGCTATCCTATTGATCATATCAAATGCAAAAAGGTAAATTCATAGGATAACTTTTTTTACTCTTATTTAAAGGGATAACCAGCTATTCCTGTATTTTTAAGAAAATAAATTGAGGGGATATCCCATAGTTAATCATGATTAATCATGGATTATCCCTTTGGTTAACTTTATTCCCAGCTATCCCTTATAGTTATGGCTTTTGGGAGTAAAAAGGAATACCTCTGGATATTCTTTCTTATCCCCTATTTCAAACACTACCTTAAATATACCCTTCATAAATTTTTTACAAAATAATTCACACCACAAAGAAATGTTTCCCAGTTACGCTAGACTTCAAACTGTAGCAAGGTCAAGGAATAGGGTAACATTTTTTTTTTATTTGACTATTCACCCGATTGATACTTTTCTAACTAATCAAAAAAATTTTGATTTAAATAACTTAATGGATAAATGACTAAATGATCATTACTAAACAATTAGGAGCGGCATCCTCCAACCCAATTTTTTTAGCTTTAATATATATATAATATATATATATATATATATAGATATATATATATATATATATATATATATATAGATATATATTAAATAAATAAAATATATGCACTAAAAAATTTAATAAAATACGTTTGATTTTTTTTTTGTCAGTTCTTATTTTTTTACCCAACCATTAAACATCAAAGACAAATTTTTTTATTATATTTTAAAAAAAATTAATAAATTATAAATTTAATAAAATAATTTTTATTTTTTTATATAAAAATTAAATAAATATTTAAAATATTAATTTATCCGATCGAAAAAGACATCATTGCCCATCCCCATCAAGGCAGCAATATTGGGAGCAGCAAACGAGCACTGATGTCAGCTTTGGACTTTTGAGAATTGTAGTACAGTGCATTGATAGCTAAATAGCAACCGCTCGTTTTCTCATTTTATATTTAATAAATAGTGTAATACCACTGGGAGAAGGCTCTCACCTGCCTCCCTGATCCCCTTTTAAGGGGTGGAGCAGAGATTGTTTCTGATGAATATGGCTTGAACCACTTTTCGACTGTAAAGGATTTCCTATATTTCATGTAGATGAAAAATGGCATGAGATCGAGTAGGTTATTACTGAGTGGAGGAGGACTGATCCAGACTTATATAAACTCGATCATGTGACATCCATTTTGCTAGTCAATGAAAAATTATGACAACCCTCTCGATCTGCCCAACTTCATGGCATCCTCATCATGGGCCTTATCCAGCCTGAGGACTTGCATGGATTGATATATGGTGCATATTTTATTAATTAATGACACACTACGTACCCCTATAGGAGCTCAATAAGAAAAGCATTAATTTTAGACCATGAATAACTCACGCATGGCTAAATATACTTTTGCTATTCAAACTTACAGTAAAAAATTTTTATTTAAATGAATTTGATTAAAATTGTTATTAGAATAACTAAGGAATGTCAAGATCGTGGATGAATTTTGAGAGGAAGTTTGATGATCAAGACTATACTTCTTCCTTTATGCATCAAGGAATGCCTTGCGATTGGATCTGGCGTTCGTTTTCCCTGTAATCGGATGATGCTTGGATGACCGATATTCAAGAGGTTGTTTGCTGAAATGTTAACGGGCGGTGCCGGTGCCGGTGCCGGAGGTGGAGCTCTTGGGCAGAGTCCGCGATGATGCGGAGGATCCGAGCGTTTTCAGCCGGCAAGAGTCGCCGGACGCGGAGGGATCGATGCTCTCGGTCCCGGATCGCTGCCGTCATCTAGACACCGACCGCGCGCATCTCATGGCCCCGTTTCCATTTCGGTAACTTTTCAAGATTTCCGGCCGTCAAACGTTCCTAACTCCCCATTGGGTCAGCTAAACGCCTAAGTCCCTCGTCCTAAATAAATTTATTTTGATCCTCAAAACCTTAGGTAGTGTTTGATAGCCTAAAAGCTATCCCTGGATAAATGTACAGGATATCATTTATCCAGGGAATAGCTGAGGGAATAAGCATTTTTTTAAAATTACAAGTTTGCCATCAAGGGATAATATTAGTTGTTCCTGGGTTCCCTAAGGAATAAGTTCAAGGGATAACCATGGTTAACCATGGTTAACCATAGGTTATCCCCTCTAGTTAAATTTTTTCAGACCTATCCCTTCTATAGCATTTGGGAATAAGGAGGGATATCCCCTGGATATCCCTTCTTATCCCCCATATCAAACACTACCTTAGGGTCTGTTTGGATGGGAGAAAATAGAGGGAGGGAAGAGAAGGAGTAAAATGTCATAAGTTATCTTGTTTAGAAGGAAGATGAAAGAAGAATAATTGAATGAAAGTAACCGGTTTCCCTTCTTTTCACTTCAGCGAGCGTAAATTTGTTAACCCCCCAAATTGAGGGATAAGCTGGAGGAGGAAAAAGTTTAAGTCATACTTTCTTTGAAGACCAAAATATCCCTTCATATTCTATTTTTCATTCTTTCACTCCCACTGTTTATTTCCTATTCTATTCTGAAGGATATAATTGTCACATAACTCTTCCCCTTCTTTTTCCCTCTCTATCCAAACAAGATAATTGATATTACCTTCCTTTCCCTTTCATCCTTTCCAAACAAGAGAAGAAGAGCAATCATTCCTTCCCATTCCTTTCCCTTCCATCCCTTTCCTTCTTTTACTCTTCCCTTCCTTCCCCTCCAAAGATCCAAACAAAGCCTTAAGGTCTGTTTGGATGGGACGGAATAGAGGGGAGGTAAAGAAAAAGGAGAAGAAAGATCATAAGTTATCTTATTTGGAAGAAGAATGAAAAAAAGAGGGAAAGAAATAAGAGTAGCCGATTCCCCTTCTTTCTCTCTCAATGAGCGTAAATTTCTTAACCCCCAAATCGGGGTAAGCTAAGGGAGGAAAAAAAGTTTAAGTCATACTTTTTGGAAGACCAAATATCCTTCTTTATATTTATATCATTTTGATGGCCCATTCTCTAGTCTAGAGTTTTTCTTCTCTTTCAACTCGCTGCTGCCTTCCGTTGCCTTTCTCTTCATCACCATTCTTCTTCTTCAACCGTTGCCTTCTCTTTGTCACCGAGTGTCCATTATCCTCTGTTCAATCATTTTCGTCTTTTGTTGTTCGCTACCTTTGTTATCCTCTCATAATCTTCTTTTTAGTTTTACTTTGTTTTATTTTCTTTCAACTTATTTGCATGCTAGTGTGGAGAGATTTGAACGAACTAGTTCTGTTACATTCTACAATTTGCTAATGTACAATGATATATGTTCATTTTCTGTGTGCACTCTTTCGACTACCTAAAACTTTCGACTGCTCAAAACAAGTAAGACAATCACAGCCGTTCGTCTTATCTAATGGATGCGAGTTTCATCGTTTGATCGATTCTGGACGAATGGGTATAATTGTCACATATCTTTTTTTTCCTTCCCTTCCCCTCCTATCCAAACAAGATAATTCATATTACCTTCCTTTTTCCTTCCCTCCTATCCAAACAAGAGAAGAAAAATAACAACTTTCATTTCCCTTCCTTCCCCTTCATCTCTTTCTTTCCTTTTACTCTCTCCTTCCTTCCCCTCAAAACATCCAAACATTAGCTGTTACAACTCCTCATGCACCCTTATATTCTATTGCATAAAATTAATTAAATTTGATCGATATAATGACTTGAGAAAATGCAATATTTTTGAAACATTAAAAATTAAATTATAATACTAAAATTTAAGAGCAAGATAAATTTTAAATAAAAGTTTGAGGACTAAAAATATATTAAGCGGAACATTATCGCCATCAACGCTCTTGAATATTAAAACTTTTGCAATAGTTAAATGCCAAAATGATATTTAATTTTTTAAAAATATTTTGATGTATTAGTACTTGGGTATGAATTTTATGTATTAGCTAATACATATCTTTGATGCATTCAACACTTCTTGACAATTCACCAGCCTTCCATTTTGGTTAAGATAAAACTTAAGAGCCTAGTTGTTCTAGGTATTCATTAGGATGCTAAATATTAAGGTTTAGAAATCTTATGCTAAACTAATAAAAAGACTTAGAATAATCATATTGTAGATAGTTCTTGATCACCACAAAATTTGTAAAGGCTTTATTTTAGCATTTTCTTTTCTTTCTTTCATAAAAGTATATGCAAAAAATATCTTGACTTCAAAAAGAATCAACTTGCTCTATGCCTTCTCTAGTCCAAAATGTCATCTTTCTTCAAAGGGATAAAAAGGTTCTCATAGGAAGTCTTGAGATCAAGTGCAGGTGCAACAATTCTCCTTTCATAAGTATTAGTCCTTTCTACACAATTTAATTATCTTTAAAAAGTTTGTGGAGTATCGATCCTTCTTTTCCAAAGCAATCCTAAATCATTTATTTTTCTTGGTTAAATATTACTTAGGGATTTTAAAGGAATTGAGCTACCACAATCCTTTGCCATTCAAGTACTGATCATCTCCATTAATTTCTTTTATTAAATGAAAAGTATTGTGTTAATTTCATTGCACTATAAGTATCTTAAACAATGACAGTGGTGACGTGAATCATTCAAGAAATTTGTAATTTGTGTTCTAGTTATAAAAAAATTAAAATTATAGCTGTTGTTTAACATAAAGAATTTATGCAGCTAATCATTCATTAGATGGAAATGACTATTTTACTTCATTCAAAAATGCTAGGTCCCAAATAATTTTTTGTACCAGACAAGCATTGATTTGGTATATAAATATAAAAGAATCACCATATCACGGTCCCAAAAAAAAAATACTATGTAGGCAAGCAACTTGCCAATGAAATATTATAGATGGTTGGTGAAGTAGCCTTACTTTTAAAATATGAATAGATGTCAAGCCAAATATTTCATATATGATGTGATATAATGTTTTGTCGTGTCTTTCAATAATCTTCATCAAATTGGCCTCGCCATGCTTGGTTCTATCAATCAGGTATCAAGAGTTTTTTTTATATATAGAAAATTTTAGAGAGAGACAAATAAAGAGAAGGGGAGATCTCACAATGCTTCAAATTCCCATGATTCTCTTAGGTTGGAAGCTTTTAAGATGACGTTCGTACAAATTAAGCTGAACTACCTTGATCCCATCAATAAATTCAATAGTTTCATAGCTCAAACGAAATATGGCTTCCTATGGATTTTAAAAATTCCGCATTTTTTTCAATAAGTCATCAACGAGCTGGACGTAAAACCCATGCAATAATGACATGCAACGAGAAGAAGACAACATAATAAAAAAAGATGGTCTTGTCTCACGCATTCACCCCCATTGGCCGCGTGGAAATATAACTTACAATGGATATCGCCTATGAAAAATTTATACCAACTAGCGTACGAAATTATTGGGGGGGGGGGGGGGGGGGGGCCTCAATAATATATGCCATTTGAAAATGAAAACAAATATTAAAAAAAATCTTATCACAGCTAGTAAGACAAACATTCTCTGTACGGCATTGAAGTGAAGAGCAAGAAAACAAGAAATGGTTGACATGGAGACTTTACTTGCAAGCCTCGACAGAGTTTACTTGTTCTCCATTGAGACTAAGCTTGATGCTACAAGTTAATTAGAAGAGCCAAAATATTTGCTGTGCAATGATCATGCATGCGTCCCTCTTAATTAATCTCCTGATGGAGATTGCGTGATTAGAAAGTGTAGGCCTCTCCACCTTATAAAATATCACGAGGTCTGATCAACTAATCCCTTGGAACAACTCTCCAGATTAGTAGTGTCATTGTTTTTGCCACAGAAATAGAGGAAGTAATAGAGACCTTTTGGAGATGCATGACAATAATAGATTGCCATGCTATTTCTGTAACTAGCTAGACGACATCATAGAGAGATGAAGAAACCAAATAATATATTGTAGAATTGAGTCAATCAAGGTATTTTAAAACTTCTTTGATCACATTACGATCAAAAGAGCAGAAAAATAAATCATTTATCTGCAAAAGGGTAAAAGAAGGGAAGAGAGAAGCTTCTACTGTCACATTATTGATCACATCGCTATCCAAATAAAACAACACAAATATGTAACATCCTCTGATCTCTTGTGCATGAACTTATGCAATCAACTCTTTCTTTGGCATTGCAAAAAGAATAAAAACTTTGACTCTACTGGATCAAGATTCTCCTCCTAATCATAAGTGGGACCAATAGCAAATAAAACAAATTTATTAGAAAGAAAATTTTAGAAAAGACAAGAGTCAAGTTATTTAAATCAAAGCAGAAGAACAAAAGATTATAAATCGAGTCATTGTCAACTTCTTTTATATCATCATTGACATCAGATGCTAGATAGATCATAAAAAATAAATCCAAATGATAGTCTAAATAAGAAATTTTTTAGTTGAGGTCTGAAGGCACTGTTTATAATTAAGTAGGTGACAGACTATCTTAGCTTGCGCCGTTGAAAAAGGGAAGAGAAAGCAGCGTTGGGCCCAGATATGGTTGAGTTTATATTATAAACATTATTGTCAGAAAATATAACAAATTAAAGAGGGAAGAGGAGGCAATGTTAGCTCATGCAATTTAGTTAAATTTATTACTAGAACACATCATCTTTGTTCTTAAACATCTCTGTAAAGGTACCTATTGGCAACAAAACTGTAATCCCAGGTCCAGAAGCAATATGTTGTTTAAGGGGCTGCCATTTTGGAAAGGGGTACAACAAGATTCCAAAATTTTTAGGAAGTTTGGTGGAATAGGATCATAGTAGCACCTGAATCACCTAAAATAAGGCTACAAACAGACGGTAACTGTTAAGCATTGCCTTTTAAAAGGGCGAGGAAACTACAATAATCACCAATAAAAAGTCTAAAAAATGTACACAGAACTGTTTAGCATTGATATCTAAAACCCTCAGTTGCTTCAAAGTCCAAGCGATGTTTTTTTTTTCTTCTCTTGCCTAGGGACAACATCATCCACATTAGTCTTCCTCCAAGAAATATCTTGGATGCAAACATGTCAACCGCCTAAAACTTCAAATTAGTGAGCTGCTAAAGGCGATAGCCTTAGGAATTTTTGTATGCAAAGTGCCTCGCATTTCATTATTTTAGTGGAATGAGTTGTGGCTTGCCACAGCTTTGCTCAAAAAAATAAGAAAGCAGGCAAAGGAGAATCTTAGCAATTGATTCATTAGCAAACACTAGATGTCACATTAGTCAATGAATGTTGATTTGCATCCTTCTCTACTCAAACATATGCTTCAAAGTTGTAAAGAAAATTACTTGTAGGAGAAGTAAGTTAAGATTTGCGTTGAGTTAGCAAGTTCAATAAGAATATATTTTCTAATATGCATGGAACACGAATCATAATGCATGTCCTCCGAGTGAGTTCAAAAAGATAAAAGAGGTCTGCAGATATGTTTTATTTGGGTTTACATTGCATCTAAGGTTTTGTGAGAGAGTTTAATAGAGGAGACTATTCTTATAATTTTTTGTTTTTTTTTTCATAGTGGCTATCATCTTTGCTAATATGAAAATAGGTTATCAGACCAAATCATATTAAATCCTCATGTGTTAATTTTTTTTCTTTTTGTTTTCTCTTCTTTGTTATTGATCGCTCCTCCCATACACTCAACTAAGTGGTATTAGATCTTCTCTTTCCATAACAAAGTCTTTACATCAAATTTTAGCCCAAAATTGCTCCCCCTTTCTTATATTTACTCAAAATAACAAACCAAGACATGTTATAAACATGGAGACCAGATGAACTCCTTAAACTCCAGCAGGTAAGGCGTATTGTCCCACCTCCATTATATCAACAACATTTCATAGTTTATATATATTATTCACCTGTCATCAATAAATTAACCAAAAATAGAAAAACACAAGTGGAGCTCAATCTTTAGTCACCATCTATTGCAAGGCCATGGAGTTGGCGAGGGAACACACTGACACCATTTTTTAATAATATTTTAACACAAATAACTTACTATTATAAGCTTGATTTGAGACCTCCAGCTAGCCACAATTACAATATTGGCAGGCAAAAACGCGTCCAAATCAAATGAAGCTGGTCCATATCATCCACTTGATCCACTTGCAAGTCTATGTTCAGAGGCTCCGCTAGCCATAACGTGGTGGTCTATTGTCATCGCTGACTCGATCAACAATAAAAGAATCCACTAAGAATCGAAGGCAGAACATTGGCTAACTGGATTACGATCAAGTAGTGCAATGCTGGAAGACACACGTAGAATAATCTTCTTATATACAGTTATAATAAAACCATATATACTTTGGAGCAATAGAGAAGAATGATATTGATGTAACTTGAGAATCTCTTCCATTGTGAAAGAAAATCTGGCGAACGATTTCACCAAATTTCCCAAGACTTCATTTAACACGAAGTTCTATCCATCAGATACTACATACATTAAATACTGAAAATTTTCTCCAAGCCAAATTCTCGTTCTGGCTCCAATGGAAGAATTCTTTGTAGTAGAGGGGAGAATTTATCAGCTCTAAAGAGACCAAGTGGCAGCAAAAGCAGAGCAAGGGGAAAAGCTATTTCTCAACCATAAAAGAGGAGATAAATTTGAGTAATATTACTAGTTTTTCATTTGGAAGTCCATGGTCGTATAAATGATGTCACATTCATCACAGCGTCGTTGGGAAACAAAGAGGGCCCATCAGGACTTCCACTACTAATAATGACAGTCTACGAGCAAAACATCAATCTCCATCAGCTCATCAATGGACCGTTGAAGAAATGGTGAGGCACTGTAAGTGATTTTGATTTTGATTTCTTGAAATCTTAGGATTCCGTAGGGTTGCAATAAAGATATGTCAATCCAATCAAGCGACTTAGTAAGTGCTTAGAAAACGACCTCACGAGCAGTCTCTGTCTTTGTCTAGCACCTCTTTACAAAGCTTTTTCCAATAAAGATGGCAACCATTGCAGTTGCGCTCCCATCATTTTTGTCCTGAAGGACTCAAGGTGAAAGGATATATGAAGACCTCTGAATGAGAGTTTTTAAGGTGCAATAAATAATGGATATAAACGCAATAGATAGCTGCTTCTCGATGGATGGAAGGAGCTATTCAACCCAGTAACTCTATTACACCCACTAGAAATGGATGAAATCGAGTCCCATGTTGCATTACACGCTCAAATTACACCAGTAATCACAGTGCAGAGGATGAAGTGTTTAAGCATAGCGAAAAGCTGTCAGATGAGTTTAAAGAGAACATCGAAGAAGGTTGGAAGTGTTGGGTGCTCCCTCCACGTAGGAGGAACCGGCCCATGATAACAAACTGCATCACAGTTTGTTACGGAGCTGTTTTCAAAAAAGGGAAAAGAAACTCGGAAATAAAGTAGGGGGAGAGAGATCCATATGTGGGAGATACGAGAGAAGAAAAAAAAATTCCAGATTGGGAGGAGAGAGCGTGTGCGGCCTGAGAGAGATCCAGAGAAGCCCAGGCTTGGAAGAAATCCTGTGCAACCTCAAGAGGTCGATACGGATGAGTCTGAGAGCAGATTTGGGGGGCACGGAAGAGCAACCACACGTTGGTGAGATCCTTCTTGTACCCACATCAACTATTATTTTAAGTTCGAAGTGTTTCCTGATTTTGGGCAAAAAGAAATTAGGATAAAAGTTGTATTCTTTTATTAAGATTAGTGAAGTGCTCTCGGAATTTGTCCCATGGTTTTTCCCTTTTACATTGGAGGTGTTTATTTTATTCCGCATATTCTGTGATTGTGCACGCATAGTTTTTTCATTAAAACACGTTCCGCATATTTGTTCTGAGGGTGATTGAGAGTGTATTCCCAACAATTGTGGTATCAGAACATGGTTGCAAGCCTAGAACAAATTATTTGAGCGTGCCACAGATGGATTCTACCACTAATACTAGCAGGATGATTAGTCTTAATGGCAGTAATTGGTTGATTTGGAAACCAAAGATGATGGATCTCTTGTATTGCAAAGATTTAGCCAAGCCGATTGAGAAGATGGGAGAGAAGCCAGAAAAATATGATGATGAAGATTGGGCTACTATGGATAGAAAAGCAATCAGTGTCATCAGGCAATGGGTGGATGACACAGTATTCCATCATATTTCAAATGAAACCTCAGCCTATGAACTATGGAAGAAGTTAGAAGGGTTGTATGAGAGGAAAACTGCCGGAAACAAAGCATACTTAATCAGAAAGCTTGTAAATCTGAAGTACAAGCCGGGAAAATCAATTGCAGAGCACCTAAATGAGATGAAGAGCATTGTGAACCAGCTGGCCACAATGAAGATGCTTATGGAAGATGAACTCCAGGCACTCCTGTTGTTGAGTTCTCTACCTGATAGTTGGGAGATACTGGTGGTGTCATTGAGTAACTCCGCCCCTGATGGAGTTATCACCATGAGTCAGGCTACTAGCAGCTTGCTCAATGAGGAGGAAAGAAGGAAGGGAACTGGAGAGTCTCAAACACAGACAGATGTACTTGTCACAGAGGGCAGAGGGAGACAGTTTACTAGAAAAGAAAATAACAGAGGCAGAAGCAAATCCAGACCAAGGAAGGAAATCGAATACTACCATTTTCATAAGAAATGACACTACAAAAGTGAATGTAGACTGCTAAAGAAGAAGAACAATGAAGGCGGTAAGGCAGAAGATAAGAAAGATAGAGAGGTAGCAGCAGTTGCCTCAGGAGAAGACATCATTCTATTTACAGAATGTGTTGATCAGTGCTTAGCCACCACATCAAATCAGGTTGATTGGGTGGTGGATACTGGAGCTTCTTATCATGCCACACCCAGGAGAGAGCTCTTCACATCCTACAGGATAGGTGATCTTGGTGTGATCCGAATGAGAAACAATGGTGTTTCCAAAATATGTGGGATAGGAGAAGTAGTGGTCCAGACCCGTGAAGGCAGCAGATTGATACTCAAAGAGGTCAGACATGTTCCAGATCTCAGGATGAATCTCATCTCAGCAGGCAAGCTAGATGAAAGGGATATGTTAGCCAGTTTGGGGGAGATCAATGGAAGTTAATCAAAGGTGCTATGGTGAGTCCAGTTTGGTTAGGGGAGAGGTATGCGCAGCAGAGCATGATACTGCATATTTGTGGCACAAGAGATTAGGCCATATTGGCGGGAAGGGATTGCAAACTCTCGTCAGGGCAGGGGTCTTACCAGAGATACAGGACAGAGTTCTCAGTGATTATACCCACTGTGTGGTGGGTAAGCAGCACATGGTGACATTTCAGAGTAGCTCCAAGAAGAAGACTGGCCTTTTGGAGCAAATGTACTCAGATGTGTGCGGACCCATGAGGGAGAAGACCTTAGGAGGAGCCTCATATTTCGTCACATTTATAGATGATGCTTCCAGAAAGGTGTGGGTTTTTGTTTTAAAGTCCAAGGACCAGGTGACAGCAGTTTTTGAGTTTTTTCACAGGCTTGTGGAGAGGCAGAAGGAAAGCAGTTGAGATGCATTCGTACAGACAATGGGGGAGAGTACATAGGAGTCTTTCACCAGTACTGCAGAGTACAAGGCATCAGACATGAGCAAATAGTGCCAAAGACTCCACAGGAGAATGGAGTAGCTGAGAGAATGAACAGGACAATAGTGGAGAGAGTCAGGTGCATGCTCTCCCAGTCCAAGTTGCCCAAGAGCTTTTGGGGGGAGGCAGTCCAGACAGCATGTTATTTGATAAATAGATCTCCCTCATCAGCTCTAGATAGAGGTGCCAGAGAAGGTGTGGACATGCAAGAATGTCAGATATGATTATCTAAGGATTTTTGGCTGCAGGGCATTTGTGCATGTGCCTAAGGATGAGAGGACAAAGTTAGATGACAAGACAAGACAATGTATCTTTCTGGGGTTTGGTGATGAGCAGTTTGGCTATAAGCTGTGGGACCCAGTTGATAGGAAGGTAGTCAGGAGCAGAGATGTCATATTCTATGAGGATCAAACCATAGAAGACATCAAGAGGGCAGAGCATCAGTCTGAGTCAGATATGTATGGCCCAGTAGATATAGAGCCTGTCAGTCCTCCAGCAGTTCATGCAGATGAGCCAGAGAAACAGCCAGTACAGGGTGCAGATGAGCAGCAGCCTACACCTATTGAGGATACAGATCAGAAGATTCAGATCCCTGAGGAGGAGCTACCGACAGAGGTGAGGAGATCCACGAGAGCAAGGCAACCATCTAGTCGGTATTCAGTGCATGAATATATCATGTTGACAGATGCAGATGAGCCAGAGTCATATGAGGCGGCCCATGTCAGTGAGCAGCGGGAGCAGTGGCAGAGAGCTATGCAGGAGGAGATGGACTCTCTTCTGCATAATCATACATATGACTTGGTAGCTAGGCCCAAGGGGAGAAAGGTACTCAGAAACAAGTGGGTCTACAAGGTAAAGGCAGAAGAGAAAAGCTCACAGCCTAGATATAAAGCACGACTAGTTGTGAAGGGCTTTGCACAAAAGAAGGGAGTTGATTTCGATGAGATATTTTCTCCAGTAGTGAAGATGACCTCAATCAGGACGGTGTTAGGATTGGCAGCTAGCATGAACATGAGGTAGAGCAGTTGGACGTGAAGACAATATTCTTGCACGGTGACTTAGAGGAAGAGGTCTATATGGAGCAGCCTGAAGGTTTCAAGGTGAAAGGCAAGGAGCACATGGTGTGCAGACTCAGAAAGAGTCTGTATGGTCTCAAGCAGGCGCCCCGACAGTGGTACAGAAAGTTTGAGGCTTTCATGGTACAGTTGGTTATAAAAGAACAACCACAGATCATTATGTCTTCATTAGAAGGTTCCCTGGAGGTGATTTTATCATCCTTCTCTTATATGTGGATGATATGTTGATTGTTGGGCAGGACTCCAGCAAGATTGCCACATTGAAGAAGAGTTAGGGAAAGCTTTTGATATGAAGGATATGGGGCCAGTGAAACAAATATTGGGGATGCATGTATTCAGGGATAGACAAGCATGCAGGTTATGGTTGTCCCAGAAGAAATACATAGAGAAGTGCTTCAGAGATTCAGCATGAGCAATGCCAAGTCAGTGGCATGTCCACTAGCTGGACACTTCAAGCTGAGTTCAGAGCAGAGCCCAGCCTCAGAGGAAGAGAAGCAGGAGATGAAGAGAGTCCCTTATGCCTCAGCCGTGGGAAGTCTTATGTATGCTATGGTCTGTACTCGACCAGACTTAGCATATGCAGTTGGCTTAGTGAGTAGGTTCCTAGCGAATCCAGGAAAGGAGCATTGGGCAGCAGTCAAGTGGATCATGAGGTACTTGAGAGGTACAACTAGCTTGAGTCTTTGTTATGGACAGGGAGAACCTGTGTTACAGACATATACAGATGCAGATATGGCAGGAGATGTTGACTCCAGGAAGTCCACATCCGGTTACTTGGTTACATTTGCAGGAGGTGCAATTTCATGGCAGTCCAAGTTACAGAAGTGTGTTGCATTATCGTCCACAGAGGCCGAGTACATAGCAGTGACAGAAGGATGCAAGGAGATATTGTGGCTGAAGAGATTTCTTCAGGAGCTGGGTGTTAGACATGATACTTATGTGGTCTATTGTGACAATCAGAGCACTATTCACCTGAGCAAGAATCGACTTTTCACTCCAAGTCGAAGCACATTGATATGCGTTATCACTGGATCAGACAGGTCCTGGAAAAGAAGCAGTTGCTGTTGAAGAAGATCCATACAGATGATAATGGATCAGATATAATGACAAAGTCATTACCTATCAAGAAGGTTGAAGCTTGTAGAAAGAAAGCAGGCTTGGTGGATTTCCCACGTAGTCGGGAGGGGGAGATATTGTTGGTGCTCCCTCCACGTGGGGAGGGAACCGGTCCATGATAACAAACTGCATCACAGTTTGTTACGGAGCTGTTTTCAAAAAAGGAAAAAAAATTCGAAATAAAGTAGAGGAGAGAGATCCGTATGTGGGAGATACGAGAGAAGAAAAAAAAAATTTCAGATTGGGGGAAGAGAGCGGTGTGCGGCCTGAGAGAGATCCAGAGAAGCCCAGGCTTGGGAGAAATCCTGTGCAACCTCAGGAGGTCGATACGGACGAGTCTAAGAGCAGATTTGGGGGGCACGGAAGAGCAACCACACGTTGGTGAGATCCTTCTTGTACCCACATCAACTATTATTTTAAGTTCGAAGTGTTTCCTGATTTTTGGGCAAAAAAAATTAGGAGAAAAGTTGTTATCTTTTATTAAGATTAGTGAAGTGCTCTCGGAATTTGCCCCGTAATTTTTTCCTTTCACATTGGAGGGGTTTTCCACGTAAATTTGGTGTTTTTGTGTGGTGTTTATTTTTATTCCGCATATTCTGTGATTGTGTACGCATAATTTTTTCATTAAAACATGTTCCGCATATTTGTTCTGAGGGTGATTGAGAGTGTATTCCCAACAGGAAGAACCAAAAGCTAATTAAGCATGTGATTAGAAGAATGCTCTGAATATTACTACAAACTTGAACATAAATTTAGACAAAGCTTGTAAGGCAAACCTGGTAGATAATATGTTTCCAAAAGTTCAAATCTATGCGGTGGCCTATCCTTCAATTATCTGTTTTTCAATCAATCATTCTCTTTGGTTGGCAATGTTTTGGCTTAATTGAGTTTGGTTCATAATAACAATATCTACAAACCGCTGCGTCCATGAATGGACTTAAAATGAATCACAGTATATTGATGTCCAGTCCTTCAGTTAACCAAACAAACAACATTTAGTCCTTATTGACCAACCATACAACGCTTGATTCACCATACTAATTCACTTAAATTTTTGATCATTTTCACTGTATAAAAATTGCATGTATTATGTACAGTAAGAAGGTAACTGCGTGATGAAAAATAACTGTATGCTTAGTGCAGTAAAAAGGCATAGAAATTAAAGAGAATTAATATGATCGGCCAAAAGAATTGAATATTATAGTTTGGTCCACTGAAGAGCCGAACTGATGTTAATTTGTTCAATGAACTAGTGAGCACCTAGCCGATTGTGTGCTGGCGACTTGAAGAAACTTTAAAACTCACTGTCTTTAACTCAGCCTGGTTGTTGACTCGTTTGATAGTCTGAAATGAAGTCTTTTAAAGTCCCAAATACAGGCTAGTTGTAGCAGTACTGGAATCAGAGCTTCTGAAAAGCAGAACTCTGTTACTTACTTCTGCAGTAGGCCTAATAAAAGCGGACAAGTTCATTATCAAGGTGGTATCACGGAGATCTGGATACCTGGCAATCAGCTAGGAACCACCGTCACACAACAGGGCAACCATCCATGAGGAGACTAAGCCATGCAATATAGAATGTATCAATTAAATCAATATATTTCGAAGCATTGGAAATTCTTCGAGCATACAGGAAACACCATCATGCATCGCCAGAGATTCCATAGATGACTTCTATATATACGAGAATAGCATCTTTAGCCAACCATCCTCAGGATTATTCATTGGGTTGTCATACTTCAAGGAAAAAACTTGTTGATTATTCATTGGGTTGTCAGGATTATCCATAGCCAACCGCCAATGAACAGTGACACGGCTTAGAAAACTCCCCCTCCGACCATAAAGAGGAGTATCCATAAAACAGCCAGGTGAACCACCAATACTTGGCCGTCTAACTACAGAAGTAGCACATATCCGACTTTCACGTCTTGAAGTCCACAAGGCTAACCAGTCCTGAATTTGTACCCCTACACAACAATGATGGCACTTCAATGTAAGACCACTTGAAATCATTCGTTGCAATAAGCCATCCATTTTTTTAACAATCTTACTTGTGAAAAATTATATTGCAGACACTGAAAGCATGCAAACTAAAGAAATACTTTAAGGTTTCATACTCTCCGTTTTAAGTATCATAACATCCAACCTTTGGAGAACTCAAAATATCATCTTCCCATCAATCTTGATCGACACCCCTTCAGTATTTGTAATTTTGCATTGGCATCTGTGGACCAGAACTTCAATTAGATCTTTTTCACGTCCTGTTCCTCTTTTTATTTGGACGGCAGATGCAGATCAGTACAACAGCAAGACCCAAGGCATTACACACTTTCAGTTTATTTAGAGTAAGTTGCACATTTTTAAAAAGACCTGTTTCTCATTCAGCAATTCAGTGCTACACATTAGATAGCAGGGCAAAAACTTGAAACTTGTGGCATATAAACATATCTGAATATAACTCAACTCATCTAAGCCTTTTCCCAGCTACATGGGGTCGGCTACATGAATCTGCTTTCTCTTCTCTGCTCTATTATTTAGTAAATTCATGTTTTAATGGATTTGACAAGTTTTACGCTAGCTGTCAGCTATCCAACACAACTCTTCTTCTTTATCCGGGCTTGGGACCGGCCTTGACATAGTTATAAACATATCTGAATCCATAAAAATAATCCATATCTTGGTTTTACCTTCAAAGCTTTCATCTAATTACATGTAGACGAAGACATGGCACGTAGACATTGTCCAAATTACACCAATCTAGATTTTCTTTGGGATCACAATCATAAAAAATAAAATGCTTACTAAGAAAATAATTTACGTTAATATTCTGAAAACAGCTAGCTCATGGTAGCAAGTTGACCCAGTAAACAATCACCGATCATATAGTTATAATTGAATCTGGTACCAGATATTGGTTGGAAACATCAAATTATCTGGAATCCAGGTTGCTGAGGGAAGAAGAGATTTGCTGGCCGCTCCCAGTCCAAAATTCAGGATTTCATGCATCATGGATCTCGTATTACCAGGTCATCTGCACGGGAGATATCTGTTCTGATGAATCTGACACAGAATTTCAGCTAACAGCCATGAACAAATTAAAAGCATGGCATATCAGTCTCTGATCATGGCGTGGATCTCATATCACCAGCTGACGTGAGTATAGAAGAGGCGACTTGGTCTTCAATCCATACCAACCTCTGCTGTAAGGAGGAACAACCATATTGAGTCAACAGATATTCAATCAGCCGAAACATTAGGTTTATATGACAACACCTTTCTATAACAACAGCACCAGAAAGCAACTGAAACAAGAAAGAGCGGTGGGTGCACTTTAATTTCATTTTTATTTTCATTGGCAAATTCATAAGCAGTTCTTTTAATTTTCACCTAAGCTCAGAAATCAGCAGGCAAATGTAGTGGAGCCTTATTCTTCAGAGGATTACATATAGCAAAATTAAACAGCATCACAAAGATTACAAGTCAAAGAATTCCGATAAAATAAGCAAAAAGAATCTTAACAAAACACAATGTAGTTTTGTTTTAACTTAGAATGCAAACACAAGTAATCAATCAATAGAGGAAAAAGGGTCTGCCTGAGAAATTTAAAGCATAGAAAACTAAGAAAAATCCATTTTGAATTTATGCAATGGCTACCACCAAAGGAAGGTATCATCGAACCAAACATTTATATTGACCAGAAAGTTAGGACTCGTGTACAATCTAAATTTCATCAGAAGATGTACCTAAAAGTGGGGTCAGTATGAACCATCCATCAGTTCTTGGTGCCTGAGGAACAAAGATATCGGAGCAAATACTCATTGGAAGAACATGTATCTGTCAGATCCTGATGCAGTTTTGTGATTGCCTTCTGCAAGGACCTTAGTGCTGGAAGCAGGCTTCTGGAATTCTGCTGGATGAAATGCCCATGAGCCTTGCAGAGCTCCTGCAATGTATAATTGTCATTTAGAGATGCACATGCAGGTATACCACAATTTGAACAGCTTAATTCTCATAAAATATATAGCAGTAATCATACCTGACTCCACTGAAGAATAAATTCCAGGTGTGGACAGCTTTCTAAAAGATCAGCAAATGCTTCAATTAATCTCTGCAAATATTTGAAAGGGATGGACGAAGAAACAGTTGGTATATCTGATGGATTCACAGCAAATATGCCAAGCACCAAAGAGGTAAACATAAAAAATTTAGTAGTGCAACATCTTAGCAAAAGCATTTCCCAGTCAAAGTATTAAATGACACTATTACCAAAAGGAACTTTGAAGATCATAAATAAGATCGAAGAAATTATGAAGCCCGACCTGGTCTGCAACGTCATACATGCATATGTATTTGCTACTGCCTCCAGCTAGAATATAGCTTCCATCAGCCGAATAGCATAAGGTAGTAAAATATTTTCCTGAACTTGAATTAGCTGCTGATCTCCTATCTGTCATGAGACGTCCACCAGCAATGTCCCTGCGGCCCTCAATTGTGTACATCAAAAGGCCATCTATGGGATCCCAGAAGTGAATTTGACCATCTAATGTGCTGCAAGCCAGCTGCTTTCCATCTGGACGATATACACAGTAAGAACATCATGCGTATGTGGAAATGTTTCTACTGCACCTTTCCCTTCAAAAACATCCCACAATCGAACAGTTTTGTCCCATGAAGATGAAGCCAGAACAGCCTAAGAAGTAAAACACCATGGAGATTTTCAACATAAAAAGTAAAAGTGCAGAATTGTAATTTTGCTTATAAAATAAAGATACAGTTAAAATAAGTGCCATGATCAATGACAAATGTCAGTTTTTTTTTTTTTTTTTGACATTAAACAGAAAAAAAACGAAGAAAACAATTGAACAAAGTTACATAAGGCTGCACTTTTTGGCATTGTAACCAGCAAGCTGAAGATTAGAGTCACATCAAGATGCAACACACTTTTTAAGTATCCACACATATTAGAACACTATATCCGAAAATAAAAAGGAAAAACATATTAAAACATAAACAAACTCACATTTGTAGGCGAAAACGTTAAACCATGAACTGGTCCCTCATGACCACCAAGAACATCCAACAAACGACCAGTCTTCATTGACCAAACAAATATCTGAGAAGATATATACGAACAAACATTGTTAAGAAGATAACCAAGAATGCTAAAAAGCATCAACCATATGACAAGGTTTGTATGCTTCATTGACACATACCTCAAATGAATCAAGAGTTCCAGCACAAATCACCTCACCACTCGGGTCAGATGCTAAAGAGACAAACTGCCTAGGAGAAGGAGTAGTAAATGTTCTGAAGTTCCGATAACGAAATAAATCCCAAGCACGAACAGTGCCATCTAGAGATGCACTCAGAAGACAATGATTATTGGCCATAAAATGGACTGCAGTAACAGCATTAGTGTGCTCAGAAAATGTTATGAAACAAAACCCTGATGAAACTGTCCATACCTGCCATGAATAAACATTTAGGGTTAATTCGTTGCCAATATGTGAGCATTCATAGAAAAAACACAAATGAATCTGCCAGAGCAAATGACAATATATAGCAAGCCATGGCTATTCTACATAAGATTTTCTACAGAAACTGATGTAGGTCTGATCCTGAAGGACTACTGAAGCTATAAAAAATATGATCCGATTTTCCATCTTTGATCTTGAGAAAGGAACCAGATCAAAAGTTTTCTGGTTAATGGCAGAAAATTGATAACTAATGGCAAATCCAATCAAAATGGACGAATCCTCAGCCCAACTAGGTTACATGAGTTTCACCAGAACAAACCCAGAAATTTAGAACTGTGAGATTGAAATGGTCCAACTTATTCTGCCACAAAAAATGCATGCCTATAGCAATGAGAAAACAACAAGAGTCTGTCGCATTTTCTCCAGTCAACATTTATCATTAGTACTTCTTCTCTTGCGTTTTATGCAAAATTATGGAGGGCAAACACATAGCATATTATCATAATCATGAGCATCAAGCTTTCTCTTAGAAATTGGGATTGGCTTCAGCAATTATCATCTAATAATCATAATTATTAGGGGTGATTTCCTGTATCATTACAAGTATTCATGAATTTTTTCACGCAAGCACGCCAAATTTAGCGCATAGCTCCTCCCAACTTTTCTAAGGCCTCCAATATAAATTCAGATGCCTCCACCTACAGGAGGCTACATAAAACTTAAAGGAAAACACTTTGTACAGCCTCCGGTGCAGCAAGGCCTACATGGGCTGCTCCTTTCTATTGGTCCACATGGATCCCATGTGGCCTGACATGATGGGACAGAATAGCAGAGAGATAATGTTACTTTTTAATCGTACATCCATTAAAAGTCGTTCATTTCACCATTGAAGACGAAAATAGCCTACTTCAACCCGCCATCTTATTTGGATTTTGCTGATAAAAATCGTAAGGTTCTGGCCTAGAAGACTCACGACACCCTTAGTTCAAGACCCACGACACCCCAGTTCAAGACCACGACACCCCTAGTTCTTCAAGACCCACGACACCCTAGTTCAAGACACGACACCCTAGTTCATCAGTTCAAGACCCATGACACCCTAGTTCAAGACCAACGACACCCCAGTTCAAGACCCACGACACCCCTAGTTCAAGACCCACGACACCCCAGTTCAAGACCCACGACACCCTAGTTCAAGACCCATGACACCCTTAGTTCAAGACCCACGACACCCCAGTTCAAGACCACGACACCCCTAGTTCAAGACCCATGACACCCTTAGTTCAAGACCCACGACACCCCAGTTCAAGACTCACGACACCCCTAGTTCAAGACCCACGACACCCCAGTTCAAGACCCACGACACCCTAGTTCAAGACCCACGACACCCCTAGTTCAAGACCCACGACACCCTAGTTCAAGACCCACGACACCCTCAGTTCAAGACCCAGGACACCCCAGTTCAAGACCCACGACACCCCAGTTCAAGACCCACGACACCCCTAGTTCAAGACCCAGTTCAAGACCCACGACACCCCAGTTCAAGACCCACGACACCCTCAGTTCAAGACCCATGACACCCTAGTACAAGATTCAAGACCCACGACACCCCTAGTTCAAGACCCACGACACCCCAGTTCAAGACCCACGACACCCCTAGTTCAAGACCCATGACACCCTTAGTTCAAGACCCACGACACCCCAGTTCAAGACTCACGACTAGTTCAAGACCCACGACACCCAGTTCAAGACCCACGACACCCTAGTTCAAGACCCACGACACCCCTAGTTCAAGACCCACGACACCCCAGTTCAAAACGTAGTTCAAGACCCACGACACCCTCAGTTCAAGACCCATTAGTTCAAGACCCACGACACCCCAGTTCAAGACCCACGACACCCCTAGTTCAAGACCCACGACACCCCTAGTTCAAGACCCACGACACCCTAGTTCAAGACCCATGACACCCCTAGTTAAAGACCCATGACACCCCAGTTCAAGACCCACGACACCCTTAGTTCAAGACCCACGACACCCAGTTCAAGACCCACGACACCCTTAGTTCAAGACCCACGACACCCCAGTTCAAGACCCACGACACCCTAGTTCAAGACCCATGACACCCTCAGTTCAAGACCCACGACACCCCAGTTCAAGACTCACGACACCCCTAGTTCAAGACCCACGATACCCCAGTTCAAGACCCACGACACCCTAGTTCAAGACCCATGACACCCTAGTTAAAGACCCATGTCACGGTCCCTCCCACCTTAACCACACCCACGCGACCACCACCAAAGTGCTTCAGAATTTCCGGCTTTCACCATCAAAATTTTGAGGACGCCGTCGCCTCACGTTCCCAAATACTACACATCACATCCGTGTTCTTCGCAATTTGGCCTCGGAACAGACATTAAAAAAACAAAACAAAACAAAACAAGAAAAGGAAACAAAAAGATCAAAACTAAAATTAAGGCATGGACGACGGCGACTTGAACAGTTGAACCTATGAATTCATCTGTGGATGGAACGATACAGAAGAAGAAGAAAATAAAACGGAGAATGATTATTGGAAGTGTGGAGGTTGGGAGAAGACGAAGTAGGTGCGGCGGAGGAGATCGGGGTTTTCTCGTACCCGGAGAAGACCTCCTCCCAGATCTCGCGAAGGCCCGGAGGATGAGTCGTGGTGGCAGGGAGAATTGAGCGAGAGGAAGCGGTGGAGGAGCTCCCGCAGCTACGAGCTCCTTCTCGACGATCATTGCAGCATTGAGCCGACTCCTTCACCACCACCACTAGGGGTGTCGTGGGTCTTGAACTGGGGTCGTGGGTCTTGAACTAAGGGTGTCGTGGGTCTTGAACTGGGGTGTCGTGGGTCTTGAACTAGGGTGTCGTGGGTCTTGAACTGGGGTGTCGTGGGTCTTGAACTAGGGGTGTCGTGAGTCTTGAACTAAGATAACTAGGGGTGTCGTGGGTCTTGAACTGGGGTGTCGTGGGTCTTGAACTGGGGTGTCGTGGGTCTTGAACTGAGGGTGTCGTGGGTCTTGAACTAGGGTGTCGTGGGTCTTGAACTGGGGTGTCGTGGGTCTTGAACTAGGGGTGTCGTGGGTCTTGAACTAGGGTGTCGTGGGTCTTGAACTGGGGTGTCGTGGGTCTGAACTAGGGGTGTCGTGAGTCTTGAACTGGGGTGTCGTGGGTCTTGAACTAAGGGTGTCATGGGTCTTGAACTAGGGGTGTCGTGGGTCTTGAACTGGGGTGTCGTGGGTCTTGAACTGGGTGTCGTGGGTCTTGAACTAAGGGTGTCAGGGTCTTGAACTAGGGGTGTCGTGGGTCTTGAACTGGGGTGTCGTGGGTCTTGAACTAGGGGTGTCGTGGGTCTTGAACTGAGGGTGTCGTGGGTCTTGAACTGAGGGTGTCGTGGGTCTTGAACTGGGGTGTCGTGGTCTTGAACTAGGGGTGTCGTGGGTCTTGAACTGGGGTGTCGTGGGTCTTGAACTAGAACTGGGGTGTCGTGGGTCTTGAACTAAGGGTGTCGTGAGTCTTCTAGGCCAGAACCTTACGATTTTTTATCAGCAAAATCCAAATAAGATGGCGGGTTGAAGTAGGCTGGAGCATTTTCGTCTTCACACCAATGGTGAAAAGGCTGAACGACTTTTAATGGATGTACGATTAAAAAGTAACATTATCTCTCTGCTATTCTGTCCCATCATGTCAGGCCACATGGGATCTATGTGGACCAATAGAAAGGAGCGGTGCAGCCCATGTAGGCCTTGCTGCACCGGAGGCGGTGTACAAAGTGTTTTCCTTTCAAATCCCTGATACATGCCCAAGCCATCTCCATACGCTTTCCATCAGTATGTCCTTGATTGACATAAATTCTTCTAAAGTGCCAGAAAGTTATTGAAGTGATACAAACATTGGATAGGTACATCAAGCTTTACATCCAAGCCCCAAATAGAAGACTCCATGACCCAATGATTTATATACAATTTTTCACAGCCCTCCTTAGCACGGATTATAACAGTTGAACTACACTGAGATAACAGAAAAGAATAAGATGGCACAATGAATTAAAACGTGCAACTCATAACTTAACGAGCAATCAATTATCATAAATCAACAGGTCTTGACTGGAATATTGATTGTTTATTGCTAATACTTTTTGAAAATATCATTTAACAGTAAAATACATTGCTACTTTCGGAGGGGAAATTGAGTTTAGCCTTGAAATCTATGTCACTGCACACAGACAAATGCAACTTGCAGTAAAAAAACATAGGAATATAAAGCCTTGAACTAGTTTTAAGGTCGTAGATTAGATAGCTCGTTTGCATATCAAGTCAATAAACGCTATAGCTACAGAATCTAAGGTTGTTAAGGACAAGAAAAGGGTGTCAGCTCAAGAAAAGTAAATAGATTAATCAGATAATTGAGAGAAACAGAAAGAAGATGTTCATGACTCCTGGAAGTTGAAGTTACCTTGACTTTGTTATCATCAGCTCCTGTAGCCAGCATCTGGGAGTCAGGCGAGTATGCTATGCAGTTCACATCAAAATAATGACCCTGTTGTTTTAAGATATAGCTCTCCGAGCGCCACTCCCACAAGCAGCTGCCCAAGCTTCGCACAACCAAAGGTTAACCAGTTTCCAAGCTTGTTAAATAGTGCCGCGGTGATCTTCTCCCTGGATATAGAAAGCAAGTGAATGCAGACAAAGTCTGGCATCTGGTACAGCCCAAAAATCCCATGGGAAAACCCAACCACAACCATATCAAGCTCCCGATGGTAATCACAAGCTGTTAACTTCTCTGGTGACTGCATGAAAAAATCCTTCTTTAACAACTCCCATTTTGCTGTATGGAGGGGGATTTCTGATTCTTCAGTATTAAGACCATCCAAATTCATTGGTTTTATGTCATCGTTTTCCAATTCGACGGAATTTCGACGGGATTTCCTCCAGGAGGCCTCTGCTCAGGTGTACCGGGAGAAGGAGGATCCGAAATATCCCCTTTGGAGTGATCAAAATTTGGACTTTCCTCCAAGTTCCAGGTGAAAATGGCTCCATCTCTCGATACGGTATACACCTTGCAGACCCTTTTAGTTTTCTTCTCGGTGGCAAAGAAGGCGCCAACAATGGCTTCCCTATGCCCTAAAAACAGAAAGGGTTTATGAGGACCCTTCGATCTCTGCAAGCAGAAGAGCCTCACGGTGAGATCCTTCGACCCGGCAAGGAGGTACTTTGAATCCGGGCTCCAGTCCAGCGCCGTCACGGCGGCGGCGCAGTCTGGGAGCGTCCGCTCGAGGTGGAAGGGGAAGAACTCCTTGCGGAAGCCCGGAGACCGCCAGATCTGGATGAGCTTGCCAAGGCCGACGGCGATAAGGGCGCCGTTGGGACTGAAGCGAACAACGCTGACGGGCTTCTTGAAGGTCATTCGGTGGAGGACGACGCGGCGGCGCAGGTTGACGAAGAAGGCGCGGGCGGCGTCGTCAACAGCAAGGAGGAAGTTACCGTCCGGGGAGACGGCGATGCGGGCGATGTTGGATGAGGCTTCGAAGGGGAGGGTGAGGGTTTGGGACTTGGCGAGGTCGGTGGCAGCTATGCGGTTGCCGACAGGGGAGTATAGGATGGTGTTCTCCGCCACCACGGCGTTACCGCCGCGGTACGGAGCGCCAAGTAGGTTCTGGAAGCGGAAATTCATGGCGGAAAGACGATCCCCCTCCTCGAGCTTCTCAGCTAAAGGGAGGCCGGAGCAAGGGTTAAAACCCTAGCTCTAGATCCGCGAGCGCTTAAACCCTAGAAACGCAAGGGGGAAGAGAGGCCAGCGTGGGCTTTGGGCCGAACCGGCTGGGGTGTCTTGGAACATGGGCTGTCCGGGGTCGGTAGGGCCGGACCTGGCCCGGAAGCATGGAGATCTCCAGACCCGAACCGTTAAGACGCCGATGATACGGGTAAGCGGATCCTGTGATACGGGTAAACTTAGAAGTCCAGACCTTAAGCTGATCCAAGTCCCCCATCGGAGTCTATACCATGAAGTCCTAAATTCTAACCCATCAAAGAAAATTTGAGGCAAATAAATTGAAATATCGATATTTTTTTTAAGCACACATAACCTGTTGGATTGTCATGAAATTCAATTTTTTTTAGTCAAAATATCTATCTTCTTTAAAATAAATAAACAATTAATTTTTTTAATATTTAAATAACAGGGCCACAGTAGCTTTTTTGGATTAAAAAAAAAAGGTTTGGACTAGATAGAGGTTAGCTATATAGTCAAAAATATGGAGGGAGCAACAGAAAACTAATTACATTTAAAATGATTTTGACAGGTTTTTAATAGAGAAATTATGTGTTAAAAATAAGAAAATATATTAACTGGATAAATTTTGATTTTGCTTGTTTCTTCTCAAAATAGTTTGAATGCACGACAAAAAGAATACGATAATCAAAAAGCTGAATTTAAATAAAAATTCAATATAAAGTGAAAGTTATGTTAAGTAAATCATATAGTAAAAGTATAAATAAGTAAATAATCATGATGCAATTTTTGTTTTAGGGTCTCACAATAAAAGCCATACAATTTTTATTTTTTATTTTTTCCCTCTTTCTTTCTTTCACAAAAGCCACATATTTTTTCTTTTTGAAGCCTTTTCTTTTCTTTTCTTTTTTTTTTCCCTTTCATTTCCTAAAAACCAATAGAAAGTCATCTAATTTTTCTTCACAAAAGTAGTAAAATTATACTTTCATTTATTATAATTATTAACATTGAAATCTAATCGTTTACTTATCAATTAAGGTGGAATGATGATTTATTTGAATTCGTGCTTTCAATCTGCCAATTGAATTCCTATATTATGACTTTTTTAAAGAAAATCCTTTCGATGCTTTAGTCGCCACGATAGGAAAGAGGGCTTCAATCTCCGTGAATGAGAGCTTTGAGTTCTAAAACATTTCTTATCTTACACTTGAGTAATATAGGATTGTTTTTATAGATGTCTTTTGAGAAAAAGTGTTGGAGTTAAGCTCAATTAAATGGAGAGAAAAAGAAGAATTTTTACTAAATTATTTGATTGAATCTTCATACGAATAGAGACCAAATCCCATAGTAGTTAATAAGATCTTCAGAATAAGAAAAAAACTAATTAATCTAAAAAAATTGAATATATCAAATTTTATCATCATATGGATGTTATTATCGATCTTGTACCATGATTCTCTTGTACCACGGTAATAATAAATACAAAAAGTTCATTAAAGCATAAAATTTACATTTGAGCAAGAAGTAGCCAAGGGTATATATATATTCTATAAAGAGAGAATTTGAACATGAAAAAGTACTCTTGGTATGAAGTCAAAAAAGATTAAACGCTTATTAGTTGAAAGAAAATTATGAAATAGATATGAAAGCTACTTAATTCTTTTTTTTTCAAAAAAAAAAAGCCTTAGATGAAAAAGCTCCTAAAAATCACGCAAGAGTTTCATTGCATCCGACAATTAGCGTGTCATGCATATGTGTGCACATACCAAAGACAAAAAAATATATTTTATTCTTAGCACGCTTGTGCACATGCATCGCACACTAATCATCAAGCGGGTGTGTGCTATCTGCACCGCATCCAATGTATAAAGACTTTTTCTCTAAACGAAGCTAAATGACCCATTCATTCATAGAGCTTTCTCCTTTCAAATCCGTCTTAAACAACTCAACGGCTACCCCTTTTTTCAAAGCTACCCTTTGCTTTCATTGATCCGTAAAAAATCATCAGCCTATTAACCTTTAATTATCAACGCTTACATCCAAGAAATCTATCAATTCTTTTGGACGATACCTCACAACCAAACAAGAAAGAAAATGTATAGACAGACGTATATCATTGAAGATTACGCATCTTTTAGGTAGCTAAAGTATGAAGCAATTTCTAATATTCTAATTCACCATACGAATCTCCAAAAGATCCAAATGCTAGTATTCAAATATCAGTAATCATTCCGGTGCATCTTCAACCCTTGCATCTTTTTTTCAATATGTTGCTCATATCCAACTCCAAAAGAAACAAACAAGCTTGTCACTATCTATTTAGGATCGACTTTGTTGGTGCCAAATTGATATTCACGATTAGATACCAATCAAATGATGTCATTGATACGACATCTATGGCTAAAGTTCCACCAATAGAAGGATCATGGGTCGTATACTTTTTTTATTTGCATTCATAGCCTCCTCATATATTACAATCCATTTGGGATTGACTTTGCAGATGATGCTTAGCCTATCAAAGGCTTGATATAACACTAGTGACGTAAGCAATACAACATCCTTGGATAGCTAATAACAAAAGAAAGAAAATTATGGCTTTCCCACTCAACTTTTAAACTAAAAGAATTGCTTTAACACATAAAAAGTGCCTTTTTTTTTTTTTTTTTTTCCTCCTAAGAGAGTCCAACATTTTCAGATAAAAACATGCTTTACACCATCAAATTTATTTTAATTTTTACTTAAAATTTATTTTAATTTTTAAACTTTCAAGTATTACAACTTAATTTATAATGCTTTAAAAATATTACATTTTTGATATTTTATTATATTATATCAATTAATATTGATAGAATAATTAATGCATCACTCTCTCAACTAGCTTAAGCGTTCGTAATATATAGAATAACATGTTAGTTATTTCATCAGTTTTAACTAATTTATATCATGAAATATTAGAAAAAAATATTTTTTAAGCATGAAAGATTAAATAGTAACAATTGAAAGTTTAAAGATTAAAATAAATTTTAAGTAAAAATATACTTTTGTTCCTTAAATTTTTGCTCAAAATTTATTTTGATCCTCAAAATTTTAGTTATTACAATTTAATCCTTTGTATTTTAAAAGTATTGTAATATTGACATTTCATCGTATGAGATCAATTGAAATCAACGAAATAGCTAATGCGTTATTCTAACATAAACATATGAACCAATTGATAAGGTAGAACTGATAAAGATATAGACTAAAAGATATGCTTTATGTTATGTCTTTATATTTTAATGAGAATTCATTTTGAGCAATGTATGCCATTTACTATATATGTGCATGTGTCTAGTATTTACAAAGAGTATTTGATCTAGTGTGTAGAGTACGGCTTACACACAGAAGACTAGATCATCGGTTCTTTTGGAATACAAGTTTATTGTTCACAGTTTTAGATGGAATTGGACACACCATCAGTAGAACTGTAGCACAAATTTTTAGTAGGTCTGTCTTGACTACGGGGAATGGTTTATTCTAACTATTTGTGCTAGTACACTTTGTGTGTATTGAACAGGACCCAGTTGAGTTAATTATTTTATACTGACTTTATAAAATAATTTAAAACTCATGAATATTATGATTACTTATGCTCTTAATCCGAATTCTATTTCTAGACACGTGTATGTAGTGATTATTGCTTTGATTACACATAGAGTGAGATTCTATATGAGTCAATAAACTCAGTGGGTTGGGCAATAACATTATATATATGGTGAATATTAATAGTTGAAGGAATCCACGTCCTGTTAATTGGATTGATGATATCCCCTTGAGAAAGCTTATAAGTTTTGATTGTATCAAATCTTGCAAGTGGATTTTGAATCCGATACATCAAATAAGTTAAGTGGATAAGTCTCAAGGATAATAAAAGCCAATTAAATTATATTGTCAGTAATTAAATTTAATTGGTGGATATCTGTAATCTTAACGTGGGGAGATAATAAGTATTTAATATTAAAGGCTCGAAAATATAAATTCGAATATGATTAGGAGTACAATTATAATTCTTTAGTGGAATGAATTGTAATTTACGTAATTGAATCCTAACCCGGGTAGGATTGGGAGATTTAATTACGTGGGAAGTCCTTTTCATATTTGCCTATTGGTCCCTGTTGTAGCCCTATAAATACCCTCTCAGTTGGTTGCTAGGGTTAACGTTTTTGAGAAAAAGAAAAACAAGAAACCCTAGGTCGGCCGAGAGATCCCACCATCTTGTGAGAGAAGGAAGGTATTTTCGGGAATACGGCGGAAGGCTAAAAGGTTGAGGTCGAGCAATCGAATCAAAGTGTTCCAAAGTTCAAATCTGAAGGTATGATCTTATACTCATAGATTAGAACGGTAAAATTTTTTTGGTATTACTCATATACGCTATAGCCGTGATCTTGGGGATATTCCGCGCTTCCCAATAAGAACAATGGCTATTCTATTAAATTTGATTGATCTCTTGAAATAAGATATTTAAATTAATATTCTTAAAATATAGATGTTAAACTATAACAACTGAGAGGTTAAGGATCAAAATAAATTTTGAGTACGAGTTTGCTACCTTGGCTTACTGAAAAATTCTTTCTTTGTACCTATATATATATATCAATAAACAGAAGCAACATGATATGCTCTTGATTCGAGCAGTATATGCCATTATCCAAATTCAAAGCAAACCCCTCCTTCAAAGACAGCAATGAGAGAATCCAGCGAATGCCCATGCAGTGTAAAATTGAAACATATCAACGTTATGGGTCCCAGCTGCCAACCGGTTAGCCGCCCAGCTGAACAACCACTCATCATAAGCCCATTGACTCACCCTCCCTCATTGCCTTCCACCATCGAATTAGAAAAAATGACACGGATCCTGTGCTCAAACATTGCACTCCAGCAAAATCTTTGTTGTGCCTTGCTGCACTCACCAATCCGAATAGCTAGCTAACTTCAACGTACGTCTGGCCAACAAGTGTTTGAATGGGATCGATCGAGGTCCTTAGGTATGCCATCATCTCTCTTTGAAAAGTTACATGGTGGTGAAGTTCAAATCAAGGTTTGAATGAATTGAAAACTCCATGAAGTGATTCTAATTAATTAGCACCGTGTCCCACGGCCATGGAGATGCCTCAGTCTTAAGGACTCTAGATGCTAAAAAGGCAGTCTAGATGCCAAGAAGGCACTTGGATACCGTTTTAGCGTCGAGAATCTTGTCCTCCCGCTAATGAACAAAAGTAAATGCTACGAACGAGTCCACAGCTTCCCTAGCGTATCCATGGCGCATCCATGGCAGAGTTGAATCAGCTGGCACCTAATGGATCTACAACCACAACGGCCAGGCAACATGAATCTCCATTCCTTTAGTTTGACTCGATTTGATTCCCATATACAGCATGTAGTTTGTGATGCATGACTTTTGAGCAAATTGTAAGAAAAAAAAAAAGGAAAGATGAAGTAATGAATCTTAACATGAATCTGATAGGAATTTGCTAATCCGATCTTGATAAAACCCTAATAACATAGTTCATAAAGTATAAAAAATATAGAGAACTACCTGCTGATGAAGAAATATAGAAAAATTTTACTATCGAAAGATGAAGTAATGAATCTTAACTTTGAATACTTCTAGCTTCATAATAACTTTCTAAAATATAGTTTTATATAGGCTAACACTCAAGCCTTATGTTACCACCATACTACAACTCAACTCAACCCAACTACATGGGATTGGCTACATGAATCTGCTTCCTTCACTCTGCTTTATTTAGGACTAAGTCAACACTCAAATTATAAATAGTTATATCTTTTTTAATTATTTATATTTATATTACCTTAGGTCTACCTCTATTTCTATCATTATCATGAATTGTTAAAAGATCACTCTTTCTAACTGAGCATTTAAAGGTCTTTGTATATGTAATCATTTTCTCTCATTTTATGTTCAATTGGGACTGCTCTTATCATTTTTTTATATGTTTATTTCTAATTCTACTTTTTAAAGTTTTACTACATATCCACCGTAACATACGTATTTTCGTTACACTTAATTTATTCATATGTTGTTTTAGTATTGTCCAACACTATATTTCATATATCATAACTGACCTAATAGTGATTTATAAAATTTTTCTTTTAATTTTAATAACGATTTTACATTATCACTATATATCTTATAAAATTTTTCATTCCAAGTTTTTGTTTAAAAAATATCTATTAGATCACACATGGGGCCGGATCTAAGAATTTAAAACAAACAAAACAAGGTAATTCATAAGTTAGGATCCGCGAGTTCCAATGTGCTCGTTTGTGGCATCTAGATGGAAACATGGGGCGGTGGCATGCGACAATGATCAGTGGATCCATTTGTTGGTCGGGACTATAAGAATGGTATCATTCTCCCAAAAGGGCAAAAAGAAATAATTATCGGTGGATCCAACCAATTGATGAGCCACCACGGTCTGGCGGATCAAAGCATGAGGCTGCCGAGAGAGATGCCGAGATGTGGGGAGCGTGGTCTTGTCCGCCACCCCACGGCACAGCTCTCGCACTCGGCCAATGCGAGACCGGGGCCCAAAGCGACGCACACCGGGGCCAAGCGTTTGTTTAACGTGGTAGTGGGGCAAGCGGCAACAATGCCCCTTAGCTTGTGGAGCGAGGGCACCCGGACGGCAAAGTGGGCAGCCTGTCGTTGGACACTGCTTGTTTCAACCATGCTATGGAAACCTTTCCTCGTTTAATAGCCATATTGAAGAACCATGGGGTGCTCATGGAAGGATTAATTGTCTCATACCCCATCACCTTGAAAAGAAGAAACAAGGATAAACTAGAAGGATCTCAGAGACTGCTTGGTTTAATTAAAACTAGCAGTGTTAATGGCAATGTTCTGAAAATTAAATCGGACAACGAATCGGCTTCAATCGGTTCGACCGGATGAACCGATTTGATCGGACCGAATAATATTATAATTAAATTTTAATTTAATAATATAAAATAATAAAATATAAATACAATTCAAAATAAAAAATTAAAATAAAATCTAAAAACGGAGTTGGATAAACCTGATTGATTCAATGGGTTTTTTATTTTTATCGGATCATATAAAAGTCAACTTTAATAATAAAATCGGATCGAATTAATGATCGGTTTTCAATTGAATCAGTTGGACCGGCTGGTCCGGTTCAATTTCAAAACACTGATTAATTGTGATCAGTTGATTGATGATGCATAGGATGGCATTGGCAATCACGATCTTTCTTATATAATGTTAGATATAAAGTCAATGATGAATTAAAATTTTGATCAGGATTATAATCCAAATGCAACGTACTGCCAAAAAAAAAAAAAAAAAAAGGACAATGAAGCTCAAGCATGTAAGAATTAGTGTATATTTGAGAAGAGTATTAGGTTGTACATTATGATTTAAAATTCTACGAGGAAGGATGAGAGAATGAAAAAAATTAAATTGTAGCAATGAGAAACTAATTTAAAATATTTTTTCATGATGCATGGTGATACGCAGCTCTAAAACTATTATGCATTAGAAAAAGGTAATTAATTAGCTCCAAATTAATGGAATTGTTACTTATGATTGCTGGTACATGGTCAATGATATATATGTTTTCCATCCTAATTACCTACGCCAAATAGATGATACAAGGATGATTTGGCAGCAACGATTGTAGTTGCTTGGAATAGAGGCTAAGAAACGGCATAAAAAAGACGCAAGCATATCAGGTGCAATAGACATCCAGGAGGACTGACTCATCAATGGATGTTAACTTGTATAATTAAAGACTATCCTTTCAACAGTTGGTTGTATTGTCAATTGAAAATGGTTATATATATAAATAAAATTTGTACCTTACCATATTGTTGAAACACCACACCTTCCATAAGGCTATTGGTAGGTAGAAATGCTCTAATTAAGGTCTGTTGATCAAGGTTATTTATTACAAAGCGGAGTCCACTTTGCTTTCTTAAAATCCATGCACCGTTTAATTTTCCCTTAAAATGTACAACGTCATTAACCACTAAGCTAGATTCTTTCTAGAGAGAATTAAGGTAACATTTTTTTCAAGAGATAATGGATTCTTCTACACAACCACTGGTAGTCAAGCCATTTTCTAATAGGCAGCATTAACCATGAATTATGACTTCAAGTAAATTAAATTAATGGTAATGGTGTGCAACATCGATGTGCATCACCATCATTGCAGAGGGTAGAAAAAGTAGCAAGGAAGCCTAACTTTGCCCCACGGAAGGCTAACTTTGCCCTGCCCACTTTGGCCGGTAACGAATCCAAGCGAGATTCCTTTCACCACTCATTTTGCCCCTCCATGAAGCCCATGATTTAAAACTTGTCAAGAGTCATGAATTTCTTACCATCAAACCAACCAGTGCAATTGAAAGATAGGTATTTTATGCTTCATTAGAGACTTATAGTCTATTACAAAAATGATGATAATTAAACATATATCACCCACTTGTTAAGTGGGGGACCTGATGTCAAATACCTAATAAAATCACCTGCACTTAACTTTGGGAGAAACCTACTTTGTGCTAGCAATTAAAATTTTGAAATTTATACAAATATCATGAATATATGAAGATGCTCGATATTTTTATCTCCATAATGAAGCCTTTGAAGGCCACTCTTAGCAATGACAATTCAAACTTCCAGAAGACCTTGATTCAGATACTTGGTCTCATCTCAATGGTGCATGATATGGTAACCACTTGGGCCCCTAGGTTGGCAACAAGCTTAGTTGTTGCTCACTACAACATGCAAATTAAGTAACATGAGGTAGATCAGTACATGTACTAGCTAGTAATACGTCCATCATAGTTACCAGCTGCAGGTTGTCTTCAGATTTAAGGCTTGGAAGTTTAGTTATCAATTCGATCTTGACTTACTGATAATCTCCCGCGGTTATCTTAATTTTGTCTCAAAACATGTAATTAGATAAGGAGAAGAAGTATATGTTCGATCGTTTAAGGGTCATGTCAAGGCGCCATGTGGTTGATTCTAATTGACAAAAGCTTCATTTGAGAACGAGATCAATCTTTAGCAATGGGCCCCATAGACGTAACCCACCTTATATCGATCGCGTCCCTTCTTAACAATGAAACCCAGTTGATATCGGTGTACGTACGTTCGTTCAGATGCCATTGCACAAGGGCCCTTATAATAGGCAATAATTAATTCTAATGAAGACTATATATGACTACAATTAATATATGCAACGTTTTTCTACTACGAACGGTTTTGGTCCGATATAACAACACGGGACATTGAAAACTTCGGCCAACTGGTGCTTTAATTTTTTTTAAAGTGATCTCGTCCTCTAGCACGCAGGAATTCCAACAAATTAGATTCTCCTCCCATGAGGGCCGCCAGGCTATATATATATATATGGACACACACACACATAGACATTCCCAAACCCCTCAACAAACAACAAGCTAGATTCTTGTACTCTCTTCTAGTACACCACCCCTAGACCCCATGGCTTCCATCTTGTACTTCTCCACCGCCGCTCTTCAAGCCACTGCTACCTTCCCTTCCGGCGCCAGGTCGAAGTCGAGCGGGTCCAATAATCCATCAAGACTCGGTCCGATCCTTCCGACGGGCCGACGCCAAGAATTGGAATCCCTTAAGGTGATCAGCGTCGGGACCGCGCCGCGAGTAGTCGCTGTCGAGCCATTGCCGTTGGTCGAGACCGGGAAGCTCGCGGCCTGGACCAGCATCCGCCAGGAGCGGTGGGAGGGGGAGCTGGTGGTAGAGGGAGAGATCCCACTTTGGCTGGTAAGACAAATATAATATTTTTTGTTTTGATGCAACTCGTCGTAATTAAGGTGAACTAATAGTTATAAATTGTAAGATAAAAAGGAAAGAAGATAATTACAAATTGGTTCAGAAACCTTGGAAGGCCGCTTGCAGAGACCTAAAATTGATTCCAAGATCAGAGACTAGCTAGCTGTGGATCTCAAGAGTCAAGAGGATTATATATACACCCTTAGACATGGCCGGAATTTAGCAAAGTCTTAAGATTCTTCGTCAAAAATATGTTTATTGGCAAATTAAGCTATAATAGGATTTCTTGGCATAATAATCTCATGCAGAACGGGACCTACCTAAGGAATGGGCCCGGGCTGTGGAACATAGCAGACTACGACTTCCGCCACCTCTTCGACGGCTATGCCACCATCGTCCGCCTCCACTTCGAGGATGGCCGGCTCTTCGGCCACCGCCAGATCGAGTCGGAGGCGTACAAAGCCGCCATGAAGAACCAGCGCATATGCTACCGCGAATTCTCCGAAGTCCCCAGAGCCGACAGCTTCCTCGCCTACGTGGGCGAGCTTGCCAGCCTCTTCTCCGGCGCGTCCCTCACCGACAACGCTAACACCGGGGTCGTCATGCTCGGGGACGGCCGGGTCGTCTGCCTCACCGAGACCATCAAAGGCTCGATCCAAATCGATCCCCGCACGCTCGACACCATCGGCAGGTTCGAGTACAGCGACAACCTGGGCGGCGTGATCCACTCGGCGCATCCGATCGTGACCGCCGCCGAGTTCTTGACGCTGCTGCCCGACCTGGTGAGGCCGGGGTACACGGTGGCGAGGATGGAGCCGGGCACCAACGAGCGGAAGGTGATCGGTCGGGTGGACTGCCGGGGAGGCCCGGCGCCCGGGTGGGTCCACTCTTTTCCTGTGACGGAGCACTACGTGGTGGTGCCGGAGATGCCGCTGAGGTACTGCGCCCGAAATCTTCTCAAGGCCGAGCCCACTCCACTGTACAAGTTCGAGTGGCAACCCGAATCCGGCAGTTACGTGCATGTCATGTGTAAAGCTAGTGGAAAGATTGTGAGCATCCCTGACTCCATATTAAATCATCCTCTCTCTCTCTCTCTCTTAGATCTCTCCAACTCCTTCTAATCGTACGTACATCTTGGCTAATTAACTTGTTTGATTTGATGAATGTTTTAGGTGGCAAGCGTGGAGGTGCCACCCTTTGTCACGTTCCATTTCATCAATGCTTACGAGGAACAGGATGAGGACGGTCGGGTCACCGCCGTCGTCGCCGACTGTTGCGAGCACAACGCCGACACCACGATACTCGACAAACTTCGCCTTCAAAATCTTAGGTCATTCTCCGGCCAAGACGTATTGCCGGATGCTAGGTATATTCCCTCACGATCATGTCATCAGTTTTTTTTAATACAAATTAAAATAATTAGAATGTTTTAAGAATGGCTAGACAACCATGCATCCGACCGTCATACTTTTTTTATAGTTGCCATCTCTCATAATGCATGTCACGTTAATTAACAGATATTTCACGATTTATTGAATCATTGACTGTTGATACACAACCCACCCGCACGGTGATTAGTGGTCACTATAATAGTTATTATTTATTTCAAAAATCTAGTCAAAAATTATATTAGATAAAAAGCGGAAAAAGAGTAAAAAGGTCATTAATTTATTTGGTGAATAGAAAAGCTAGAACGTTACGATATACTGAATTATTGAATTTTGCTACACAACCCCGGCCCACATTGACGTAGAGTGCTCTTGCGTACAAACATGTCTGACAAAAGAGTAAACAATTTTCTTTTAGTGATTAACGGTTACCGTAACAGCTATTATTTATTTTAAAAAATATTGAATAAAATAGTTAGAACGTCACTATCGAATCATTGAATTTTGCTACACCAGCCCATATGACGTACGTTGCCCTAACGAACAAGCATGTGTGACAACAGAGTAAATCACTTTCTTACGGTGACTAGTGGTCGCTATAACAACTATTGTTTATTTCAAATATAAAGTCAAAGACTGGATTAGATCAAAAGAAAAGAAAAAAAAAAGTCATATTTTTGGTAGGTGAAACAGCTAGAATGACACGATTGAATCATTGAATTTTGCTGCACAACCCATACGACATAGATTGCGCTTGTGAACCAGCATGTGTGGCATTACGGTATAACACTGATTTAGATTCTTTTTTTTTAAAAAAAGGAGAGGAAACACTGAAACAGAGGACTTTTTTTTCTTTATAACAGGGTGGGCCGCTTTCGTATACCATTGGATGGGAGCCCAGAAGGGGAGCTGGAAGCAGCACTGGACCCAGACGAGCACGGAAGGGGGATGGACATGGTCAGCATCAACCCTGCTAACCTGGGTAAAAAGTATAGATACGCCTACGCCTGTGGGGCTCAAAGGCCGTGCAACTTCCCCAACACTCTCACAAAGGTTTGCTTCTCTCTCTACCACGCATAAGACCCAGCCAAACAATTTGCCATGCTGTAGTGTTCTGTGGCTAACCTTAGCTAGTTTTGGGTGCCTTCACTTCAGATCGATTTGGTGGAGAAGAAGGCTAAGAACTGGCACGACGAGGGCGCAGTGCCTTCGGAGCCCTTTTTTGTAGCCAGACCTGGAGCTACTGAGGAGGATGATGGTGAGTTTACTGTTACTCATTCGAGCTTTTCTAGAAAAAATATATATTGATCCAAAGTCAGGCGCTAGCTAACGAGGACTTGATCAATTCACAGGTGTGGTGATATCGATGGTCAGTGATAAAAACGGGGAAGGTTACGCACTGGTCCTCGATGGGTGCACCTTCGAGGAGATCGCACGAGCCAAATTCCCATATGGACTTCCTTATGGGTTACATGGGTGCTGGGTTCCAAAGAAGGCTCCATAACGTGGCGCCACCCACCGAAACATCTGTGTGGATTGTGGTAGCCTTGTAATTATGCTCATATGACATGGGGATAGAAATCAGCTAACATGCATGCATCGATCATACTGTGGGGCTTGATTGTCATGGAAGATAATACCGGTGTCAGGTTGTTGTTTTACTGTGTAATATGGGTGTTCTCTGGATGTATATTAATGAAGGATAAAGAATGAAGGATAAAGGTATTGTTTATAGAGAAAAGCCTTTGTACATCGCCTTCGGTGCAGCAAGTCCTATGTAGACTGCACCGTTATTTCTTATTGCTCGATATCTATTAAAAAATGTTACATCTTTACGATATCTCAAGGAAAAAAATTACGTCACTTTAGTTTTAAACTTACGACACCATAGTTATAAAGTTAAGACACCCGTCAGAAAGCAAAAAAAATTATGATACCTCAGTTTTAAACTTACGTAGTTATAAAATTAAGACACTCGTTCAGAAAACAAAAAAAAAAAAAATCCTAGTTTTAAACTTACGATACCGTAGTTTTAAACTTAAAATACCCCTTCAGAAAAAGGTGTCTCTACATAAATTTCAAAAAAAAAAAAATTGTCTGCAGCTTTTTTTCCATTCAGCTTTTTTTTGAAATTTATGTATAGACACATTTTCTACAGTGCCATAAGTTTAAAACGGTGTCATAAGTTTTTTTTTTGCTTTTTTAATGGGTATCTTAATTTTATATGTCCTAAGTTTAAAACTAGGGTGTCATAAGTTTTTTTTTTTTTGCTTTCTATGTCTTAATTTTATGATGTGCATTAATATCCATTCAGCTTTTTTTGGAATATATTCAGACACGTCTTCTGAAAGAGAGTCATAATTTTATAACTACGGTGTCAGCTTTTTTTTTTGGAATATATTCAAACACATTTTCTGAAAGAAAATCATAATTTTATAACTACATTGTCGCAATCGGACGTTGTAATGTTTTTTTTGCCTTTTAAAGTGGTATCTTAATTTTATAATTACGTTGTTAAGCTTAAAACTGGGGTGTCATAAATTTTTTCCTCGGATGTCGTAAAGCTGTCTTAACATTTTTAATGGGTATCATGTAGATCAATAAAAATGAACGGTACAGCCCACGTAGGACTTGCGGCACCGGATGCGATGTACAAAGTCTTTTCTTGTTGATGGTGCCATGACATTGACTGAACTACAAGAACATATTTATTCTACATTTTATCATACAAATAATATTTATACATTATAATAAAAAATACTGTTTTGTACCATTACATCTATCTTTTTTATGGTCTTTAAGCTTAATTAAATATTTTAACTATTAATAAGTGTCAACAAAATAAATAGTATTTTGTGCAATAAATGTTGCTGCCATATTAATATTTTGATAGTATTTTGAAAAATACTAGAAATTTTTTCCTTCATTTATGATCAATTACCAAAATTCATAGAATCCATGGCATTATTTTAGTAATATTTTAAAAATATTAAAAATTAATAATTTTCCGTGTATTCATGGTAAATTATTGAAAATAATAAAACTCAACATTTGTTTATGATATTTTTACTAAAATATCTAGAAAATAATGCTATCTAATATAAATAATAAATTGTTAATATTTTATTTGCACCTTATTTTTCCAATCGATTGTGTCAAGCTGCTCAATTATTGATTTAATTAAAGTTTTCATTAAAAATATATTGAAATTATTTAAATTTATATGCAACCACTTTTACTCTTTAATTGCAACATAAATAAGATTATCTTTTAATCAACTTGTAGGGAAAAATGTTATATACAAATATACAGATATGTCGAAGTTGCCAATATTTTTAAATATTTTAAATAAAATAGTATAAAATATCATAAAGAATAAAATGAGTTTTTATTTTTTTTTTTTTAGTGGATGAAAACGGATTATATTTTGTTCAAAATAATTATTAAAATATAAAATATAGCCAAAATGAGTGCATTTTGTAAATGAATAAAATTAAATATAAAAATTTATTATTAAATAAAGTTCGACATTGTTATGATGGTAATGTAGCTTTTAGGTCAATGAGAAGACAAGAGTTAGACACATATAAGATTTAGATAACTATAAATAAACAAATAAAATTTGATGGTGTTATGAAAAATATGTTGATTGTTTTAAATTTTTATATGACATTTATAATAAATGCTGATAATTAATTGTAGAATTTATTGATATTTTTTAGCAATTAGTTGTTGAAACCATCTTAGAGCAATTATATATATATAAATGTTGATAAAAATATCTGCAACATTTTCTAAGCTATTAGCAACACTTATAATAACTCTCTTTAGGAAAGTGAAGGTAAGGTGAATAAGATTTCTTACCATATCTTGTAACATCTTTTAAGAAAGAGTATGAAATTTTAATAAGAATTGATGTGGCCACGAGGGCAATTATGACAAAATTAAATTATAAGGCGGTCATCTTCAAGTCGGTCAAGTTGGCCCGTCCTTTTCTGGTCGGCCTCGCTCAGCCTCGGCATCTCCAAGTCGGCCAAGTCGGCCCCGATCTTCCCTGGTCGGCCCCGCTCAGCCCCGGCATTCCCAGGTCGATCGAGTCGGCCCCGACCTTCCCTGGTCGGCCCCGCTCGGCCCCGGTATCTCCAGGCCAGCCAAGTCGGCCCCGACCTTCCCTGGTCGGCCCCGACATCTCCAGGTCGGCCAAGTCAGTCCCGACCTTCCCTAGTCGGCCCCGCTCGGTCCTGGCATCTCCAAGTTGGCCAAGTCGGCCCTGACCTTCCCTCGGCGGCTCCGCCCCTACATCTCCAAGTCGGCCTTGACCATCCCTGATCGGCCCCACTCGGCTCCGGCATCTCCAAGTCGGCCAAGTCAGCCACGACCAGGGAGCATCTCTAAGTTGGCCGAGTCGGCCCCGACCTTCCCTGGTCGGCCCGCTCGGCCCGGCATCTCCAAGTCGGCCCTGACCTTCCCTGGTCGCCCCGCTCGGCCCCGGTATCTCCAAGTCGCCAAGTCGGCCCCGCCCCGGCATCTTCTGGTCGGCCGAGTCGGCCCTGCTCGGCCTCGGCGCCCTCCGGAGGGTCAAAGCTGTCCCAAGTCGGCCCTAGAACGGTCCTGGCTGTTCACACCGCCGTCCTTCTGACTTGCGTTGCCTGACATCCCCTGGCCCAACTACCCACTGGTCATGCCGCTGATGGGACTGGATCTAACTACTTGTTAGCCCCACTGACTGATGGGACGTAGCCCACCAACCGCCATTTTTTCCTCTCCGGTGGAACAGAACCCACCAACTAGCCCAAATTCACGCAACCCCACGAACCCGCGGACATTCCTTTCTTACAGAACTCCATGTGGTTGTGCAGGTATCAACCCCTTATAAAAGGGTAAGTCCACTCAGAAACAAGGTATGCAAACTCATATGCTCGCTACTCTGATACTCGGAAGGGGATTCCCCTCTTTCTGATAATCAGCCCTTCCTTCTCATAATGGCCCAAACTGGTTACTGGAATGCCAGTCCATCGGCTCACAACCTACACCAAACTCATAGCCAGCAAACAACACAAAAATCTCAGAGGCATCAAAGTACTCTTGATACACACAACTCTGCAGTTTGTTCAGGCCCAACCGTTCCAGTTAATATCAAGTTCTTATCACTATCGATATCTTGCAAGGCTCCATATATATTTAGGTCCGCAACACGAACAAAATCCATTCTCTGCTCTGCCTCCTGTAGTGTAAATAGAAGCTCCTCACGGCGTTTATTCAATCTTCGAATAATCTCGTTAATTCTCACTTTAATTTCTCCTTCCTGTATGTTCTTCATCACTAGTGGTAGCAGGATGTTCGCTCGACAATTACCTTCACCTTCTCTGAAGATCTGTGTCCTCTGCCAGCGGTTACATTCAAATACAGTTCACAAAGGAACGTCCTAAGCCACGAAACCATAGACAGAAGACTCAAGCCGGCCATTAAACGCCCAAAAACCTTTCAGGCGATAAACAAAACATCAAATATACATCTAATATATTTAAATTTATATCTCAAATCTATTTACTATCCATTAATTTTACTTAAATTGTTTAAAATTACAATCCTAATTAAATTAATAAATTATCAAAACCAACCCAAATAAGATCAAAATATTTTAATAATTTTTACTTAAATTTTTAGCTCACATAATTTTAATTAGCCAATGAAATTAATTGGACTAGTAAATTATAGTAAATGAACTGAAGCGTTGCGAAACATTTGCTCAATAAGGTTTATCTAGGGACAACACCACACCCCTCTGCCCACTTTGATCAAGAATTTGGCACAAAAACAGCAATAGCCATTTAGGTCTGGCCCCAGATTATTTCTCAAACCGGAAACACCGCTCACGTCCACAGTCCACACAGCTCACACCTACTCCTCGTCCAAATCAGCATCCTCCTCATCAGCCACTACTTTCATCTTCTTCACTGCCTGAGCTGCATCACTCCTGGCCGCCCCACGGGGGATCTCAATCAGGATACCGGACTTCTTCTGCCCTGTGGCAGCATTCACAAGCCCTCCATCCTTTTCCACCCTGTACGTCAGCTCTTTCTTCCCCTTGGCTGCATCGATGTACACAGTGGAGTTCTCATCAATCTCGTCTCGTATGAGCATCTTGGACAGTTGAGTAACCACCCTCTTCTCTAGCCATCTCCTAATCGGTCTTGCACCATATACCTGAAAGGCCAATGAAGCCACAAACCATCATCCATCAGTGCCCATTTTCCCTACAAAAACAAGCAACTAGAAATCGATGGATGAAATTGAAATGCCTATTTACCGGGTCATACGATTCAGATAGAACAACATCCAAAGCAGCATCTGATACAGCTAGAGCAATGCCCCTTTCAGCAAGACGGACAGCAACTTCCTTCATCTGAAGCTTGGCAACCTTACGAAGATGCTCATGCGATAGAGGGTCAAACATCACTATCTCATCTAACCGATTAAGCAGCTCAGGCCTGAAATGTTTCCTCACCTGTAAAAGATGGCATGGTACATCCATCAAGCATTGAAATCAATATCAAACATCGTAGCTCAAAACAAGAATCAGAATGTCTCAATCGCACACCTCCTCCATGACTCGTTCTCGTGCAATCTGCATAGAAGATTGGCCCACCATTCCTGCGAGGAGGTACTCAGCTCCAAGATTGAAGTCATTATGATGACCGTGTTGGTGAAGTCAACCGTCCGTCCGTGGCCATCAGTTAATCTGCCATCATCAAGGACCTGAAGAAGGGTATTGAACACAGCAGTATGAGCTTTCTCCACCTCATCGAACAAGATGACACTGTATGGCCTTCTCCTCACTGCCTCTGTCAGCTGTCCACCCTCTTCATGGCCAACGTACCTGATAATCCACAATATAAGCATCTAGCTATGGTAACAATAAAAAAATTTATAACGTAAGGCATGGAGGAAAAAATTTGCCCTGGAGGTGCACCGATGAGTCTGGCAACTGAATGCTGCTCCATGTACTCCGACATATCAAGGCGAATCAGGAGTTTCTCATCATCAAAGAGTTGCTCAGCAAGAGCTTTGGCAAGCTCTGTTTTACCCACACCAGTGGGACCTAAGAAGAGAAAGGAGCCTGTCGGTTGCTGTGGCCGACCTAGACCAGCTCTGGACCTTAACACAGCCTCTGCCACTGCATCAACCGCCTGATCCTGGCCGACAACTCTCTTATGTAACCTCTCAGCGAGGCCAATCAACCTTTCCTTCTCATTTTGGCCCAGACTGGTTACTGGAATGCCAGTCCATCGGCTCACAACCTACACCAAATTCATAATTAGCAAACAATACAAAAATACCATAACAACTCTCATTTCAGAGGCATCAAAGTACTCCTGATACGCATATTCTTGAAGTAGATTGCATAAATTTCCAAGTATCATAGAGATTACCTAATATGAGGGAATAACTACAGCAATACAGTCTCAAGATTTATGCAATCTACTTTAACACAAACCTCTGCAATTTGTTCAGGCCCAACTGTTTCAGTTAACATCAAGTTCTCGTCAGTATCCCCTTCAAGCCTTGCAATCGCAGCATCGATCTCTTGCAAGGCTCCATATTTTATGTCCGCAACACGGGCCAAATCCATTCTCCTCTCTGCCTCCTGCAGCGAAAAGAGAAGCTCCTCACGGCGCTGCTTCAATCTTCGAATCTCATCAATTCTTTCCTTCTCCTTCTTGTACTTCATCATTAGCGGTTGCAGCTTATCCCTAAGATCATCCAGTTCCTTGTTAACCTGAAGTTAGATATGGAGACTCATCAATAACTTCTAAAAAAATGATATCCTTAACGGGAGGAAAAAAATAATAATAAAAAAAGAGCTGGACAGAGTGAACGATCAAACTAGTTATTTGGAAGAGACACAAACCTCTAAAAGCCGGGCTCTGCTTGCTTTATCTTTCTCTTTCTCCATCGCATGCAATTCAACTTCCAATTGAATCCTCTTCCTTTCCAAGTTATCAATTTCCTCTGGCTGGCTATCAAGCTGCACCCTCACATTAGCACAGGCCTCATCAACCAAATCAATAGCTTTATCAGGCAGGTATCGGCCTTCACATAGTAATAAGTAAACAATCATCAAAACAAAAGTCAAACAACAATAATTGAACTATATCTGTTCAAAAGATCAACTTTTTGCAAATCCTAAAACCGTAACTAGAAGGCAAAAAAAACCAGCATAAGAAAACGATCCTTCAAACTAAATTCATAATGAGAACAATTCCGCTACAAATGAGTTTGAAAGATTATACTTGCAATGCTATAATCACGATCCAGAAGTAATCAGCTTACCTGTGATGTATCGAGCAGAGAGCTGGGCTGCGACCACAAGAGCCCGGTCCTGAATCCGAACACCATGGTGCCCCTCGTACTTCTCCTTCAATCCTCGAAGTATGCTGATGGTGTCAGCCACACTGGGCTCAGCAACATACACTTGCTGGAACCTTCGCTCAAAGGCCGCATCTTTCTCAACGTACTTCCTGTACTCATCTAGCGTGGTCGCTCCAATGCACCGAAGCTGCCCTCTGGCAAGCATCGGCTTAAACAGATTCGCAGCATCCATGGAGCCTTCAGTTCGTCCCGCCCCAAGCACGAGGTGAATCTCATCAATGAAGAGAATGACTTTGCCTTCAGCCTCCTCCACCTCCTTGAGCACGGACTTGAGTCGCTCCTCGAACTCCCCCCGATACTTCGCGCCCGCAATGAGGGCGCCCATGTCAAGGGCCACAAGTCGAACATCCAAAAGGTTACTAGGGACGTCGCCCCTAACAATTCTCTGGGCGAGTCCCTCCACGACAGCCGTCTTGCCGACGCCGGGCTCGCCGATAAGGACGGGGTTGTTCTTGGTCCGGCGCGAGAGGATCCGAATTAAGCGGCGGATCTCCTCGTCCCGGCCGATCACCGGGTCGAGCTTCCCCGCCTGTTCGACCAAATCCCGGCCGTAAGTCTTGAGCGCCTGGAAGTTAGTGTCGCCAGAGGCGCTCTCCACCTTCTTGCCCTCCTTGCCCCGAATCTTTTCGACCTCTGAGCGGACGCGGGCGGCGCTGACGCCAGCTTCCTTGAGGCAATCGGAGAGCTGAGAGTCCTCGAGGAGGCCGAGGACGAGCTGGTCCACAGCGAGGTGGGTGTCGCCACGGGACTTCTGAGAGGACTGGGAACGGCGGATGACCTTGATGAGCGATAAAGAGGCCGGGACCTCATCCGGTGGCGGGTGCTGGGAGGGGATTTTCTTAAGGGCGCGGTTGAGGACGCTCTCCACAGAGGTGATGGCGGAATCGCCGGCGCCGCCGGAGGCGTTGGAGATGGCCTGCCGGAAGAGACCAATGGGGTCGCCCAGAAGGACGACGGCGAGGTGGAGAGGGGTGATCTGGGCGTGGCCGGCTTTGATGGCAAGCTCGTGGGCGGCAACGATGGCCTCGTTGGTCTTGTGGGTGAACTTATCCGGATTCATGGCTTCGGAAGAGGATAAGGGACTATGAGGTGCGGTTTGCTTTATTTCTGGGATTGGGGCAGGGATAGCGGTAGCGCTGTTCGCCTTCTTTTGCTATCAATGGAGGGAAGACGAACACGAACTATTAAAAAGGAGGGGAGAGGGCTCGCCATGCGTCTCGAAGCGAAGGACGGTGAGGACGCTCAGCGGCGCTGGAAGGTGCGGGAAGAGGGAGAGGGAGAGTTCTGGGCCTCGGGAGACGTGGACGGTCGGATGGAGGCGGTCATCACTTCTGATGGTGCCACGTGCACGGGAATTTATCTTCGTTCTGGGATTGATTTCTTTATCGTGAGTTCGTTCGGTGGTCCTTTGGAATTCTAGCGAGTGGTTGGGCTTGATGTTCTGTTGTTTTCGAAGGAAACGAAGCACAAACTTTTTTTCTAGCTATAAATAAAACTGATAATGCTGGAAATGATGCAGTTTTTATTTAATCGGATTTCGGACTTTTTGAGCAGGAGCCTGCTTTAAAATTTAAATTAATAAGAGAAGATACTTGTGGAAACTGGAAACCCTCTAGCTTCCGCATAAGAGACGTTAGAAGAGCGGAACCTCTGACGAGGTCCTCCAGTGAGGCCCCTTCGATCCGACTGAACGCAGCCCATCCTCCCTCCGACCTGGATATCTCGATGCCGCGCAGGCTACCGGCAGTTGGACCGCGGCGTGGCGCCGGATTCGGCGCACGAGGCGATACGTGCACTAGGGGGCCTTGCCGTCGCATCGTCTGCCGTGAGATTGAAAGTTGCCCACAAACATTTAATTAGACGAGGATTTAAGAGTTTTCAATAAGAGATGATTTCCACGCTCGACGAAAGTTGCGATGCTTCCCAATTCGTCGGAATAAATTCGTTACGGTTTCGGTAAAGACAAACGCTTGATCCCAACGGAGACACGTGATTAGTTGAAATTTATGTTTTCATTTATCAATAAGACTAAACCATAATGATAACTTTGCAGCATTAATATCGGACAAAGAAAAGAAAAAAAAATAAATAAATAAAGAGTTCTTACTTAGACCTAACATCACATTCCAAGTTGGCCTATTGTTAACGAAATATAATGCGGACCAAGCTAAGTTGGCATGCACACATGCTAGAGTTGGACGATTGAACCGACTAGGTTGCCATATATAATAAATGATAAAGATTGGATCTAACATGACCGGTCTTTCATTTTACACAACCTATCTCCTCATCCCAAAAAAAGGTACCAATTTATCAAGAACTCTAATTGATGTGGCTGATGCTACGCCATTAGAGAACCATAAAAGAAGAAAATTGACGAAGAGGAAATTGATGAAGCCCCCCCCCCCACGGCAATGCTCCAAGCTGCGACAAGCATCTCGTCATAATGAAAAAAAAGAACAAAACAGAAAAAATGGCAGTGCGTGAGCTCTCAGCCATCGATGGTGCTAGGGCATTTAATGGTACGGTCACTTGGAGGGCATTTATGGCTGCCATGATGGCTCCATCGGCTTCGGACATGTTCCACCTTCAACCCCGAGACCCCTCGGTCTCGGCCTCAAGTCTCAACCCCCGAGACCCCTTTTCGGTTTCGGCCTCAAGTCTCAACCCCAAAGACCCCCTTTCGATCTCGGCCTCAAGTCTCAACCACCAAGACCCCTCTTGGTCTCGAGCCACATGAACAGTATCCCAACCCCAGAGACCCCCTCGGTCTCGGGCTGTTTCAACCCCCGAGACACCCTCGGCCTGTCGCAAAAGGCACTTAAGGCCACGTGCATTCATTACTCTAAGGTATTTATTGCCTTATTCATTCCCTTGTATTAAGGAATTTATGGTTGTCATGTTGGCCCCTTCGACTTCAGACGTGCTCGGCTTCTTCCCCTCGGCATGAATAGGCATGAACAGTGTTTCAACCCGATCGGCCTATCGCAAAAGCACTTAAGGCCACGTGCATTCATTACTCTAAGGTATTTATTGCCTTATTCATTCCTCTGTATTAAGGCATTTATGGTTGTCACGTTGGCCCCTTCGACCTAAGACGTGCTCGGCTTCTTCCCCTCGGCATGAATAGGTAGTGAACTGTGTCATGCAAGTATTCACCCTCGGCCTTTTCTGAAGCTCATCCAAGGGCATTAACAGTGTCACGCAAGCACTCTATAATCAATGCTCTACGAGGGATAGTTGGCTTCAACTCAACATCATCTTCCCCTCAACGGCTGTACCTTGGGACCCATACGACTAACTTTATCACCCATCGCTGTCCGCGCAGGACAATCAAAAAGGTGACGTAAGGGAACATCTGGCAAGCGCCGTAACGATCGGCCATGCCCTGCAGCCACTTACTCTGACGGGACATGGCCTTGAGCTTGACACATCACATGGAGGTAAGCTCCATTGTGCTGCCATCAATTAATGCTCTGACAAGTGATTATGCCCCAAGCCCACGGACTCCGGGCATCTATAAAAAAGGTAAGAAGGACCCCAACCAGGTAACACTAAGAACTCCAAGAACTGAGAACACACTACACTCTTAACACTCATTCTTGCTCACAGAGAGCACGGCTCTAAGCCTCTCCCTTCTTCTCTCTTTCGAGCCTCCTCAAGCTCACGGCTGTTGCCTAGAGCACTGACTTGAGCATCGGAGGGTCCCCGCTGGAATCTTCGGCCTCCGGGACTTGTTTGCAGGCCCACAGGCGCAAGGAGCTCGCCGGAGGATCCCGAACCCGCTAGAGGAGGCGATCAGATGCTCACGGACGCTCGGGGACGGTGATTTGGCATCAACACTAATCTTCTTTCAAAATAAAGGTTGAACCAAGCATGATTTTATTGACTTATCTAGAGATAAATCTAATTCTTAACTTATCTAGAAATTATACCCATTAGGGATACAAGAGAGTCCAAACATCTATAAAAGTGATCTTAATCTTTACAAACAAACAATTTTTCTCTTTACTTACAAAATACAAAGCAGTTGTCTATCCATTATAGCTTGTTGAATTGTGTCGAAGAATTTTTTTCAAAGTTCTTTTGGATGTTAAAAAACTGGATTAGTTGGTGAGATGCAATGCTTTGTTCAGATTGCACTAAAGTAAATTCTTTTATTGACATTCGAAGAAAGGTTCATGATACGGCTGGCTGATTTCTCTGGGTGATATTATTTTTTGTACGATTTTAAAAATGATGTGACAGTTGAACTCAGAGCCAGCCTCCAGCATCGGCCTTTGGCTCCGGCCTCCAGCATCGGCCTTTAGCGACGGCCTTTGGCTACGGCCTCCAGCGCCGGCCCCCAGCGTCGGCCTTTGGCTCCGGCCTTCAGAGTCGGCCTTCAGCGACGGCCTTTGGCTCCGACATTTGGCTACGGCCTCCAGCGCCGGCCCCCAACGTTGGCCTTTGGCTCCGGCCTCCAGCATCGGCCTTCAGCGATGCCTTTGGCTACGGCCTCCAGCGCCGGCCCCCAGCGTCGGCCTTTGGCTCCGGCCTCCAGCATCGTCCTTCAGCGATGGCCTTTGGCTACGGCCTCCAGCGCCAGCCCCCAGCGTCGGCCTTTAGCTCCGGCCTCCAGCATCGGCCTCTAGCGCCGGCCCCCAGCGTCGGCCTTTGGCTCCGGCCTCCAACATCGGCCTTCAGCGACGACCTTTGGCTACGGCCTCCAGCGTTGGCCCCCATCATCGGCCTTTGGCTTCGGCCTCCAGCATCGTCCTTCAGCGACGGCCTTTGGCTACGGCCTCCAGCGCCGGCTCCCAGCGTCGGCCTTTGGCTCCGGCCTCCAACGTCGGCCTTCAGCGACGGCCTTTGGCTACGGCCTCCAGCGCCGGCCCCCAGCGTCGGCCTTTGGCTTTGGCCTCCAGCGTCGGCCTTCAGCGACGGCCTTTAGCTACGGCCTCCAGCGCTGGCCCCCAGCGTCGGCCTTTGGCTCTGGCCTTCAGCGTTGGCCTTTGGCTCCGGCCTTTAGCTCCGACCTCCAGCGCCAGCCCCCAGCGCTGGCCTTTGGCGTCGGCACCTCGAAGACCGGCACCTCCAAGCTGCCAAGCTCCCTTGCCGTTAACAGTGCCATGCAAGCCCATCCAAAGGACATGAGCAGGGTCACGCAAGGAATTCCACGTGACTTTTCCAAGATCACGAACGGTCACCGAATATGATGAACCGGCAACTTCTAAGGTCGCGGACGATTTCCAAAAGGCCAAGAGGCATACTTATGACACATTATTACATGGCTGTTACCAGCAAAGGGTAAGAGGGACCCCCGAATAGGTATATAAAGACCCCAATCCCCCAGCATAGAGGGGGGGGAGAAAACTCAATCTCTACTCTTTCATTAAAAACTCCTGCTCTCCAGATCGCTGACTTGAGCGTCGGAGGGTCCCCGCCGGAACCACCGATCCGGGACTTCTCTTGCAGGTTCCCGGCTAAAGGAGGCAGTCCCCATCATTCCTGTTGCTGGACGCTCATCAAAAGTGACCCTTCTACATCCTCGAGATGGAGACCCCTCTACATCCTCAAAGGTCTGCAGAGATCCCAGCTCATTCGGTGCTCCTCAAAAGTGATTTGGCAGCAACAAATTGGCGCGCCAGATAGGGGGGACGTGCTGAAGGAAAGAGAGCTCTGTCTCCCTGACCTATAAGTCTTTGTCCCCTCTAAGATAGCCATGGTGGTGATGCGCATGCCGAAGGTCCTCACTAATCATGCCGGGGGCATCCGCATAGCCCTGAGCAGCAAAGGACCACTCTATCTCTATGCTCCTCCCTCACCACCAGCCTCAGCTACTCTAATTAACCAGCTGACCATCCTCAATCAACAAGTTCAAGCCTTAAGTGCAGCAGTTTATGAGTTGCAAAAGTAACGCCCAGCGGCCCCAGATCTAGGCGGCCCCGGTTTCCTCCATGACGGCCCTTGACAGCAGCTTCTGGATCCCACGACGGCCCTCATAGTGGCCTCTCATCCTTAATGGTCAAGCCCCTCACAGCGGCCCAAGATCACGGCGGCCCCGGTTTCCTCCACAGCGGCCCCAGATCACGGCGGCCCGGTTTCCTCCACAACGGCCCTTCACAGCAGCTTTGGATCCCACGATGGCCCCTCATAGCGGCCTCTCATCCTCAATGGTCAAGCCCCTCATAGCGGCCCCAGATCACGGCCCCTTTCCTCCACAGCGGCCTCACTCCACAGGCCTCACTCTTTAGGCGGCCCCCGGCCTCTCCCCGCAGTGACCAAACGAGTGCCAGTTTTGCAATTGCAAGGATAAGCCTCCCAGCCGTCTCACCTAACTCCTTTTCCCCCAGCTCTTGCTTCCACCTTGGCTTGGTAAGGCAACATGCACATAATATATTCACATAATTGAAGGAAGGTGGATTGCATGCACGAGGTTGTGTGCACGCGATGGAAGTCTGTGCTATGGCTGCTGCAATGATCATCTTCCAAAGCTATGCTCATACCGACTCCTCCCACGGACATCGCCAGCTGTGACCACCATCTCGGCTACGGTCGTTTGGCCGGATCCACGTATCTCGCATCGGCGAGCGACGACACCTCTGGCTCCCGAGCCCATGCGGAAGCGGCAGCTAATCTCTTTGATTTCAATGGCAATCTTCTCCTATATCAGAGGATGCTTGCCATAGCGTTAGGGAGAACCAATTGGTACACAAAGTTATCAATCACTTTGTGGTTCTTCTTCAGTTGGGCCTCCAGTCCGATGTTCAGAAGCTTCTTGATGTCCCAGAGCATATCGACATATCTTTAGAATACCGTGGAGTTAAAGTCACCAAAAGCCTTGCTAAAGCGTGTCTCGAACTCATCGGAGCCCAAGAGAGTGTCTAGCTCAGCACCGAACTCCATGTTGAAGATCCTTTCTTCGCCTTCTGAATTAACTCCCTGTAGAGAAGAAGGAAAAGGAAATGATGTCCACAGTATGGATGATGATCGCTGCAACTCTATGGAGAGAAAGAGAAGGCGAGCAAGCCTAGTTTCAAAGTCAGCTCTAGCAGCTGGGGAGCCATAAAAGTGGCTGCAGTACAGGATTTCTCCTTAAGGAGCTAAAGATTCAGCAAAGCCAGCTCACCAACCAACCTGATTCCCTGGGGGGCAGACCACCAACGAGCGAAAGCGTTCAAACCCGCAGAAGAAAAACAAGGGTGCTACAAGAGGTACGCTGCACTGACTTTTTCTTTCATTGATGCTTAAAAATGTCATGCAGGGGAGACCGACTTTGCATTAGCATTCAAAACCAACCTCGCATTGGCGTCTCAAAAGACCAAAGACCGGCTCCGCACCAACACCAAAGACTGGCGCCCAGCGTCGGCACTAAAGACCGGCTCCGCACCGGCACCAAAGACCGATTCCGCACGGCAACAAAGACCGGTTCCGCACTGGCAACTCAAGACCGGCTCCGCGTCGGCACCAAGGACCGGCTCTACGTCGGCACCAAAGACGGTTCCACACCGGCACCAAAGACCGGCTCCGCACCGGCACCAAAGACCGGCTCTGCGTGGCAACTCAAGACCGGCTCCGCGTCAGCAATAAAGACCGGTTCCGCACCGGCAACTCAAGACCGGCTCCGTGTCGGCAACAAAGACCGGTTTCGCACCGGCATCAAAGACCGTTCCAATCGGCATCAAAGATCGGTTCCGCACCGGCACCAAAGACCGGCTCCGCATCGGCACCAAAGACCAGTTCCGTACCGGCATCAAAGACTGGTTCCATACCGGCACCAAAGACCGGCTCCGCGTCGGCACCAAAGACCGGTTCCGCACCAGCACCAAAGACCAGCTCCGCACCGGCACCAAAGACCGGCTCCGCATTGGTAACTCAAGACCGGCTCCGCGTTGGCAACTCAAGACCGGCTCCGCATCGGCAATTCAAGACCGGCTCCGTACCGGCACCAAAGACCGGCTCCGCGTCGGCAACTCAAGACCGGCTCCACGTTGGCAATTCAAGACCGGCTCTGCGTCGGCACCAAGGACCGGCACCGCCTCGGCAACAAAGACTGGCTCCGGGCTGGCACCAAAGACCGGCTCCGCGTTGGCACCAAAGACCGGCTCTGTGTCGGCAACAAAGACCGGTTCCGCACCGGCAACTCAAGACCAGCTCCACGTCGGCACTAAGGACCGGCTCCGTCGGCACCAAAGACGGTTCCGCACCGGCACCAAAGACCGGCTCCGCACCGGCGCCAAAGACCGGCTCCGCGTCGGCAACTCAAGACCGGCTCTGCGTCAGCAATTCAAGACCGGCTCTGCGTCGGCACTAAAAGATCGGTGCCCAGCGTCGGCACTAAAGACTGGCACCCAGCGTCGGCACTAAAGACCGGCTCCGCACCGGCACCAAAGACCAGTTCCGCACCGGCACCAAAGACCGGTTCCACCTCGGCAACTCAAGACCGGCTCCGCATCGGCACTAAAAGACCGGTGCCCAGCGTCGGCACTAAAAAATGGCGCCCAGCGTCGGCACTAAAGACCGGCTCCACACCGGCACCAAAGACCGTTCCGCACCGGCACCAAAGACCGGTTCCGCACCGGTACCAAAGACCGGTTCCGCACCGGCATCAAAGACCGGTTCCGCACCGGCACCAAAGACAGGCTTTGCATCGGCACCAAAGACCGGTTCCGCACTGGCACCAAAGACCGGCTCCGCACCGGCACCAAAGACTGGCTCCGCATCGGCAACTCAAGACCGGCTTCGCGTCGGCAACTCAAGACCGGCTCCGCGTCGGCAATTCAAGACCTGCTCCGCACCGGCACCAAAGACCGGCTCCGATCGGCAACTCAAGACCGGCTCCGCGTCGGCAACTCAAGACCGGCTCCGCACCGGCGCCAAAGACCGGCTCCGCGTCGGCAATTCAAGACCGCCTCCGCATCGGCAATTCAAGACCGGCTCCGCGTCGGCACCAAGGACCGGCTCCGCGTCGGCAACAAAGACCGGCTCCGGGCCGGCACCAAAGACCGGCTCCGCGTCGGCACCAAAGACCGGCTCCGCATCGGCACCAAAGACCGGCTCCGCGTCGGCAACAAAGACCGACTCTGCGTCGGCACCAAAGACCGACTCCGCGTCGGCACCAAAGACCGGTTCCGCACCGCACCAATGACCAGCTCCGCACTGGCACTAAAGACCGGCTCCGCGTCGGCAACTCAAGATCGGCTCCGCGTTGGCAACTCAAGACCGGCTCCGCATCGGCAATTCAAGACCGGCTCCGAACCGGCACCAAAGACCGGCTCCGCATCGGCAACTCAAGATCGGCTCCGCATCGGTAATTCAAGACCGGCTCCGCGTCGGCACCAAGGACCGGCTCCGCGTCGGCAACAAAGACCGGCTCCGGGCAGGCACCAAAGACCGGCTCCGCGTCGGCACCAAAGACCGGCTCTGCGACGGCAACAAAGACCGGCTCCGCGTCGGCAACAAAGACCGACTCCGCGTTGGCACCAAAGACTGACTCTGCGTCGGCACCAAAGACCGGTTCCGCACCGCACCAAAGACCGGCTCCGCACCGGCACCAAAGACCGGCTCCGCGTCGGCAACTCAAGACCGGCTCCGCGTCGGCAACTCAAGACCGGCTCCGCGTCGGCAATTCAAGACTGGCTCCGCACCGGCACCAAAGACCAGCTCCGCGTCGGCAACTCAAGACCGGCTCCGCGTCGGCAACTCAAGACCGGCTCCACGTCGGCAACTCAAGACCAGCTCCGCGTCGGCACCAAGGACCGGCTCCACGTCGGCACCAAAGACCGGTTCCGCACCGGCACCAAAGACCGGCTCCGCACCGGCACCAAAGACCGGCTCCGCATCGGCAGCTCAAGATCGGCTCCGCGTCGGCAATTCAAGACCGGCTCCGCGTCGGCACTAAAAGACCGGCGCCCAGTGTCAGCACTAAAGACTGGCGCCCAGCGTCGACACTAAAGACCGGCTCTGCATCGGCACCAAAGACCGGTTCCGCACAGGCACCAAAGACCGGTTCCGCACCGGCAACTCAAGACCGGCTCCGCGTCGGCACTAAAAGACCGGTGCCCAGCGTCGGCACTAAAGACTAGCGCCCAGCGTCGGCACTAAAGACTGGCTCCGCACCGGCACCAAAGACCGGTTCCGCACCGGCACCAAAGACCGGTTCCGCACCGGCATCAAAGACCGGTTCTGCACCGACACCAAAGACCGGCTCCGCGTCGGCACCAAAGACCGGTTCCGCACCATCACCAAAGACCGGCTCCACACCGGCACCAAAGACTGGCTCCGCGTCGGCAACTCAAGACCGGCTCCGCATCGGCAATTCAAGACCGGCTCCGCACCGGCACCAAAGACCGGCTCCGCGTCGCAACTCAAGACCGGCTCCGCGTCGGCAATTCAAGACCGGCTCCGCGTCGGCAACTCAAGACCGGCTCCGCGTCAGCAATTCAAGACCGGCTCCGCACCGGCGCCAAAGACCGGCTCCGCGTCAGCAACAAAGACCGGCTCCGGGCCGGCACCAAAGACCAGCTCCACGTCGGCACCAAAGACCGGCTCCGCGACGGCAACAAAGACCGGCTCCACGTCGGCAACAAAGACCGACTCCGCGTCGGCACCAAAGACCGACTCCGCGTCGGCAACAAAGACCGACTCCGCGTTGGCACCAAAGACCGACTCCGCGTCGGCAACAAAGACCGGCTCCGCGCCGGCAACAAAGACCGACTCCGCGTCGGCACTAGAGACCGACTCCGCATCGACACTAGAGACCGACTCCGCGTCGACACTAAAGACCGGCTCCGCGTTGGCACCAAATACCCGCGAAGGCAAACAGCTGCGAAAAAGCTAAGTATACTACAGTGAGAAAAAAGTTCTTTTTCATTAGTGTCTGGATGCATTACAGGAAAACCGCCAAAGACCGGTTCTGCACCGGCGCTAAAGACCGGCTCCGCGTCGGCAATTCAAGCCCGGCTCCACGTTGGCACCTCCAAGCCGGCTCCGCGTCGGCACAGCCAAGCCCGGCTCCGCGTTGGCACAAAAAGACCGGCTCCGCATCGGCACTAAAGACCGGCACCCAGCGTCGGCACTAAAGACTAGCTCCGCGTTGGCATGAAAGATCGGTTCTGCACCGGCAACTAAAGAGACGGCATTGGCCTTACCACAATGATGACACTCGCCTTTTGTGACTCATTGCTCGAAGGAAATCCTCTATAATCTCAACAGCCTGAATAGGCGAAGTGATGGCGCAAAAATCGGCCGCCCAGAGGATATTAACACCCCTTTCGCGGGTGATTATGCGCTCACCCATCTCAGGGGCGGGGGGCATCTGATACAGCTGGCCGATTTCTCTGAGTGATATTATTTTTTGCACGATTTCCAAAAATGATGTGACAGTTGAACTCAGAGCCAGCCTCCAGCGTCGGCCATTGGCTCTGGCCTCCAGCATCGGCCTTCAGCGACGGCCTTTGGCTACGACCTCCAGCGCCGGCCCCCAGCGTCGGCCTTTGGCTCCGGCCTCCAGCGACGACCTTCAGCGACGGCCTTTGGCTCCGGCCTTTGGCTACGGCCTCCAGCGCCGGCCCCCAACGTCGGCCTTTGGCTTCGGTCTCCAGCATCGGCCTTCAGCGACGGCCTTTGGCTACGGCCTCCAGCGCCGGCCCCCAGCGTCGGCCTTTGGCTCCGGCCTCCAGCATCGTCCTTCAGCGATGGCCTTTGGCTACGGCCTCCAGCGCCAGCCCCCAGCGTCGGCCTTTAGCTCCGGCCTCCAGCATCGGCCTCCAGCGCCGGCCCCCAGCGTCGGCCTTTGGCTCCGGCCTCCAACATCGGCCTTCAGCGACGGCCTTTGGCTACGGCATCCAGCGTTGGCCCCCAGCATCGGCCTTTGGCTTCGGCCTCCAGCATCATCCTTCAGCGACGGCCTTTGGCTACGGCCTCCAGCGCCGGCCCCCAGCGTCGGCCTTTGGCTCCGGCCTCCAGCATCGTCCTTCAGCGACGGCCTTTTTCTAGGCCTCCAGCGTCGGCCTTTGGCTTCGGCCTCCAGCATCGGCCTTCAGCGACGGCCTTTAGCTACGGCCTCCAGCGCTGGCCCCCAGCGTCGGCCTTTGGCTCCGGCCTCCAGTGTCGGCCTTTGGCTCCGGCCTTCAGCTCTAGCCCCCAGCGCTGGCCTTTGGCGTCGGCACCTCAAAGACCGGCACCTCCAAGCTGCCAAGCTCCCTCGCCGTTAACAGTGCCATGCAAGCCCATCCAAAGGACATGAGCAGTGACTTTTCCAAGATCACGAACGGTCACCGAATATGATGAACCGGTGTCGCGGACAGTTTCCAAAAGGCCAAGAGGCGTACTTATGACATGTTATTACGTGGCTGTTACCAGCAAAGGGTAAGAGGGACCCCCGAACAGGTATATAAAGACCCCAATCCCCCAGCGTAGAGGGGGGAGAAAACTCAATCTCTACTCTGTCATTAAAAACTCCTATTCTTCAGATCGCTGACTTGAGCGTCGGAGGGTCCCCGCCAGAACCACCGGTCCGGGACTTCTCTTGCAGGTTCCCGGCTGAAAGAGGCGGTCCCCATCATTCCTGTCGCTGGACTGAAAGAGGCGGTCCCCATCATTCCTGTCGCTGGACGCTCATCAAAAGTGACCCTTCTACATCCTCGAGACGGAGACCCCTCTATATCCTCGAAGGTCTACAGAGATCCCAGCTCGCCGGCGCTCCTCAAAAGTGATTTGGCAGCAACAGTTCAAATATTAATATAATTGATTTATAGTGTTCATGTATCATTCAAATTCACTAATAAAAACATAATTTTTTTAAATAGCAAATACATCTATAGCTATTGAAAAAAAGTAATAAATACATATCTTTTTAACAAAAAATGCATATATAGTAATATCCTAAACTGTAGATGATTGAATGCTGCACATGTAGATGATTGAAAGGTTAGTTAAGCAAACCATGCCACCACTTACATCTTGGCTTACATAATTTCTTTGAAATTTTTTACATAAAACAAATATGAAAACTTACGGCCTATACAAAGAATGATGATTAATAGTAATTAGTCGTCAATGCACGTTCGGCCGTTTGGAAATTCCAAACACGAACCGTTTAATAAAAAAAAAAAAAAAATTGAACGGCCGTTTGAAAATCAAACAACCGAACGTTCTGGCCATTTTAAAATTCAATTGTTTGACATTTTAAAAATTAAAATGTTCGACTATTTTGTTTAAATTTAAAAAAAATCTATAAATAGGGTTTCAAAGGTTGAAAATTTTAGGAAAAAAAAGTAATAACTACAATTCTATATTTTATTATTTTTTTCTTTAAAGATTGCATTGAAGATCGCTGATCACGTCCATTAAGATCATGCCGCCAACGGATGTAGGAATCTGGTTCTGGGTTGTACCTTGGAGGAGAGTTGTGGTTCTATTTTTCTTCGCACGAGAAAGGGGACCAGTTCTCCTTTAGGGCAGTGGTGTAAACCACCTTCCAGGTCTGATTCTTAACTTATTTTTATTTTAAAATATTTTTTTTTGAATATAATCTACCTCACACACACCACAGATAATTATTATATATATATATATATATATATATATATATATATATATATATATATATATATATGTATGTATGTATTCTAATATATTCTTGCAAGCATGAAGAAATCAACTTCAATAACAATCTAAAGGAGAACGGGTGCAAATTAATTATAATTTATTTGCATTGCATATTTAATATATATTTAATTTTCTTTCACTTGTAGCAAAATATCTTGTTCTCTTGTTGTGGAAAAAAAAAGAAAAAAAATATTTGAATTATTCAAACAATTTTGTAACAAAATTATTTTCATTTTTCAGATCATCCTCTCTGAATCTAGCTTGGACCGTATGGCAACCCTTAGGGATGACATCGTTAGTCTTAGACCGAAAAAATTTGATGGATCCCATTTTAGAAGGTGGCAAAGCCAAATGAAGTTTTGGCTAACTACCTTAGATCTTTGGTCAGTGATTGACAAATCATCTACCAGTTCCTCTAGCACAATGTCAACCACTACCCCTGAAGAGGATACAAAATTGTTCTTGATTGTAATAAATTTGTAATAACTAAGAATAATGCCTTTATAGAAAAGTGAAGGCTTATTTAAATTGAATGTAATAAATATTTTATTAATAAAGCTGAGAATCAAACCTATCTTGTGAATAAGTCTAATCAAAATCTGTGGCATACCAGGTTGGGTCATGTGCACCTAAGAAAGGTCGAACATATGATGAATTTAAAACTAATTCCTAAATCGAATCTAGATATGTCTAAATGTGAAATATGTGCTGAATCTAAACAACCAAGAAAGCCATTCAAATCAGTTAAAAGAAATTCGTCAATTTTAGAGTTAATACATAGTGATGTTTGTGACTCAACTAAGACTGCAACTCGTGGTGGCAATAGGTACTTAGTGACCTTCATAGATGATTTTTCTAGATATTGTTACTGTTATCTAATTAAATCTAAAGATGAAACCTTAATAAATTTAAAATTTATAAGAGTGAGGTAGAAAATCAACAAGAAAGGAAAATTAAAATTCTTAGATCTGATAGAGAAGGGGAGTATACCTCGAATGAATTTTCTCAATTCTGTCAAGAACATGGGATAATTCATCAACTGACTGCTCCTTACTCTCCATAGTCCAACGGTGTAGTTGAGCGTAAGAATCGTACCTTTATGGATATGGTAAATTATATGCTCATTAGTTCTGGCTTACCTGAGAACTTATGGGGGGAAGCTCTTATATCTTCTTGTTTCCTATGAACTTTGGAAAGGAAGAACATCTAACCTAGACTTTCTCAAAGTGTGGGGGTGTCTAGCTAAGGTTAATATCCTGAACCCAAAAAGAGAAAACTTATCCAAAACCTTAGATGCTGTATTTATAGGCTATGCCCAAAATAGCAATGCCTATAGATTTTTAGTAATAAAATCAGAGATTAATGACATATCTAATAATACAATCTTAGAAGCTAGAGATGCCTCCTTCTTTGAAGATATAATTTCATTCAAGACTAAAATCTCTAGACCCCTGGAATTTAAACCATCATCCTCTAAAGCCATAGAACCAGAACTAGAAACTAAACTAGAATTAAGAAGAAGCAAAAGGAAAAGAATTGAAAAAGATTTTGGTGAAGATTTTTTTACATTCTTAATAGAAAGTGATCCTTCCACGTACAATGAGGCAATGACATCATCAGAATCATCATATTGGAAGGAAGCTATAGATAGTGAAATTAAATCAATCATAAAAAAAACTTGGATTTTAACTGATTTACCTCCTGGAAACAAATCTATAGGAACAAAATAGATTTTTAAAAGAAAATTAAGACCAGATGGATCAATAGAAAGATATAAAGCTAGGTTAGCAGTAAAGGGATTTAATCAAAAAAAGGACATAGCTTATTTTGATACTTATGCTCCTGTAGCAAGAATAACAACCTTGAGAACTCTAATTGTCTTAGCCTCAATTCATAAATTAATAATTCATCAAATGGACGTAAAAACTGCATTTTTAAATGAAGAATTGGAAGAAGAAATTTACATAGATCAACCTCAAGGATTTAAAGTAAAAGGACAAGAAAATAAAGTATATAAATTAATCAAATCTCTTTATGGTTTAAAACAAGCTCCTAGATAGTGGCATATTAAGTTTGATGAAATCATTTTGAAAAATAACTTTAAAATAAATGAATATGACAAATATGTATATTATAAAAGACAGGATACTGATTTTATAATACTATGCTTATATGTAGATGATATATTACTCCTAGGAACATCATTAAAATTAATTCAAGAAACTAAAAGCTACTTATCAAATAAGTTTGATATGAAAGACCTAGGAGAAGCCGATGTAATTCTAGGAATGAAACTTAACGGAGTAGATAATGGAATAGCAATAAGTCTGGCACACTCAATAAAGAAAATGCTTCAAAAGTTTGAATATTATGATTTAAATCCTATTTCTACCCTCTATGATCATAACTCTCATTTAACTAAAAAATTAGGAGAACATATTAATCAATTAGGATATTCTCAAAGAATAGGATCCCTATTATATATTTCAAATAGAACTCATCCAGACATAGCTTATGCAGTAGGCAGATTGAGTATGTATACTAGCAATCCTAATGAAGAACATTGGAAAGCCCTAAAAAGAATTTTTAGATATCTTAAGAGAACTATAAATTATTCTCTAGTGTATTCTGGTTATCCTGAAGTGATTGAGGGGTATAGTGATGCTAACAGCTCTTGACACTACTTGCACTGAAGCACAATGGCTGAAAGACTTAATAAATGATATAGATATTCTTTTACCAATATTTCTTGAATTTGTTTAAATTGAGATTGTAGAGCTCTGATTGAGCTGTTAAATCAACAGACAACAAATAAAAAGATGAATAATCATATCCTGATCAGGTATAAATCTATAAGAAATAAAATGAAAGAATTAATATCACTGCAGTTTGTAAGATCTAAACATAATTTGGCAGATTTTTTAACCAAAGGCCTTTTGAAGGCTGCGGTTTTTGAGACATCAAGGGGGATGGGGCTTAAGCCCATATATTAGTCACTAGAGTGGACCCTACCGTGATGGCAACCCCATGGTTAAGGTTCAAAGGGAAATGATCTCTGAGGTGATATCTGGAAGCACCGCTTTAGGAGTCTGTCTCCATTCCATCTCTATGGTGTGGTGCTTTATTGTGACGGTTAGGTTGAGCATAGCTCTTAATAGAACCAAGGCGGTAAATTCAGCGATGTCATGTACCCTTGGAGGATCTACCTTATTGAGCATAGCTCTTAATAGATCCAAGGATGTAAATTCAGCGAGGTATGATTTCGTTGCACATACCCTTGGAGGATTTACCTTAGTGAGAGTAGTAGCGAGGCCGCGACTATGGGACCGGGCGAATCCCTAGTAACTCTCATGAAAATCAAGGCAAGCGCATGGCCTAGATAGCGCTAACTCGCATTATGATCAGGTCATCTTCATACTGTGTGTATTTTATACTAAATGCAAGTTCAAACCTAGAAGGTACTTGCACTAAGCACAGTAAATTTTAAAGTTTTAAAATTGCTTATTGAATTTAATTTATTTGGTAATTATTCCTTTGTTTTTATTTTTTTTGTGGGGGATTGCTAACATTCGGCCGTTTGGAAATCCCAAACGCTGATCATTTAATAAAAAAACCAAACGTTCGGCCGTTTGAAAACCAAACGACCGAACGTTCGGCCGTTTTAAAATTCAATTGCTTGGCATTTTAAAAATTAAAACGTCCGACTATTTTGTTTAAATTAAAAAAAATCTATAAATAGGGTTTCAAAGGTTGAAAATTTTAGGAAAAAAAGGAACAACAACAATTCTACATTTTATTATTTTTTTCTTTGAAGATTGTGTTGAAGATCGCTGATCGCGTCCATTGAGATCGTGCCGCCAACGGATGTAGGAATCTGGTTCCGGGTTGTACCTTGGAGGAGAGTTGTGGTTCTATTTTTCTTCGTACGAGAAGGGGACCAGTTATCCTTTAGGGCAGTGGTGTAAACTGCCTTCTAGGCCTGATTCTTAACTTATTTTTATTTTGAAATATTTTTTTCTAAATATAATCTGCCTCACACACACCACAAATATTTTTATATATATATATATATATATATATATATATATATATATATATATATATATATTCTAATATATTCTTGCAAGCATGAAGAAATCAACTTCAATAACAGTCAAGCACCAAACTGATGCGCTTAGTCTTTGCAAAAAATAAATAATTAAATTAAAATTAAAAGCCAAAACATAAGTATGTATGTGCATGTGAATTTATCATAATTTATATATATATTTTGGTACAAGCGGATGTTCACACTAGCCTAGTGCGAATCAGCCCAGCTAGATCAGAAAGCAGTATTTGTTTAAAAATAAAAGGATAGAGGTCCCCTGGTTCCAGATTCAGAAGCTAGAATGATGAGCCACTGAAGTCGCTATCCAATCCGCAGCAGAATTGGCTTCCCGATAGACATGACGGATCTAAACTTTATGGATATCCTGGAAGATAGTCCGAATGTCATGGAGCAGAGGGTTGGTAGAACTAGATTGCAGCACTTCTTTCGAATCACAATAAAAGAGTCCCCTTCAATAAGGACACTATGAGCATGAAGGATCCGAGTAGCGTAAGAAACACCAGTCCAAGCTGCATAAAGCTCAACCAAAGGGACAGAGAAGTATAGGAGACTAAACCCTCTCATCGCCAACAAAACTCCATTACTCCCTCAAATCACAAAAGCAGAACCAACTAGTCTTCCCCGAACACTTCCGTCAAAATTGATTTTGACAAACCCTTGGGGGGCTCCCAAAAAATAAAAACTGTATGCCGGTTCGCTGCCGTAGCAGCAGAAGACCTCATTGGCTAGAGCTATCAGTATCAGAAGCGTAGCAATGGAGTGCAAACTCAAACGATAAGGAAATGGCATTCCGCACTATCCTATGGGAAGATATAATATCATCAGTAAAAATGAGCCAATTCCGCGATAACCATATCGATTAGCAGCAGCCTATAGAGCAACCTTCTACTGATTACCCTCTAATATCGCTCAGGAAAAGGGACCGACAAGAACCCATAGCATCCTATCTATAGCAGTAACCAATCATGTACCAGATCCATCTCGCTCTGGGGTAGATGAAGATGGCGTGATCTGTAGTCTTCTCCTTCTGTCCACATAATGGACAAGTAGCTGGAATGGGCATACCCCTCCCAGAGAGTAGGGAATGGGTGGGCAGACAATCTCACGCAAGCTTCCATATAAAAAGCTAAACCCTGGGATGGATGGAAAGCTTCCAATCCATGCAGCATCCATCGTACATTGAGGCTGTAGCCTATAAACCTTCATAAGGTCCATGGTAGGAGCCCTAGATAACACCATAATCTGATGACAAATGTTTGCCCCGGAATGAGCAAGATCGAGAGAATTCGGCGAGATAGCTGCTCACCAAATAAATAGGTCACCGTAGGAGTATGCCATGAAGAGAGATCCTGAGAGATTAGCTCAGTAACCCTCACGCTGCTAGAAACATCAGTGCTGATGAAAGTAGGCCATCGTGAAAGGGAGAGATCAGCAATCCAAGTATCATGGACAACATCAAATCGAGGATCCATCTTCAATAATCCATGAGGTGTTGTTCAGGATAGTCGGTGCACGCCGACAAACCTTCTTTCAGAAAAAAGAATGACCACAAAAAGGCTGAAAACCCATAGAAAGCGTTCAGTTACCATATCTAGCACGCATAAAAGAGCTTTATAAACAGTGCAGATTAAGTAGGAACCATGAAGCATGTTTAGCAATCAAAGCCTCTCTCCTAACAGTCAGAGACTGGATTCCAAGTCCCCCCTTCAAAATCGGCATGCAAACAGTGTCCCATACATGCAAATGAATACCATGGCCATCTTGTATGGAAGCCCAGAGAAAATCCCTAAAGCATCTATCTATCTTTCTCAAACAAGTAATCGGGACAGCACATTAGATAGAAGATACAAAGGGAGAAAAGTAAGAATCGACCAAATAAGGGTGATCCTCGCCATTATGGATAAGCCAGTGATTTGCCAACCATCAATATGGTCCTGGACCTGGTGCTTAATATGAGTGTAGTCACTAGTACGTGGCCGCTTTCCTATGATAGGAATCCCTAGGTAAGATAGTCGATCAACCTGACTATATATTCCTAAGGTATAGAGGATGGCCTTCATGGTAGTACCAGTGGTCTTTGGACTAAAACATATCAAAGTCTTTTGGAAGTTGACCTTCTATTTAGAAGCCCAACAGCAGTGATGAATAATAGAAGCAAAGGTGGTTGCATTATGAACAGTAGCCTGGCCCAACAAGATGCAATCATCAGCAAACAGAAGATGAGAGACCGAGGGACTAAGAGGGCCTGCCATGAAGGGGGCAATGCGAAGATCCTGTTATGCCTGATAGAACGCACGAGATAGATCATTTGCAGTAAGGATGAACAAAAAAGGGGATAGAGGGCACCCCTATCACAGTCCCATAGCCAAATAAAAGAAGTCTATCTGGCTACCATTGATGATCAAAGAGAAAGATGGCCTATGTATGCAGGCCATGATCCAGTCAATAAATAAGCCATCAAAACCAAATTCATGAAGAGTCCAATGCAAAAGAGCCTAGCTTAATCTATCATAAGCTTGCTCCATGTCAAGCTTAACAGTCATGAGGCACTGTCTGGCAGGGGCTCTTTGAAATCATGCATGAATTTTTGGACTATAAGGACATTATCTGAAATACTATACCATCTGATAAAAGCCTCTGCTCAGCAGAAATAAGATGGGGTATCACATCCCGCAGCCAGGTGACTAAGATCCGCACACAAACCTTATACAATGCAGTGCACATACTGATAGACCGATAGTGTTAAGGAGTAGAAGCATCAATGCATTTGGACACTAGGGTAATGAAAGTCCAATTTCAGTCATCAGGAATGACTTTAGATTGGAAGGCAATTTGAATGGCCTAGATTACATCCTGGCCTACAATAGTTTAGTAGTGGCGGAAGAAGAAGGGCGAAAACCCATCGAGCCCAAGGGCCTTATCAGGCCCAAGATCCATAGTGCCTGCTAAATCTCTTCCATAGTGATCGGCCTTATAAAAAGGTCATTCTCATATATAGAAACCTTCTTAAAGTCGAGACCTGACGAACCGGAGCCCCCTCACCAGTATGCTCAGTCCATCTAGTCTGAAAGAAGTGAAATAGCTAATTCTGAATGATGTGGATATCCTCCTAATAATGGTCCTCCTCATCAACAACCCGTCGAATCCTATTAGCAGCACGTCGCTTCAAGATGGTCTGATAAAAAAATATAGTATTGCGATTTCCGTTGTGAATCCACTGAATCTATAACCTTTGTCTCTAGAAGATCTCCTGATGCTAAAGAAGAGAGTGATGAAGAGCAAGCTTCTTTCGGAGAGATGTAAGGTTGAAATCTAGGAGATCACCTTTCTGATCCTCCTTGGTCTGGAGAGTGGTAATATCATCTTAACCTGCTCAATCTTTCTCACTAAATCCCTAACCTCCACTCTATTCCATCTAGATAGCCTGTGCCTTGTGAGCTCAAGAACCTAATAACCTATAAGTAGCACTGCCTTTGATGGGCATACGCCAAACCTAGGGATGAGGGTCCGAGCTAAGTAGGAGCTCCAAACCTGCTCGAATCAAAATGTCTCTGCTGTGATTATTAGCCTCAGTGGATATCAAAATAGGACAGTGATCCAAGGTAATCCTAAGCAGGTGAGTAACAATAGCAGAGGGGTACTTTTGAAGTCATTGGGCTATGGCCATGGCTCTATCCAGTCTCTTCCAAACTTGGGCAAAACCCTGATGGTTATTACACTAGGTGAATTAAAAACCCGAAAACCCCAAATACAGCAACCCAGCAGAAGAAATGAAGAATCTAAACTCAGTAATGTCCACTAAACTTACAAACTGACGACCTCCTTTCTTTTCATTGGCTTCAATAATATAATTAAAATCACCAGCAATGATAATTGAAAAATCCTAAGCAAAAAGAGAGAAGATCTTGGACCAAAGAATAGGCCTCTCCAAAAAATCAGTGCTAGCATATATACCCGAGAGAAGCTAGAGGTCAGACATCCCCTCTAAGATGACAAAAGCAACTTTCTGATTACACCCAAGTCTTTGTTGATATTTAGCTCAACCTCAGACTTGCTAAGGGTGCTCGGACATACCGAGTCTTTGTTGATATTTAGCTCAGCCCTCGGACCTGCCGAGGGTGCTCGGACATACCGAGTCTTTATTGATATTTAGCTCTGCCCTCGGTCCTGCCGAGGTTTGAAGAAAGATTATATTTTATCTAGCACTGCCAAGGTATGGAGAAGTCGCTCGGTCCTGCCGAGGTTCAGAGAGATATCACTCGGTCTTGCTGAGGCTTCATTAGGAGACCCGTAGGCTAGTAGTCGGATGAAACCTATCTCTTATCAAAGACTTTGGAAAAGATTGTTCGATGCATAAACAATGTGAAATCTCATTATTGTAAATAGGATGAGTTTGGTGAGAGCATACTTTACTGATGATATTTTCAGAGGTTGTCTGAATTCCACATTCAAGGAATAGATTTTTTATTCAGATCTTGGAGCTTGTAAGTGCTGGGCCTGATGACCTCTGCAACTTGATAGGGGCCTTCCAATTTGGAGATAGCTTTCCTTTCTCTAATTGTTTAGAGACAAATGCCTTACGGAGCAAGAGGTCACCACGAAGGAATGATTTTCCTTTAACTCGGAAGGAATGATAACGAGCTACTCTTTATTGATAGACCGCAATCCGGATTCGGGCCTTCTCTCTAATTTCTTCTATCAAGTCGAGATTGGTTCGAAGCTATTCATCGTTTGACTCCTTCGAATAACTTTCCACCCGTGGTGACGGCAGTCCTATTTCCATGGGAATGACAGCTTCTGTATCGAAGGCCATTTTGAAAGGAGTCTTGCCTATGGAGACCCTCTGGGTGGTCCGGTAGGCCCACAAAGACGTGATGAAGCTTCTCTGCCCATTTGCCCCGTGCCCTATTGAGACGAGTTTTAATTCCTTGCAGCAAGGTTCGGTTGGTCATTTCGGCTTCTCCATTGGCTTGGGGATGCCCGACCGAAGTGAGACAATGGCAGATGCCATGATCCTCGCAGAACTCTCGAAATTTAGGATTGTCAAACTGTCTTCCATTGTTGATGATGATAGTGTGTGGGAGGCCGAATCGCAAATAATGGATCTTCATATAAAATCTCTAGCCCGAGCCTCGGTTATCTGAGCAATTACCTCAGCCTCGATCCATTTGGTGAAGTAGTCGAAATTTTCTCTGTCCCATGGCAAGAGAAAAAGGACCGAGAATGTCCATGCTCCATTTTGAAAACATATATTATAAGCATCAAATGAGCGGAGGAGAGCCTTTGTATGTTTGAATGCCGCTAGCATGAATCCTAGGCTCGGATGAGATCATCGGCATCCTTCTACATAGTTGGCCACTACAATAAATTTTAATATAGCAACTCTTTTTTCGAGGAGCGAGTGTCGAAATTTTTTGAAACTTGCCGACGCTTTTAAGGTGGGTCGGCCTTGAAATTATGATGGCGACACTTTTAAGCGTCATCAATTTTAATTTTTTTTAAATACAGATAATACGATATTTAAAAATCCCACCACATAGGGATGACAATTTTTCTGTTTAGCCGTTTACCCGGCCGGTACCATTTTTAACGGGTCGGAGAATCCCCAATTTAAACGGGTTAATGGGTAACGGAGATTTTTTGTTAACAGCTAAACGGGTAAACGGCTCGGGGATGGTATTCAATGCCCCATCCCCGTTTACCCATCCCGTCCCCGTTAGCCTTAATATAATATATTTAAATTTTAAATATATTATATTATATAAAAAAATAAAAAATATTATATTAAATGCCCCATCCGCCATCCCCGTTTACCATTTTCGTCCCCGTCTCTTGCTCTTCCTTCTTTCACGCAAGTAACGCAACCGTCTGATCCTGCTCTTCTTTTAATCTGAAGTTTTTAAGAATCTGAACATAAACCAGATAGCTCCATCATCTACTTCGTCAATCGCTGCCCCATCGATGCCCTCAACATCTTTATCTTTCTTTGGTATGCTCATCTTTATCCTTTATTTTTAAAGAAAGATATCTCTATTTTAAAATTTGAATATATTCTTTTTTTACGATTGTTGCTTATTGTTTGCAACCAAGTTATATATATATATATTGCAGATTATTATTTTTGAAATGCAATTAGAATGTGATTGATCATTTCTATCTAGTTTATTATTTGTTAAAGCTAATATGCATTTATTAATAGGCCTAAATCAAACCATTTCAAAAGTCAAAGCTTATATGTATCAATATCATCGTTTCGTTATTTCGATTATACTATCTTATCCTAACTAATTTAATTTTTTAAATTTTATTTTTATGTAAACGGACAAAGGGGTACCCACTGGTATCCGTTTGCCCATCGGGTATCCTCGTCTCCGCCCCGTTAACTATAACGGTTTAATGATGAGAACAGGATATTTTTTTAACAGGACAAAAAACGGTATAGACTCCAAATCATTTCCGGATTTATCCCTACCACCCATCGTTTTAGAAATTATTATTTCAAATAATCTTTTTTTGCAAACCCTTTTCCACCCAGAAGATCGACCTTCCGCCCATCTTCTTCTCCCCATCACCTTCCGCTCAGCTCTCCCCCCCTCCCTCTCCTCTCCCGTGAACCCCACCCGCCCAGCTCCTGCTCAACTCTCATCCCCCCTCCCAAAATCTCCATCTTCTTCTGCTGAGCTCTTCCCCTTGCCTCTCCTCTCCTGTGAACACCCCCCCCCCCCCCCCCCCCCCCACACAAAAAAAAAAAAAAAAATCCCCATCTTCTTCTGCGGGGCTAACACCCCACCCCAAGCCATCCTCTCCCGTGAACCCCCACACCTCCCGCTCAACTCTCCCCCACCATCCATCCTCTTCCGTGAACCCCACCCGCCCAAATCTGCCCCCCCCCCCAACAATTTTCTCCTGTGCCCAGATCCAGAAATGGTGTCGGTTGGTAGATTTGTGATTTGATTTGATCTTTTGTGATATTTTTTTTTTTCTAATATTGGATTCTTTCATGTTGGAAGGATTCGGGGATTTGAATTGCCGAGGGTAGCTGATAAAGGATCTGATTGTTGCCATTGAGGAACTGGACTCTGATACTCTTCTCAGACTACGCTCTGTTCGCCGAGATGTTCATGCGATAAAGTTTGGGTACGTTAAATTTTTTTTTTCTCTATGTTCACGCGATAAAGAGGTTTTTCTGAGAGATCGAGAGGGAAGAGGAAGCGTCCCCCAAAACCCACTCTCTTTTATTCCAGGCATGCGGCCGAGCTCTCAGCCACGAGAGAGAGAGAGAGAGAGAGAGAGAGAGAGAGAGAATGTGGGAAACCCTAAGCTATTTTATCATTTGATCTGGGTGTTTTGGTGGCCGATTTGGGGGAGAATTTTTGGTTGGGATTGAGTTAGAGTTTGTGGATTGGGTGATGAAGAGGAAGCATGTGGAGGAGGTTTACGACGGGTTCTCGGAATTCTTGCTCTCATCGCCGGCGAAAAAGATTAGGAGACTGGTAAGAGAGCCTTTTCTACTTGGGAATCGGTTGTTAAGGTTTTTTTTTAATGAAACTTTGACCAGATTTTTCTTCAATTATTCAGTCTTCGTACGAAATAGATGGAATTTGCTTCGATTTCAGGAGGTCCTTCAATTGTTTGTAATTTTTTTTGTTCTCTTACAAAATAAAAATTCTTGGTGACTCGTTTGAAGAAAATTGATTGATCTTTTGAAGGATTCTCTTGCTTTGAAATTGGGAAATTATCATTTTGCGAGGCGTAGCATACCAATCTGAGGGGAAAAAAAATTTTGATGAAATTAAGTGATAGCTTCTTCAACGTTATAAGTTCTGATTTTTCTACCTTGTAATTTGTTATATAAAATTCTGATCATTCCTTCTGTTTCGAAGGAGCGCAAATCTCTGTGTGGGGAGGGGGTGGGTGGGCGGGGGAAGAAACTCTGGGGGGAAACTAGGGGGAGGGATTCCGCGCCTTGGCCTTTTATTTTTCGATGCTTTAAAAAGGGTCGAGATGATACTTTTTTTTTTTTATGCTTTTTAGCGTTAAAAATATTATTTTTAGTATCAAAAAATAATAAATTTGTTGTAGTGGGCCAATAGTATTTCTGGCATAACACTTTATGACATAAAGTTCGGTCGCCAAGGTGGCTTCCATGGATGCCCTTGTGAACCTTTCGAAGGGCATAATCGGCTTCCAATGGATGATGCATTTAAGCAATGGCATCAGAAGGATCGCCTTTACAGTCGGTCGTCGAGTAGGACGTAATGAGATGTTGCATCTTCAATCTTCTTGCATCCTTTCTGTCAGTCAGAGCAATCATTCTTTAAGATACTTGAGAATTGGGTCAAACCAAGATGGTTCGACCTCGATCTGCATCACTCGATCAGCATCGGCGATGCCGAGCTTTTTCAGGATTCTATGTGGAATTTTTTCTCGAGATCCATCGAATTGATGGTTGTTAGGCAAGATAAAAGGTTGGCGCATGCATTCTTGGCCCTTGGAACCTGAATGATTTCAAACTCAGAAAAGTGGTTGGACAGATCGCGTACCTTTTGGAGATACCGAATCATTTTCGGCTCCGAGCCTCAAACTCTTCCCGCATATGGCCAGCCACCAATTGGGAGTCAGTATAGGCATTTAGTTTCTTGATTCTGAGATCACAGGCAATGCAAAGTCGGCGAGCAGAGCTTCATACTCCACTTCATTATTAGAGGCCAGGAAGGATAAGCGAATGCCATACTCGAAGGTTACACCTTTGGAGTGGTAAGAACTAGGCCGACGCCTGAACCATTTGCGTTAGACGATCCGTCCACATAAAGCAGCCATAGAGCATCGGTCCTTGGTTGTTTGGAGGTATCCGAAGTGGAACCATCATCAGGAATGGTGCACTCAAGTAGAAAATTTGCCAGAATTTGGGCTTTAATGGCCGGGCGTGACTGATACCGATATCATGCTCACTTAGTTCAATAGCCCATTTAGTCATTCTTCGAAAATCTCTGGATGATGAAGGATTGGCTTGATAGGTTGGTCGGTTAGAACTGTCACAGTATGTGCTTGAAAGTAAGGTCGCATTTTTCGAACAGATGTTACGAGAGACAGCACCACCTTTTCAATTTGGGCATACCTTATTTTGTAGGAAGAAATAAACTTCGAGGCATGCATATTTAATAATTTGATAACAATTATCAATATGAATTTTAAATTTTAAATATTAATCTATCTAATATGTATCAAGATCATATCTTTGCCTTATATATAGGATCGTTTGATCTAAATTATGCATATAAATAAAAACATTAAGATCATATCTTGATCTTCAAGATGAAAAGTCATACTACTTATCTTAAAGCCTGCCTTAAGATCTATGGATCAAATCATTACCTTAAGAACAGTAGGTAAATCTTTGTGCTCTGCAGCCGTTCACTCGTCTGGCCTCTAGTATCGTCCACGCGAAGCCCCCGAATGATCGGATTCCCGGGAGTGCTAGCTCGTGAAAAAATAACTTTGCTGATCTTGAATCCTTCCACTTGAATCTTCTCCAAGATCCACCAAACTTTTGCTAACACCAGAATCACACCAGGATTTTGTATTCTAACTCTTTAGAATTTCAATCCACGACATATCGTGTGTTGTGTTGTTCAATGATCTGGTGAAGAATGTCCTCTAATTTATAGGCTCAATGTAGCCTTTAGCCCATTGAATTCTAACACTTAGAATTCTGCCGTTCGATGAAAACCAAAGAGATGCAGCGTTTGGTTAATTCGACATTCGGTGCAAACCAAAGAGACGCAACGTTTGGTTAATTCCGACGTTCGATGAAAACCAAAGAGATGTAAATTCTAACACTTAGAATTCCATCATTGGTTAATTTAAAGAGGTACATGAATTCTAACACTTAGAATTCCAACGGAACCATTTGGAAAAGATTATTGTTACACATTAAATTCTACATGAGAATTTAATCTCTCATGAGATGAGATTTCAGCCATCATCATGTGAGATCCTTATGCAAGAAAACTCTTTTCACGCATGGGGTTTGGGTTTGGGTTTTGGTTTAAGCTGATTTGAATTTATTGGATTGAACCTACATAGATCATGGTCCTAGCCCAAATCAAATTTGGCTAGTCCTGAATCTATTTAAATCCAAATCAAGTCTAATTTCAAATCAATATTTAAAATTGATTAGTCCTTCTAATAGACTTAAACCTAATTGAATCTGATTCACTTGTACTTAACCCAATTGAGATAATTTAATCAATCAAATTGATTAATTAAATCATATACGATTCTCAATCGTTGATCAGCAAATAAATTATCCTAGAAAACTTCTATGCGTGTGACTCTCTAGGTTCGAACCTAAGCCGGTAGCATAGGAATAACTTTCTATACTAATCGATGTGCCAATCTAGTAATGGAACCCGACGTCCGGATAGGTCAAAGAGTTGCCGAGCAAACTCCAAGAACCCTAAGAAACAGTTACCATATAATTCATCCTTTTGACCACAAATGCTAAGGATGGCTTAAGAGCCTGTCAACTCTAAACAGTAAATCCATATAGTGATTTCAACTTTAGTGATCATGTGACCTTCATATGAAGTGCCTTGGCCAAGGTCTTGCTAAATTGAAACACAAGCATTTCTTCTTTTAACGGGATAGGTCAAATTTCATCTTTATCCACAACTGACTACCATAAGTACTTGATTGCACCCAGTAACCTTTCGTAGCTGGATTAAAAATCTAGGTGGTCCGGCACTAAGTACAATGAGTTGCTTGCAAGTCACTGATTGTGATCTTCAGTGAACAGTGGCTATGCTTGGTCACGAGGAAGTTCCATGTGAACAGTGGCTATGCTGGGCAAGTGCCTGCTTGGACCACCAAGGTGACGACCCCCTCGGGGATAATGGCATCGCCGATAAAACCCGCCAGGGTGGAGCCTACGGTTTGGAGGTTTTTCACTCGCAATTTCATCGTCACAAAGGCATCAAATACAAAACATTAACGAAGCTTCCACTATCAATCAAAATATGGTGTACATCATAGTCGTTCATATTAAGAGATACAACCAAAGCATCATTATGCAGGTACTATATCTCTTGGAGGTCCTCATCAGAAAAAGAAAGTTCGCTGGTCCGAGCCTTCTTTGGTGGATTTTCTTTTTCATCTTGCCGAGCCGATGAGGAGCCAATTGTTGCTATCATATTAACATTGCCAGCAACTGACGAGTTTGGTGGAGGAGGTTGGCGAGGGTCAGGCTGATGGTCTCCTCCGTTGTTCGGCTCATGGGCTCTTCTAAACCGGTCCAGTCTGCCCCATCGGATGAGTTGATCAATCTCATTCCAAAGTTGCCAGCACTCCTCGGTGTCATGCCCATGGTCCTGGTGGAATCGACAATACTTGATCATATCCCTCTGGGCCCTATTTTCTCGGAAAGGTAACGGTCGAGGGATCTGACGCTCGATCTCCATCAGGATTTGCGCTTTTGGTGCAGTGAGTGGGGTGTACTAATTGAACCTCCGAGCCAAACTTCAGGTACGATCTATAGGTGGCGGCAGAAGAACTTTCTGACAGTGAGGCGAGCTAGCACAGCGAAGGGGTCGGTTCCCCTCCGAGCCCTTGGCTTTTCTTCTTTTTGATTGCTCGGCCCAAGTGTCCTTCGCGACTCCTCGACCTTGGCATACTTGTCCGCCAAGGCGATCATGTCGGATAGGTTCTTTGGATAGTTGACCTCTAGGGCTAGGTAAAAGTCATATTCCTTCGACACTCCGCCTGCTAAGGCGGACATGGCCACCTCGTGGTTGAGGTGGTCTACTTTCAACATGGCCGTGTTTAATCGACCGAGGTAACTCTTCAGGGATTCCCCATTCCGTTGCTTGACCTCGAAGAGGGAATCAAATTTGTGCCGATGACGACGACTGCTGACTAACTGGCTAATGAATAGGTTGCTCGACTCATCAAAAGAATTGATGAAACTTGGCTTCAAGCTGTTGAACCAAGTTCTGGCGGACCCCTAAGCGTAGAGGGAAAGGCTCGACACATAATCGTGTCTGATGCTCCATGGAACATCATGATGGATTGGAAGCTGCTCAGATGGTCATCGAGGTCGGTAGATCCATGGTATGGCTCGATGACGGAAAGCTTGATATGAGAAGGGATCACTTCTCGCATGATCTCCCCAGAGAAGGGAATGCCCTGCTTTGCCTTCGATTGGGGAGGAGGGGCCTGCTTGATGGCGTTTAGCTCCTGGCGCCACTCCTGACGCATCTCCTACATCTGTCACCGAATCCCCTCATCTTGGAAGATAAGGGAGACTGGTCGAGGAGAATATGGTAACGACATCAAGTTGTGGCGGGATGACATAGAGGAGAGAGAGTGAGCTTGCCGAGATCTAGGTAGGCTCTTCCTCCTAGCTTTCTGCGGCACTGGCTCAGTTCCCATGGGCTATTGAGGATGGCCCACGGCCTTGGGCGGGTTGAAAGAAGAGATCGCCGACAGAGCGGGGGCGGCAGCTCCATCAGGGAGTTGCGGAGTAGGGGCGATCGAACAGAAAGCCCCCTAGAATCCTTGGACCAGCTGTGCAAGAGCTTGCACTTGCTGTACCAACACAACAAACTGATCCTAGGTCACCATGGTCGCCGATGGTGAGGGAGTCTCGGCCGATGGTGATAGTGGAGGTGCCGCATTGTTTGGAGGATCAGGCCTTTGGGAGGCGGTCTGATCCTGAGCATCAGAGGTGGCTCTCCTTCGATTAGCCATTGAAGGGTTGTTCTTCTGGATCCAAGCCTTGTCTTTGGATTACAAATTTATGGGACTTGAGGCCCTTCTTCTAGCACCAATCTGTTGCTACGAAAATCCATTCTCCAACTCAGGTGCAGCTCAACTCCGAATCTGGACACCAATCTCTCGCTCGGTTGGAACCTGTAAGATAGTCCTCGCACAAAGAGTGTCAGGGGTGGCCCTCTGCGGAAGATCCTTCGACGCCCAAGTCAGTGAAGATTCACAATAAGTAGATATGAGAAGAAGGCTCTAGTAGAAGAGTCCCTCAAGAATGGCCTCTCGGAAGCTCAGGGTTTCGCTTGAGCTTTAATGGAGTTTTTTCTCAGCGAAAGAATAAGTGTATTGACCCATTTATTGATTTTGATGATTAACAAAAGCCATGAGTATATTCCCTATGATACTAATAAAATTGATAAGTGTTTCAGGAATTTAGAAAGGTTAAATATTCAAATTTGTATAAAAATGGGCTTGAATCAGTTTTTAATAGTATGTGTCAAAGTTCAGAGTTTAGAGCCGACACCCAGAGTAATTAGAGCCGACTCCAGAGCGTATCGGAACTGTTTCGCACTTTCGGCACGGTTTAGAGTTGACACCCAGAAAATTAGAGTCGACTCTAACCTGAGAACAGAGACTACATTTTTCGAATACTGTTAGAGTCGATCCCAAGGAATTTAGAGCCGACTCCAGCTCGCGATGTATCGACACCACAGAATTTCAGAGCCGACTCCACGATGAACTTTTTCTTACTATTTTGGAAAACCCGACTTAGAGCCGACACTTGAAAAATTGGAGCAGACTCCAACCTGTCAAAGTTGATTTTCAGATTTATCAGAATCAGCTCCAACGGTCATATTTCTTCACCTACTCTCCAACGGCTCTTTGCCTTTGCGTGTTGAACTAATCCAAGTACTCTCAACGGCTAGTTTGCATCAAAAACATGGATTAAGAGATATTATAAAAAGGGGATTTCAACCGTTCAAAACACACGGGACGAAAAAGAGGAAAATAGAGAAATTTTAAAGAGGAAAATATCTGATTCAAAGCCTAACCATTCAAAAGAGATAGAAGAGAAATCCAAAAGCCTTCAAAGATCAAATTCAAAGGATTTCCATCGTTTTGAAGAAGAAAAGCAAGAGCCCTAGTTCTTCAACCTTCTCTTTACCAAGCTTCATTCAAATGCCTAAGTTCAAGCTTTAAAAGAGCATTCAAAAGTGAAGAGGAAAAGAAGAAAAGAAGATAAGCTTAATATCAAATAGCTTCAAATCAGGCTTTTCTATTTTTATTTTATTTACATTGTTTATCTACTCATTTGAGGGGCTTTTAAATTGCTGTAAAACCTTTACTTGAGTTGTTTGTTTTCTGATTCAATCAGGGGATTGAATCAGTTAAGATAGTTGACCTCAAGCAAGCTAATATTAGCTTGTGTTAAGTTGTGTGCTGGTGAACCTGTGAAAACCAGCTGGGTTCGTTGTGATCCCGTTGTAAAACAACAAGTTCGGGTTGTAATCTTGCAAAATAACTCTGCTATAATCAGGATGATTTTAGTATGTACCCAAGAGTTGCTTGGGAGTGGATGTATGTAGCTAACACCGAACCACTATAAACCCTTTGTGTTTGTCGTGCTTATCTCTCTCTCCCTCTCTTTTTATATTGTGCTCAGCATTCATAGCATCACTTCACTTGTGCACATTCATCTTGTGGAATTAGTTTTGATTGTAAATTTTTTTTTAACAACCCAATTCACCCCCCCTCTTGGGTTGTCATCTGGGCCAATAGAGCATACCTAGGAGACTTCAGGAAAGAGTATATATATAGGTTGCCAAGGTAATGACAGACAACTACCTGATTCCTTGGGCTTGTCACAAGAGTTCCGAAACCATAATGATGAATCTGATTCGAATCAAGTTTGTTATGAGGCCGATAGCTTTCATATCTAGTTAGTTAGCGAATCAATGGCGAGAGGAGCTAGCTGATGCTTTGAGATTCGTTGCCTTGTAGGTTTTAGGCCACGTTCAGTATTATTGGCTTTTTCCTCCACTTAGGATAGTCGGGGACCCACGCGGTTGGAATCTTGCCTGACTATCATGAATTTGAATTTTTTCACACTTGATTCTACAAAGGTTCAGGCGTACCTCGGCCTGGTCGAGGTATGAGGATAGATCGATCTAGCTGAGATATGAGGATAGCTCGGTCTTGCCAAGGTATGAAAATAGTTCGGTCTAACCGAGGTATAAGGATAGCTCGGTCTTGCCGAGGCATGGGAATAGCTCGGTCTTGCCGAGGCATGGGAATAGCTCGGTCTTGCTAAGGTATAAGAATAGCTCGGTCTTACTGAGGCATGGGAATAGCTCGGTCTGGCTGAGACGTGAGGGCAACTCAGTGTCGCCGAGGTGTATCGGCCTTATTCTTTTTCGGATGTGATAGCTAGCGGATCAGAAATCAAAGATGATCTTAACCTTTTTATCGTGTGCATGAATATTGATACGATGATGATTTTACCCTCATCAACTACCTTAGCAGAAATGCGCCAAAAAGAAAAATCTTTCAATATTCTTACTGAGAACAATGCTGATGGTTTAATTTGGACTATAAAAATTTAAGTAAAAAATAATTAATAGTGAATAAATTTAAGTTACTATTTTTTTTTTTCATCGAAAATGGAGTTATTTTTGGGATGTCACATCAGACGGAGGCTAGGAGAATTAGAGTGAGAGGGTCTGAAGGACCACCATCGGCCATAAGTCGAGCATAGACCATCTGCATCGTCCTGCCCGGTCCACCGGCATCCCTCCAAGAGCTTAGCTCGATGAAGCCCAGCGCTTGGAAAACTATCTTAGGCTTTGGCACGATATCAAACACAACAGCGGACGCCGGGACACGAGCTCGCATTATAAAGCAAATTTAAATCCGTCATCCGTCCGTCCGAGAGGAAACAGGACAAAATAGGGGAAAAGGAAAAGTCTTTCTACACCACCTCCGGTGTAGCATGTCTTATGGCTACACCATTCTTTCTTATTGATCATACCATTAAAAAATGTTAAGATACTTCTACGACATCCTGAGGGAAAAAAATTACGGCACCCCAGTTTTAAACTTACGACATCGTAGTTATAAAGTTAAGACCCGTTCAGAAAGCAAAAATAAAAAATAAATATGGCACCCTAGTTTTAAACTTACGACACCCCAGTTTTAAACTTACGACATCCATTCATAAAGCCAAAAAAAAATTACGACACCCCAGTTTTAAACTTACGATACCCTAGTTTCAAACTTAAGACATCCGTTTAGAAAGGTGTCTCTACACAAATTCCAAAAAAAGCTATCTAATGTGCATTAATACATGTTCAGTTTTTTTTTTGGAATTTGTGCATAGACACCTTTTCTAAACGGGTGTCGTAAGTTTAAAACTAGTGTGTCGTAAGTTTAAAACTATGGTGTCATAATTTTTTTTGGCTTTCTGAATGGATGTTGTAAGTTTAAAACTAGGGTGTCGTAAGTTTAAAACTGGAGTGTCATCTTAAATTTTAACGTGACGTGCATTAATGCCCATTCATTTTTTTTTTGGAATTTGTGTACAGACACATTTTCTGAGTGGGTATCGTAATTTTATAAATACGGTGTCGTAAGTTTACAACTAGGGTGTCGTAATTTTTTTGCTTTATGAACGGGTGTCGTAAGTTTAAAACTGGGGTGTCGTAAGTTTAAAACTGGGATGTCGTAAATTTTTTCTCGAAATATTATAAAGGTGTCTTAACATTTTTTTAATGGGTGTCGTATGCATGTGGACCAATAAAAAGGAACAGTGTAGCCCACATAGGACTTGCTGCACCGGATGTGATGTACAAAGTTTTTTTCCATGGAAAAAAATTAAAGAGATAGCAGAAAGTAGGGAAGGGATTGTGGGCCATCACAGTCCAAAAACATCCAATTGATACTTGTCCATGTTACTTAACTTAATTATAAATAATTTTACTCTTTCTTAATTATCCGATATGAAACTAATTAAGAGAAGCATCACAATCTACCTTCTTAAAGAGGGAACGATGTGAAACTAACTCTTTCTTATTGGTCGATACCCATTAAAAATGTTAAGACACCTCTATGACATCACGAGGAAAAAAATTACGACACCCCAGTTTGAAAGTTACGACATTGTAGTTATAAAGTTAAGATACCTGTTTAGAAAGCAAAAAAAAAAATTATAGCACCCCAGTTTTAAACTTAGACACCTTATTTAAAAAATTAAGACACATGTTCAGAAAGCAAAAAAAAAAAATTATGACATCCTAGTTTTAAACTTATGACACCCTAGTTTCAAACTTAAGACACCCATTTAGAAAAGGTGTCTGTACACAAATTCCTAAAAGAAAAAGCTGTCTGACGTGCAATAATACCCGTTCAGTTTTTTTTGGAATTTATGTACAGACATATTTTCTAAATGGGTATCGTAAGTTTAAAACTGGGGTGTCGTAATTTTTTTGGCTTTCTGAATGGGTGTCGTAAATTTAAAACTAGGGTTTCGTAAGTTTAAAACAGGGGTGTCATCTTAAATTTTGACATGACGTGTATTAATACCCATTCATCTTTTTTTAGAATTTGTGTACAAACATATTTTCTGAGTGTGTGTCGTAATTTTATAAATACGGTGTCGTAAGTTTACAACTAGGGTATCATAATTTTTTTTGCTTTCTTAATGGGTGTCATAAGTTTAAAACTGAGGTGTCGTAAGTTTAAAACTGAGATGTCGTAAATTTTTTTCTCGAAATATCATAAAGGTATCTTAACAATTTTTAATGGATATCGTATGCATGTGGACCAATAAAAAGGAACGGTGTAGCCCACATAGGACTTGCTGCACCGAATGTGGTGTACAAAGTCTTTTCCCAGAGGAAAAAAATTAAAGAGGTAGCAGAAGGTAGGGAAGGGATTGTGGGCCATCACAGTCCAAAAATATCCAATTGATACTTGTCCATGTTACTTAACTTAATTATAAATAATTTTACTCTTTCTTAATTATCCGATATGAAACTAATTAAGACAAGCATCACAATCTACCTTCTTAAAGAGGGAACGATGTGAAACTAACCACTCTTTCTTATTGATCGATACCCATTAAAAAAATGTTAAGACACCTCTATAATATTCCGAGGGAAAAAATTACGACACCCCAGTTTTAAACTTACGACATCGTAGTTATAAAATTAAGACACCCGTTCATAAAGCAAAAAAAAATTATGGCACCCCAGTTTTAAACTTACGATACCGTATTTATAAAATTAAGACACCTGTTCAGAAAGCAAAAAAAAATTATGACATCCTAGTTTTAAACTTACGACACCCTAGTTTCAAACTAAAGACACCCGTTCAGAAAAGGTTCTGTACATAAATTCCAAATAAAAAAGTTGTCTGACGTGCATTAATACCCGTTTAGCTTTTTTTTTAGAATTTGTGTATATACACGTTTTCTAACGGGTGTCGTAAGTTTAAAACTAGGGTATCGTAACTTTAAAACTGGAGTGTCGTAATTTTTTTTGGCTTTATGAACGTAAGTTTAAAACTAGGGTGTCGTAAGTTTAAAACGGAAGTGTCATCTTAAATTTTGACGTGACGTGCATTAATACACGTTCATCTTTTTTTTTAGAATTTGTGTACGAACACGTTTTCTAGGTGGCTGTCATAATTTTATAAATATGGTATAGTAAATTTACAATTAAGGTGTCATAATTTTTTTTTGCTTTCTGAACGGATGTCGTAAGTTTAAAACTGGGGTGTCGTAAGTTTAAAATTGGGATGTCGTAAGCATGCATGTGGATCAATAAAAAGGAACGGTGCAGCCCACATAGGTCTTGTTGCACCGGATATGGTGTACAAAGTCTTTTCCTAAGGGAAAAAATTAAAGAGGTAGCAGAAAGTAGCGAAGGGATTGTGGGCCATCACAGTCCAAAAACATCCAATTGATAGTTGTCCATGTTACTTAACTTAATTATAAATAATTTTACTCTTTCTTAATTATCCGATATAAAACAAATTGAGAGAAGCATCACAATTTACCTTCTTAAAGAGGGAACGGTGTGAAACTGATTGAGAGGGGCATCACAATGCTGGCATGCGACCGAGCAAGATAAGAGCCACAGCTGAAATCTTCATACACTTTAGTGGTGCTTATTTATTTATTTTCTTATTAATGCATCGTTAAAAGACGAAGTTGAAATTATTTTTTAGAAAAAAATAATTTTATTTAGGTAAACAATATATTTATAAAATTATAAATATACTAACAAATTCAAATTAATTTATAAGAATAAAACTAAAAAATAAAATTATAAAGTTGTTTCTTTTTTATTTTAAAATTAGGCTGAAAAATTTAACCCATTAAAAATAAATGAACTTTTTTTCCATCGTTCCAAACAAAGTTCTATAAAATTATTGTCTTTCTTTTCCTTTATTCCTCAAATTAATCCTCATCCAAATATATTCTTAATACATTATGGGTTCGAATGATGTTCCAGAAATCATATAATGAGGAGCTTGTAATAAAAAATTTTAAAAACATTTTTAGGTTAGATTGGAATTATGTTGGTTGAAAATATTAGTTTTTTTTTATCTGACATCTTTTCTTTAGTTCCCTACTTTAGTTTTCTTTTTCTTTAAGCATATAAAATTAATATTTTGATAAAATCTATAGCTTATGACTCTTTTTATATAATTTTTTTCTCTTTCAAACGTAAAATTGGATAAAAAATTCAATCTAATCTAATCCACTCCAGCAGTTCAATCATGGTTAGATACAAATTTCCAGGCCATGTAAAGCCCGCTTTGCTCAAGCTAATCAGATTTTCCTATAGCAAAGGAAACTATCTATTATTTGTTTAATTATTCATTTAGTTTAGCATGCATTGTTGAAAAATATTCATGTGGACCAATATATGTAAATGTATATTTAATTATCATAATGTTAGTCCAATAATAGGTGATCTAATAAAGTTAATTGGATATTAAGGATTATTATTTTTTATATGGAACACAACGTGTAGATACCCGTAACATGACTCTAATTTTATGATGGGCTGGATAGAAATATAATTACATAAAGTTAAATGATCATGGTCCCTGGTTTGAACATGATTTATAGGAAATGTCTCTTCGAAAAGGTTATGGGTATCTTTTCAGTAAAGAGATGCTTATTCTGAAATCGAAAGGTCCCGTCTTTTAGGAAAGGTCTTACGAAAGGATAAGTTTTCCTATTTAAGCATTTCTGATAACTCTCATCTTTATCAGAAAAATCAAAATTAGTCGACAATGCTATTACATTCGGTATTTGGTTACAGTATTCTTCATTTTTAATATGGCAGAACAAGGTACGAATTTTGCACTTTCTTAATTATATATTATGTTTTAATATTATTGACATAAGGATTCTAGGGCAATGGATTCGTACTCAATTTTCATGAATTCTATCAAGAGGTATCGGAGCCACCTTATGTTGTAATAACAAAAATAATTCTTATTTTCTTGTTCATGCCTATCTAAATGAATGAATATATCGTCGAATACATCTTGTTGTTTTATGTTGTTATGCTTTGAATGATTCAATGAAGGAGTCGTTGAGACAATAATTAGGTAAGATAAACATCACTTATTCATGATTTAAATCAGTTATGGATAATTTTTTTATTTATTTTAAAATAATTGGATAAGATAAGCATCATTGATTCATATGATTTGAATCTATTATAAATTTTTTTTTTAAAAAAAGGGAAAGGATAAACGGATAGCCTTATGGGAAGTTCGTAAACTAATCTCGTCCATGTTAGGGAGATGCCAACCATCTCTGTTTTCGACAAATTTCGTCCCTGTTTGCAAAAGTTATTCCCTGTACCGCGAAACCGAGAGGTTTCAATTTACGTAGGGATTAAGATTTCAATGTGAGGACAAGGGGTAGTTGTGGATATCATGGAAGTCCGCTATATATAATTCAATTATGGGCAATTCATTACCGCAGTAATTCATTATCGAATCAGAAGAAAGCATCTGTAATAATATTTCCATTCACTTTGAAAATATTTATTTCCATACATGGAAACTAGAGTTTTTACAGTGAATTCAAGACTACTCTGTCTCTTGATATTTTACAATGCAAGTACCATAAAGTCTTGATCTTGCCATGTTAAGAGATAATTAAAGCATAAAAAAACAAAAAAAAATCAAAAAATTTCATTGAGTTTAATTAAAGTGTATCAATTTTTGAATAGATTGACTGAAGCATCATCTCACTAAAGTGAGCTCTCATTTGTAGGTTAATTTATTTAAAAAAAATGAGCAGGTAGTATGTATGTAATTTATGCATTTTCTTAATCGGTCCCAAAGAAAGGTGAAAATTGGGCAAATTGCATGCATACATTTGGTAATGAATATGTGATAGTTATAGGGATTATCCATGTGGGCAATAGGTAAGTCTCAAAGGAAGACTACTGCTTGACAGACTTACTTTTAGTATTCGATTACTATACCAAGTTATCGCTTACAAGTTAATATTGGTATCCAAAGACTAGATATTAATGTTGTGTAGATTTCTTGTGATGGGATTTAAATTAAATTCAATGTTTTATTTTGGTATGATGTGAGTATAATTTTTTTATGTTTTGTTCTTTGTTCAGCTACATTATCTGCTTCTAATATATCTGCTAGCATTAATTTAATTCCTATGCTTAATGGGACCAACTTCAAGGATTGGAAAGAAAATGTCATGATTGTTCTTGGATGTATGGACTTGGACCTTGCATTAAGGACTGAATGCCCTGCTTCTCTTATGGAAACTAGTACTGCTGAAACCAAGCGAAAATATGAGAAATATGAGCGTTCAAATCGCATGAGTCTAATGATTATCAAAAGAGGCATTCCAGAAGCTTTTCGAGGCACTATGGCCGATATTGATACAGCTAAAGGTTTCCTTGATGAGATCGAAAAATGTTTTGCTAAAAATGATAAGGCGAAATAAGCACGCTTTTGGCAAGCTTAGTTTCCATGAGGTATACAAGCAAAGGAAACATTTGGGAGTATATTATGAATTTGTCTCATATTGCTTCTAAGCTTAAGGCACTAAAGTTAGAGTTTTCAGAGGACTTTCGTTCATTTGGTGCCAATTTCTCTTCCAGCACAATTCATTCAATTCAAGGTCAGTTACAACTGCTAAAAGGAGAAATGGTCTCTCAATGAGTTCATTTCATTTTGTGTACAAGAGGAGGAGAGATTGAAGCAAGAGAAAATCAAGAGTGCTCATTAGGCCACTTCTTCTAAGAGCAAGAAAAGAAAGAAGATAAAAAGGCTGCTGAAGGTCCTTCACAAAAGAAGCAGAAGAAATATGAGGATGTTATTTTTTTTGTAAGAATATGGACACAAAGAAAGATTGTACCAAATACAATGCATGGCGTATAAAGAAAGGTACTTTTCTTACTATGGTTTATTCGAAATTAATTTAACTTCTATATCTAGAAACACTTGGTGGTTAGATTCTGGTGCTACTATTCACATAATGTTTCCATGCAGGGTTACCTGAACTACCGAATTCTAATTGATGCTGAAAGATTCATCTATATGGGCAATAGAGAATCGGTAGAGGTGGAGGCTATAGGATCCTTTAGGTTATTACTTAAAACAGGACATTATTTAGAATTGAGAAACACATTTGTTGTACCGTCATTTAGACGAAATTTAATTTCTATTTTTATATTGGACAAATATGGATACTTTTGTTCTTTTGGAAATAATAAAGTTAGTGTTTCTTTAAATTCTACTGTTATTGGTACTGGTTCCTTATCTTAAACTACGATAACCTTTATATTTGATACTATTACTCTATTTAATGAAACTTTGCATATTTCTTTTAGAGGTACAAAACGTAAATTAGCTAATGAAAATTCTGCTTCCTTATGGCACAAGCGATTGGGTCATATCTCTAAAACTAGAATAGAAAGGCTTGTGTCAGAAGGAATTCTGGATTCTATTGATTTCACAGACTTCAATATTTGTGTAAATTGCATTAAAGGAAAACAAACCAACAAAAGGGGATTACTAGCTAATAGAACTTCGGATGTCTTAGAACTCATCCATACAGACATATGCGGACCATTCCCTACGGCTGCTTGGAATGGTCAAACATATTTCATATCGTTTATAGATGATTACTCAAGATTTGGCTATTTGTATCTCATTAAAGTTAAGTCCGTGCATTGGATATGTTTAAAACTTTTAAAGCTGAAGTTGAAAATCAACTTAACAGAAAATTAAAGCCGTTAGATATACCGTGTGGAGAATTCTATGGCAGATATGACAGATCAGGTGAACAACGTCCAGGACCATTTGCCAAATACCTAAAGGAATGCGGTATAGTCCCTCAATACACCATGCCAGGCTCTCCAAACATGAATGGTGTTGCTGAGAGGTGAAACTGGACTCTTAAAGATATGTAAGGAGTATGATAAGTCATTCAACCTTACCAAAGTCACTTTGGGGAGAGGCACTTAAAACTGCAGCCTATATTCTCAACAGAGTACTAACTAAAGCAGCCACTAAGACCCCTTATGAGCTTTGGACGGGTAAGAAACCAAGTTTAAAGCATATGCATATTTGGGGATGTCCAGTTGAAGCAAGGCCTTATAGGCCAAGTGAAAAGAAAATGGATTCCAGAACTGTAAGCTGCTACTTTATAGGTTACTCTGAACGATCTAGGGGTTTTAAGTTTTATGATCCCACTGCCAAAGCAATTTTTGAATCGGGAATAGCAACGTTCTTTGAGGATATAGAGTTTGAGGGAAGAAATCAGGTTAGAGACATTATCTTTGAAGATGAATCGATTCGATTCCTACAATTACTTATAACAATGATCAGGATCATGTTATAATTCCTGTCATTGATCAAGGAGTAATTTCAGAACTTCAAGATGATGCAAAAACTCTTCCCGATCAAATTGAAGAAATTGTTCCTAATGAACAATCTCAAGAACAAACTCAACAGCCTCAAGAACAAGTGCCATTAAGGAGATCCATGAGAGAAAGAGAAAGGCAATTTCGGATGATTTTATAGTCCTCCAAGAACATAAGGATATTTTTGACTTGACAGAAGATGATCGTATCAACTTCCGATAAGCTATGGAAAGTTCTAACTCAAGAATGGATCAATTATAAAGACGAGATGAAGTCTATGAAAGACAATGACGTTTGGGATCTCGTTCCATTGCCTGATGGAAAAAAACCCATTGGTTGCAAATGGATATTTAAAACCAAGAGATTCGAATAATAACAATGTAGAGAGGTATAAAACTTGTCTTATTGCAAAGGACTTTACTCAAAGGGAAGGTATTGACTTCAAAGAGACTTTCTCTCCAATTTCAACGAAAGACTCTTTTAGGGTCATCATGGCATTAGTGGCACATTTCAACCTTGAGTTGCATCAGATGGATGTAAAGACAACGTTTCTCAATGGTGACATTGATGAAACAATTTATATGAAGCAACCAGAGAACTTTGTGTCTGATGATCCAAAGAAAATGGTTTGCAAACTTAAGAAATTCATCTACGGGCTCAAGCAAGCATCCCGACAATGGTATTACAAATTTCACCAAGTAGTACTCTCATTCAGTTTTGAGATGAATGTGGTTGATGATTGTATATACCATAAGTTCAATGGGAGAGTAAATTTATTTTCTTAGTACTGTATGTCGATAACATTTTACTTGCGAGTAACGATATAGTCTTATTACATGAAACCAAGAGATTTCTGTCAAACAAGTTTGAGATGAAAGATCTTGGTGAAGCATCTTTTGTGTTAGGTATACAGATACATCGAGATCGTTCTCGAGGTGTCCTTGGGTTATCACAAAAGAACTATATCGATAAAGTTCTCAAAAGATTCGGCATGCAAAATAGTAAACCTTTGGAAACCCCGGTAGCTAAAGGAGAAAAGTTTAGTCTCAATCAGTATCCTAAGAATGACCTTGAAGTTCAGGAAATGAAGAAATATCCCTATGCGTCAGCATTAGGAAGTTTGATGTATGCTCAAGTTTGCACTTATCCCGATTTGGCTTTTATTGTTGGGATGTTAGGCAGATATATGAGTAACTCTGGAATGGATCATTGGAAAGCAGCCAAAAGGGTTATGCGCTACTTACAGAAAACAAAGAACTACATGCTCACATATAGGAGGTCGGATAGTTTAGAGATCATCAGGTACTCCAACTCAAATTTTGCTGGATGCCAAGATAGCAAACGATCCATTTCAGGCTATATATATATGTGTGTGTGTATGTTGGCTGGAGGGGCTATTTCCTGGAGAAGTGCTAAGCAGACACTCATAGCCTCTTCAACCATGGCAGCAAAGTTTATAGCTTGTTATGAGGCATCCAACCATGGGATATGGCTGCAAAACTTTGTCACGGGGCTGCGTATAGTTGAAAGTATTGAAAGGCCACTCAAGATATATTGTGGCAATAACTCAGCAGTAATGTATTCCAACAATAATAGAAGTTTGTCTAAGTCAAAGCACATAGACATTAAATTTCTTGTTGTAAAAGAAAGAGTTCAGAGTAAACAAATATGTATAGAACATATAGGTACAGATTTTATGTTGGCCGGCCCACTAACTAAAGGACTTACACCCAAGGTCTTTCATAAGCATATTAATCAAATGGGTGTTGTATTATTTGATGATGTTTTAGTTTAGTGAGAGTCTGTATTTTGTATGATAGTTTCTGTAGAAATAAAGATTTCAGTGTTTTATTTAATTTGATTCATATGGAATAAAGTTTGATCTCGCTAAAGAAAAGGATCAGTTGAAAATAGGCATGTTTAGATCATATTACATGTAATTTTTATGCTACACAATAATATTGATCTATGTTGTTTGGTTGTATTAGTGTATCCAGCTACTACCAATGTGAGCGAAGTCTGCTTTGATCTTACACTAGTGCAGTCAATATACCAGATTGTTCAAAATCCTTAAGTTATGATAACAAAGGTTTTGAGTATTCATAAGGTAGTGCACATTTATCTGGTTACATATGAGGTCCAAGTGGGAGATTGTTGAAAATACTCATGTGGACCAACATATGTAAATGTGTATATTTAATTATCATAATGTTAGTCCAATAATAGGTGATCTAATAAAGTTAATTGGACATTAAGGATTTGTTGGCCCATATGGCAACCCAAAGGGGGGGGGGGTGAATTGGGTTCTTTAAAAATTTTAACACTTTAAAGCTATGTGCCTGATTTGAAAGTGGTTGAGTGCAATGAATAGATAAATGTTAAGCACAAATAAATGAGATAGAGAGAGAGACAAAGCATGGTAAACACAAAGATTTTATAGTGGTTCGGTGTATCCAACACCTACATCTACTCCCAAGCTTCACTTGGGTCCACACTATAATCCACTTGATTACAGTTGAGTTGTTTTATAAGCTCACAACTCAAACTTGTTGTTTTCCCGGAGTCACAACGAACCCAGCCGGTTTTTTCGGGCTCACCAGCACAAAACCCAACCACAAGCTAACCTTAGCTTGTCCCGAGGTATACTATCTCCACTAATTCAATCCCCTGATTGAATTAGTAAACAACAATTTAAAATAAAGTTTATAATACAAGACAGCTCCTTAAGTGAGCAAATATGCAATTAAATAAATAAGGGTAAGAAAACCTGTTTGAAGCGAATTTGATTTGAGCTTTTCTTCTTTTCTTCTCTCTTTGAAAGATTGAATCAGGCCTCAGCTCAGATTCTTCACAAAATTGCAGTTGAGAAGTGGGAAAAACAAGGCTTTTGCTTTTTTTTTTTCTTCACTTGGAAAATCCTCCGATTTTGAACTAGAATGCTTTGGATTTCTCTTTTTACTCTCTAGGATTGGTTGAAGTGAGCTCTAAGTTTTTTCTTCTTTGATTTCTCTCTCTTTCTTTCACAAGATTTTTTGATTTTTCAGTCTCTTCTTTTTCTCTCAAACGGACGGTTCCTCCTTTTTATAGATCCCTTAATCCAAGATTAAGTGAAAAAATAGCCGTTGCAGAGTAGTTGGATTGCTTCTACACACAAATAAAAATTGCCATTAGAGATTAGGTGGAAAAATATTACCGTTGGAGTCCGTTCTGACATTTGAAAAATCCATTCCTGACATGTTGGAGTTGGCTCCAACTTTTCAGGTGTCGGCTCCAAATCGGGGTGTCCAAAAATAGTAATAAGAAGTTCGTTGAGGAGTCGGCTCCAAAAAAGTTAAGTGTCGGCTGGCGCTATCGGGAGTCCGCTCCGCAATTCAAAGGTGTCGACTCTAACTTTGTCCAAAAACCATGCTCTCTGTTCTCAGGTTAGAGTCGCTCCAGAAACTTAGGTGTCGACTCCGCAACTTTCAGGTGTCGGCTCTCGAACTCCAGGTGTCGGCTCCGAAAACTGATGCAGAAACCACTTCTCTGTATCTCAGGTTGGAGTCGGCTCCGAAACTCTAGGTGTCGACTCTGGACCGTGCCAAAAATGTAGAAAGGTTCTGATACGCCCTGGGGTCGGCTCCTGACTGTTTGGGTGTCGACTCTAAGTTTTTAACTTACATATTTTCTTTTCAATTTTGATTCAAAACTCATTTCCTTAACCTTTTGACTGATTAAACATTTTTAATCCTTGCAACACTTATTAAATTTGTTAGAAACATAGTGAATATACTCATATCTTTTGTTAATCATTAAAATCAATAATTGGGTCAACAGGATTATTTTTTTTTGATATGGAATACAATGTGTAGATACCCGTAACATGACTAATTTTATGATGGGCTGAATAGAAACATGATTACATAAAGTCAAATGGTTATGGTTCTGATTTGAACACGATTTATGATGGGGAAACAACAACACAGTAGTAACAAATCACAATATGCAGCGGATATATATTCCCCCAACTTGCAAGAATCTGTGAGGAGCAATAACAAAATTTGTGGCAGCAATTGAATATCACAAACACATAAGAGACACCAAGATATTTAACTTGGAAAACCCCTCAAAGCAAGGATAAAAACCACGGGTCGTCCAGACCAAAGAAATAGCTCCACTATGATCAAATAAGGGTACAAGAAGTCTCAAACAAGAACACAAATGAGTGTTCATAGCCAACCAAACAATAAAGCTAAGAAGCTTACAATAGAGAACCAAGAAGTTTAACAAACCCCCAAAAATAGAGCTACTGTCCGACTTGAGTTTCTTGCACCTTAGACTTTGTTTCACCAATCCAACCGTTCAGAATGAAGAACCAGATGTTTTGAACCTGTGGTTATAATTTTAGTCCAATCCAACGGTGAACGAATCTGCAGTAGTAATTTTACGGTGGCTGCTCTGAGTATGTGCGGGAAGGGCTTCTTCTTCTTCTCTTGAATGGCGGCTCTCTTCTCTCTCTTTTTTAAAAATTAATCCTAATATCACCCTAATAGACTCACCACTGATTAGGGATTCTTACCAAGTTGGATTCTTACCTAATCAGACTCACCACTGATTAGGGATTCTTACCAAGATGGACTCTTACCTAATCAGACTCATCACTGATTAGGATTCTTACCAAATCAGACTCACCACTTAGACAAGTGTGACACAAAGTGGGCTTACACATTTTGGGCCTTTTCTCCACATAGGAAGGGAGCCCAAACCCAATATATCTCTCCCTCACAACTATGTGGAGATAACCGCCAAACTGGCGATCTCACAACAAGTTTCAAACTTCCTCTTGGTAATGCTTTAGTCATCATATCAGCACCATTATTATCAGTATGAATTTTAGCCAACTCCAACAGCTTAGCATCCAAAACATCACGTATCCAATAATACCTCACGTCAATATGTTTGGACCTTGAATGAAAAGTTGGATTCTTACCAAGATGGATAGCACTTTGACTGTCAACAAACAACAGATATTGGTTCTGAACAAAGCCTAGCTCCTGTAAGAATTTCTTCACCCATAGCAACTTCTTACATGCTTCAGTAATGGCAATGAACTCTGCCTCTGTAGTTAACAATGCTACACACCTCTGCAACTTAGACTGCCAAGCCACATTCCCTCTGCAAATTTAATCATATAGCCCGAAGTGGACTTTCTGGAATCGATGTCTCCAGCCATATCTGAGTCTGAGTACCCCACCAATGTGGGCTCATCACCTTCAAAACAAATTCTTATACCAGTTGTACCACGAAGATACCTTAAAATCCATTTCACTGCATTCCAATGCTCTCTACCTGGGTTTGACAGAAATCTACTGACAGTATCAACAGCATGTGCTATGTCTGGTCTTGTGCACACCATTGCATACATCAAACTACCCACAGCAGAAGCATAAGGAACCCGTTCCATATCTAATTTCTCAACTTCATTTGAAGGACTTTGTTTAGCGCTCAGCTTAAAATGAGTAGCAAGAGGAGTGCTTACAGCCTTAGCATTTTCCATCTGGAATCTTTGGCAGCACCATTTCAATATAGTGTTCTTGTGACAGCCAAAGTTTCTTCTCCATTCTATCACGCATGATTCTTATACCAAGAATCTACTTAGCAGCTCCCATATCCTTTATTACAAATGATTTGCCCAACTGCTTCTTTAACCTGTCAATCCTAGAAATATTTTTTCCAACAATAAGCATGTCATCAACATACAATAATAGGATAATGAAGTCATCATCATAAAACTTTTTAACAAAGACACAATGGTCAGAAGTAGTCTTCTTGTAGCCTTGCTCACATATGACAGACTCAAACTTCTTGTACCATTGCCTCGGAGCCTGCTTTAAACCGTATAGGCTCTTTCTTAGCCTACACACATAGTCTTCCTTGCCTTCAACTTGAAAGCCATCAGGTTGCTTCATGTAAATCTCTTCCTCCAAATCACCATGAAGGAAGGCAGTTTTCACATCCATTTGCTCTACCTCCAAATCAAGAGTAGCAGCCAAACTCAACACGGTTCTAATAGAAGACATCTTCACCACAGGTGAGAAAATCTCATTAAAATCAACACACTTCCTCTGTCTGAAGCCTTTTACCACTAATCTGGCTTTATACCTTGGAGATGCAGCATTACTATCATGTTTCACCCTGTAAATCCACCTATTTTCCAAGGCCCTCTTGCCTTTAGGCCACTTCACCAAATCATAAGTGTGATTGTCATGCAAAGATTGCATCTTATCTCGCATTGCATCCAACTACTTTTGTTTTTCTTCACTCTCAATGGCCTCTTCAAACACTCAGGTTCTCCCCATCAGTCAAGGTCACATACTCATCAGACGAATACCTTGTAGATGGTTGTCTCTGTCTGTTAGACCTCCTGAGTTGACTTTGAGGTGGTTCAGGAGCATAACTAGGATTATCATTTTGTGACATCTCATGCTCCTCTTCAGCATCATTAGTTGGAACATCTAACTATCTCCAAGCTGTTGATCATCAACATAATCATGTTGCTCATCTTGTTGAACACTACTCTTAGCATTATCCAGATTGTGAATAGGCAACCAAAATGGATCAACATCAATCACTTATTACCTTTTTCGGGTGTAGTCTTCTCCACCTTATCAATGTCTTCAATGGTTTGGTCTTCCATGAACTCCATATCACGACTTCTAATAAGCTTTTTCTCAATAGGATCATAATACCTGTAACCAAATTCATCTTGACCATAACCTATAAAGATGCACTGTCTCGTCTTAGCATCCAACTTGGATCTCTCATCCTTTGGAACATGCACAAATGCCTTGCAACCGAAGACTCGCAAATGATCATATCTGACATTCTTGCCAAACTAAATTTTATCTAGCGCCCACTGTCTAAAGCAATGTAGGACTAAGATTAATAACATGCATTGCCATGTACAGTACCTCACCCCAAAAGTGTTTGGGCAATTTTGCTTCAGAGAGCATACACCCCACTCTCTCAATCAATGTCCTATTCATCCTTTCTGCTAAATCATTCAGCTGAGGAGTTTAGGAGTCTTTTCATGTGCAATACCCTGCTGCTTGCAATAGACATCAAAGGGTCCATAACACTCACTACCATTGTCAGTACGAATACATTTCAGCTTCTTGTCTGACTGTCCTCTCAACTAAAGCCTGAAACTGTTTGAACTTCTCCAACACATGGTCTTTTGTCTTTAATGCATAGACCCATAGTTTCCTGGAACAATCATCAATAAAGTAACAAAATAAAGTGCACCACTAAAGGATTTTACCTTCAATGGACCACAAATATCAGAATGCACCAATTCAAGCAACTTTGACTTCCTTGAGGGAGGATGCTTCTTAAAGGATACTCTGTTTTGTTTACCAACCATGCAATGAGAACGCTTCTCCAACTTTGCACTCTTCAATCCTAGAAGCACATCCTTTTTAGCTAAGCAGTTCAGCCCTTTTTCACTGATATGACTAAGCCTTCGGTGCCACAAAGATGCCTCCATATCCACAACATTCACACTGTCTTTAGCAACCAAAGCTTTTGTCTAATACAGTTTAGAAAATTTCTCTCCTCTAGCCATAACCAAGTTACCTTTGGTGAGTTTCCACTTTCTAGAACCAAAATGATTATCATAACCACCATCATCAAGCATCTGCACAGAAATTAAATTAAAGCGAACATCCATAGCACGTTTGACTCCTCGAAGCAGCAGCTGCATTCCCATGTTGGTTTGCAGGCAAACATCACCAACACCAATCACCTTAACACACCATCATTACCCATCTTTAACACTCCAAAGTCACCAGAAGTGTAAGACGTGAAGAACTCCTTCCTTGGTATAACATGCAGTGTAGCGCCACTATCAATTATCCACATGCTCTATCTGATACAAGATTAACTGACTCATGGTCACGGAGAATAATAAGATCATCACCGGTAGCAGTGGTAACACAATCATCATCATCATCACGATCCTTCTCTTTCTGCTTACTCTTCTTACTTTTGTTCTCCCTTTTCCTCAGAAAATAATTCTTATGTATGTGCCCTGTTTTGTGACAATAATGGTACTCCACATTCTTGTATCTTGACTTGGACTTGCTTCTGCTCTTCTCTCTACCACCCTTTGGTTCTTTTCTCTGACTTCTCCCCTATTTTCAGTGACAAGCACCTTAGACTGAGATGAAGTACCTGTGCCTTCCTTCTCATCTCCTCATTAAGAGCACCACCCATGCCATTTGCAAAGTAACAATACCATTAGGGGCTAAGTTTGTAATTAAACCCGAAATGTCTCCTAAGACTCTAGTAGAGTATTTAGTAGCCATAGTCCCAACACTTCATCATCAAACTTGATACCCATTCCTGACAATTGATCTAGGAGCCCTTGAAATTCATTCAAGTGATCTAAAATAGAAGTCCCCTCCTTGTACCTCAAATTCATCGAGAATTCAACAAATATAATTTATTATTCCCTAATTTAGAGGTATACAATGATTCAATCTTCTCCCACAAGTTTCTAGCATGTGTCTCATTAGCAATGTGATTATAAACATTATCTTCTACATACTGCCGAATAAAACCACAAACCTGCTGATGTTCAAATTCTCATTCCTCATCAGACTTGGAATCCGGCTTCTTAGTAGCAAACACAGGAAGATGCAAATTCTTCACAAATAGCAAATCCTTCATTTTGCCCTTCCACAAATGATAATTAGTGCCATTCAAACAAACTATCTTATTTGTATTTGCCTCCATCATTCAAGCAAGTCAAATAGCCCCAAACCAAAGAGCTCCGATACCACTGTGATGGGGAAACAACAACACAGTAGTAACAAATCACAATATGCAGCGGATATATATTCCCCCAACTTGCAAGAATCTGTGAGGAGAAATAACAAAATTTGTGGCAGCAATTAATATCACAAACACACAAGAGACACCAAGATATTTAACGTGGAAAACTCCTCAAAGCAAGGGTAAAAACCATGGGTCGTCCAGACCAAAGAAATAGCTCCACTATAATCAAATAAGGGTACAAGAGAGTCTCAAACAAGAACACAAATGAGTGCTCATAGCCAACCAAACAATAAAGCTAAGAAGCTTACAATAGAGAACCAAGTTTAACAAACCCCTAAAAATAGAGCTACTGTCCGACCTGCGTTTCTTGCACCTCAGACCTTGTTTCATCGATCCAACCGTTCAGAATGAAGAACTAGATATCCCAAACCTGCTGTCAAAATTTCAGCCCGATCCAATGGTGAACGAATTTGCAGTAGCGATTTTACGGTGGCTGCTCTGAGTATATGCGGGAATGGCTTCTTCTCTCTTCTCTCGAATGGCGGCTCTCTTCTCTCTCTTTTTCAAAAATTAATCCTAATATCACCCTAATAGACTCACCACCGATTAGGGATTCTTACCAAGTTGGATTCTTACCTAATCAGACTCACCACTGATTAGGGATTCTTACCAAGATGGACTCTTACCTAATCAGACTCATCACTGATTAGGGATTCCTACCAAATCAGACTCACCACTTAGACAAGTGTGACACAAAGTGGGCTTACACATTTTGGGCCTTTTCTCCACATAGGAAGGGAGCCCAAACCCAACAATTTATAGGAAACGTCTCTTCGGAAAGGTTATGGGTATCTTTTCAGTAAAGAGATGCTTATTCAGAAATCAGAAAGGTCCCGTCTCTTCGGAAAGGTCCAAAGGGTAAGTTTTCCTATTTAAGCATTTCTGATAACTCCATCTTTATCAGAAAAATCTTCTGCAATTATGTTAACAAACTAGAAGCATCATCTTCAACCAAAATCAGCCGACAACGCTATTGCATTCGGTATTCGGTTACATTATTCTTCATTTTTAATAATGACAGAATAAGGTACGAATTCTGTACTTTCTTAATTATATATGTGTTTTGATATTATTGACATAAGGATCTGGGGCAATGAATTCATATTTGATTTTCATGAATTCTATCAAGCCTCTCCTTTTCCTTTTTCTTTTCTTTTTCTTTTTCTCCCTCTTCCAACTCTGCTGTCTTGAAATGCGTGATGCTGATAGCTTCTTCAATATGATGCTATGCTTATTGGTTCAAGATTTTCTCCCACAGCATCTTTATATTCTGAAAAATTGAAGCACCTTAATAAGGGACAACTCATGGCGTGTCTTGTTCCAAAAAAGAGCATCGTACATGGCATGTGGAGTAAGAACTTCATGAGGTTTGATTTAGTTTCAAATGCCAAGCATCCATTATTCTTGAGATGTAATACATTCTTAGGCTGAGTAAATATTTATACAATAGCTGAACCAACCTTTTAATCATTTATAAATTGTATACTTTAAATGATCATTTATCCATTTATTTATTTGGTAAACGAGGCATGTAAGCAATAATCCATGGGGATGCCCTTCCTTGATCAGTCACTTCTTTCTAACGCCAACAGCATCTCTATTACAATGATTCCAAAAATTCCAATCACCTTCAAGGGATGAGAACCAATGTCCTTTCCTGTCAACCAAGAGAGCAATGTCCTTTTCTAAAAAGTAGAGGTGGGCGCTGAGCTGGCACAGCCCCAAGCCCACTGAGCTTCACAAAAAAATGATATCATGGGCATGACCCTTTAATAACAGAATATGCCAGACACAGCTCGTAAAAAAAAATTATAGTCCGATAGAACTTGGGCGGCACGGCTCCTAACGGTCTTAACTGGGCTGTACCAGGCACGGCCCACCATAGGCCAGATCGCCACGGTCCAATTATAGCCATTTTTTGCCATTGAAAATAGTTAAGAACGGCTATAAACGGTCATATTGGGAGAGGATTTTGATCATTTTAACCTTTCAATATCTATATAATAGCTATAAAAGGGGATTTTTAAAAAAAAAATTGAAACTTCTATAAATAGCTCATTCCTTCCTCATTCTCATCATACCAAACCAACTATTCTCTCTTCTTTACTATTACTATTTTTTTTTCTGGTAAGTATTCTAGCAATTTAATTTTTTAGTTTGCAAATATTCTGGCAAGTGGCAAGTGCTCTAATAAGTGTTTAAGTGCTACACAAGAGGATGTTCTTATTGAGAAGTTTGAAATACAAGAGAAAAGAGGTCACTTCTTGTTGAGAGGCAAGAGCACAAGAGGAAGCTCACAAATCTTGGCTCCACACCTCCACCTCTAGTCCTCTGACTCCTTTTCTCAATTCCTTCTTGTGGTTAGTTTATTTTTTTGCATTCATTAATTAAATATTTAGATATGACATCTTACGACGAAAGTTATTTGGCATGCCTCTTATTTCTGAGGAAGAGGAAACTAATCCCCAAGTTCTCTCTAGAGCCAGTGTCAGTGAACGGAGTGAAGGTCAAACCTCTTCTCGTAAGAGGACTAGTGATGTTTGGAATGATTTTGATAGAGTTATGGACTTATGGTTGATGAAGTCATGAAAGCAAAATGTAGAAAATGTGCAAACTTTATAGTTGTAGTAATACTGAAAGAATATGGTATTTAAAAAGACATCAAGAGACTCATATAATGCAAGATTTTGGTCTGCAAAGTACCCTTAATATACAAGAAGGATCACTTGCAGGTACTTTTACATATAATCATGAAAATCAGAGGAAATTACTTGTAAGATGGATAGTTCAGGATGAATTACCTTTTAGTTTATGTGAATCTTATAATTTTGAATAATATGTTCAATTAGTCCTGCAACCTGCTTATAGAAGAATTAGTAGACATACATTTATAAGAGTAGCTATGACAAACTTTTTAGCAATGAAATAAGTTTAATTAAAATGCTCTCAAATTTAAATGCTAGAGTTTTTTTAATTCTAATATTTGGTTAGTAATTATTTATTGCTATTATTGCTCATTATATTGATAATGATTGGCAACTAAATAAACGAATTCTTGCTTTTCATGCTTTTGATTTTTTGCATTCAGGCAACAAATTTTAAATGCTATTTATCAAACTACTGCTCATATAATATTAATAATAAAATAATATCTATTATATTTGATAATGTATATAATAATTCTGTTGTTGCATTATAAATGACTCTTTGTACCTTATTTTAAATAGACAATTATTCATATTAGATGTGTTAAGAGATGTTTTATATTTTTTTAATTTTTTAAATTAAAAAAAATATTTTTCTTCAATCTTGCCTCGTTTATATAAAAGATGAATGTTTATATGAAAATCCAAAATATTATGAGGCTGTAATTTTAGTACAATGTATACAAAAGGATTAAAATTACAGCTAATATTTAAATATATCTGTGATGATAGAAGTAAGGATCTCTATCGCTAATCACTAATACGGTCCATAAACATTCTGAATGTGACAATCTTATCCGATTGCTATGTAGAGACACTTAGTTGATGTATTATATATAATATAATTATAGGACTTAAACCGACATATTTGAATCTTTATTTAAGATCGTTATAAAGAATTCAATTTATGTCACAAGATGATCTTATGTAAATCAAC